>OX422198.1:3099261-3454261 GCA_949130485.1 Agelas oroides | reverse complement strand
TCCATCAGCTTTGTTATAGGCTTCATGGATGGCTTTCTCAGCAAATCCAATCTCCTTGTAACCTTTTAATCTCTTCAGATAGTCCAGGGCCTAAAAAGGGAAGGAAGAACACAGAGGTTGAATGGTTAGTTAATACATAGATAGTAGAGTAGAAGGATATGGATTGGAAATGCGCGTTCCATTCGTGTTACGCATTACGTCATTTCAGAATAGACAAGTGAGGCTACCAGAATCGATGAAAATCACTTCTACAAGCTGTTCCTCAACCCAGGAGGTCTCACAAGACTTGAATAAAGCCAGCGTAGTAGCAGCTGATGGAACCCAACCAACTCTTTGCCTCTTATGCCTTTCAGAGCAGCTTGTTGGCGTTCAAAAGCTAAAGCTACTGCTCCGCCCCCTACTAGATCCACTGCTTTTTGCCAATGCCACATTGCAACACAGTGAGCCCAGTATGAATTATATCTCTGCTATGAAACTTTGGGAAGCTACCGTTACTGACTTGTAGTCCCACAGACACTTGTACCGTGTACCGTCTACAAAGCTGGATTTCTCCTGTCTTACCACCCATTATTTTTTGGCAAAATGCCACGTTACAATACAACAGCTCCAGTACAAATTATATCTCTGAAATGGAACTTTGAGAAGCTACTGTTAGTGACTTGCAGTCCAACAAAGGCTTGTTTTGCCGTTTTACACGTAAACAGCTGGATTTCTACACTGCTTATGGCGACTTGTTTTTAGCTTTGTACAATCTAACAATGCATGACAAATTGCATGATTCCACTAGCTAGCTCTGAGGTCACCTGGTATAATGGCTACAGTCCCACAAAGGTACCACATACCTGTGATTTTCAATGCATAACACATAACACGGATAAGATCAAAGGGCATGCCGTATTCAGTACGGACGTTAACCCTTTAACTACAAATGCCGACTATTGTCGTCATCGAAATTCAGCTGCATGTTATCAGTTGGCGCAATCCGTTTTGAAAATAGGTTCTGCGTTAGCAGAAAGGGTGGGACAGGGGGAGGTGGGTGCACCGCTCTGGGTGACAGTGCATGGCGGCTGTTGCAGCTGGCTACAGAAAAGGCCTGGTCAGCGCTGGATGGCCCGTTCTTCTGCTTTCTTGTACAAACAAGCGTAGAAAACGGTCCATTCACCTTGTAGGGACTCCATTTCTGGCTTTTTAGGCAGCCTTCAGTCTGGAGGAGCGTTCTCTGGTTGGAGGGCTCTGACTATTGAACGCTCGGTAATGAGTGGGTGTGGTCAGGGTCATGAACCTGCAAAGAACTTCTGAAGGAAGCTGTGGATCAAGTTTCTCGGGCTAACTCCTGGCAGAAGTGGAAATAGAAGGTTGGACTAGTCTAAACAAGACTTTAGGGAATATAGTTTAGTATTTAAAGGGTTAATTAATGGCAGATTGATCATGTGAGTTACGTGCGTTTCCAATCCATATCCTTGTACTCTACTATCTATGGTTAATAGGATCCAAGCACCCTAGCTTGCAGTATTCATTCATCTCTATGCAAGCAAACACAATGTTCAGTGAGTTAGCTAGCCTACATTACAGTAGCCCTCTGTACTATACCACACATACCTTATCAAAATCATCTTTGCTGACCAGCAGTGCAGTTTCAGCACTATCTCCATTGTAGCCTTGATCCTCCAGCCGACCAATGAGAATTAAGAAGTCAAAAATCTACAGTGAAGGAAAGTAGGTACAAGTTAATGGCCTGGGTTGATTCAACACTGATCACTCCATACACAACTTCTGGATGTCAGCATGCACAGTTGGGAATACTGCTACCTGGCAGTTGGCCAACAAGGGTGGCCCAAGTGGAAAGAAACGGTGACTTAAGGTTACGGGTACAAGTTCATGAATAAAATTAGTATGTCACAAACTTGCCTGTATAACTTTTCCTACAACAAAGCTACTGGATATTTACAACAAACAGTCGCTACAGAGGGCATTCGGCTATAGTTCAGCATAACACTAACTTTGCTACAATACACAGTCGAGTGACAGTAGGCAGCTGCTCAGTGGAGTATTTATTTATTTATTTCTTTATTTATTTATTTATTTGTTCGTTCGTTGTTCATTCATTCATTCATTCATTATGCAGGTAAACATGTCACCGTTCACATGCCACCTTCCATTCACATAACTCAGGCAATGACAACAAGTTTATACATGTACATGTACATACCTTAGTCTTGTCCTCGGTGCCAAGTCTCCTTATAGTTCTGGCTACACGTGAAGATGGGAACCCCATTGCAGTATACGACCCTACTTCTTTTCTCTCATTACTGGACAGGCTACCCATGGGGTCTGGCAGTTTATAAGTAGGAGATCTTGATGGGCGAGGGGGAGGGGGATGCCTCCTCTCTGTTTCCTGTTCAGCGAAGTAGGGAGGGGGTGGGGTGGGGGGCCGATCAGGCTGCTCATGTGCAGGGATGGAGGAGGTATGAGAGATAGGAGGGAGGACAGGGACACCGAGGCCAAACCGGTTATGCACAGTTGGGAAGCTGGTGGGACCACTTACAACAGAGGTTAACCTGAGGGATGAAACCTTAAAACTTCAAATACTGCATAAAATAGCTTATGCATATACATACTTAGGAGGTCCCAGTGTGGTAGTGCCAGCTGTCTGAGAGACTTTGATCCCCTTGGGGGGGATGGGTGGAGAGGGCGTTGCTGTGCGTCTGGGTGAGGGCTTGGGAGGGACTGGTGGAACACCTAGGGGACACCAACAGTGGATACATTAATATTACAACTTGTAGCAAGATGATTTTCACAGTATATACAACCCATGTATACATGAATGTATACAACATCAACTGTTATAAAGGGCTTAAAAAGCTATTTCCATCAATGACTCTTGAGTCAGCTTAACTCAGAGGTGAAATTTATTAAAGCTAATGTACCCACCAGCAGTAGCTAAAGTGTTGCTAGGTGGCGCAGACCCTGGGTTGAATGTCATGGGCCCATTCAGGGAGGGTTGTTGTAAGGACTGGGGTTGAGCGGAGTGTGGGGAAGCCACAGCAGTATAAGGTGGTGGGACCTGGTGTACAGGAATGGGAGCCTGCACATGTGTGAGAGTGGAAGTGCGTGTGAGAGGAGTACAAACAGTGCATGCGTGTTTGGGAGGGAGATGAAAAGTGGAAGAGTGCATGAGTATATGCATTTTTCAGATTTGCAATCACTACTCCCAACTCCTGTAAGGTATGCATGCCTTTCTTGCATGAGACAGCAATTCGCACAGCTGATGTCTAGTATTTAGCAGATAAATATGTCCTACACTGTAGGTGACTTTGTATAGCATCTAGGCCTGCATAATTCTCACAGCTTAATATATATGCAAAGTTCTCCTAGACCAACTAAAATATGCTGTGTGTGCCTTGGTATTAGTCTTGCTCCCAGGTTCTCCCCGCTAAGGAGGGGGAGAGCCTGGTGCATTTTATCATGTGGCTAACATCAAAGGTAGATATAATCATACGGGGGTGGACTAAGCCAGGCGCCCACACACATTCAAGTACAAGTGTTCTCAAGACTACTACAGTCTTTTCTTCGGGTAGATATGGCGTTAGTGTGTTTCCTTTGTTTTGCTGTCAGTGATATATAGTTGCTCATGTAGAACTAGTCAAATTCTTGAGTCGGTGTTGACAACTTGGTCAACAATGATGCTAACTTAGAACACACAAGAAATCACTAATTTCTTGCCATTCAGCCCATCAGTTGCCAGGTCCAACACACTGAGAATCTACTACACCAGTCTACCTTGCAATTTATAGCTGCTATAGCCAGTGGCTTTTGTGTACATGTGTACTTAGCTCGATCACAAGCTCTGAACTATGCCGTGCACGCCCTCACGCAATTAAGTTATGTCTAACCTTGATGTTATGTCTAACCTTGATGTTGTGTCTAACCTTGACGTCACACGTGATAAAAATGTAACCAGGCTCTCCTCTTCCCTAGCAGGGAGAGCCTGGGAACAAGGCTACCTTGGTGTCACACATAAAATACACAAATGTTTCATCATCATGGGCCAAGCCTGAGTCACATTCACAACTTGTATTGGCACAATGTATGTTGATTTAACAGTAAGAATTGTGGCTGTTGGTTTAATAACTCAAACATGAAATATACATAAATGCATTCCATCACACCTTTAACTGATCAGGCCATTGTCAGTGGTATTGAAGATATGTGTGTGTGAAGGGTGGTTGAGGCATGCTAGGAAATTTTTTTGCCTATGTCTTCTCAAACCTAAGTGAGCCTCACACTAGTGTGGTGAACTGGATACGTGGCATTTATATACGCATTTTGCTCTATTTGTACCGCTTGTACTAGGCCTACAGTAACTTCCTGCTGACACATGGCACCAATGTTCCCATTGCTGTTTGCCAAGTCAGTTGTCATATTCACACCCACATACCCACACTCACGTACACACACACACATGCATGCATGCACACACCACACACACACACACACACACACACATACACACGTGCACACACACACACACACACACACATGCACATGAGCACACACACACATGCGCACACACACTTGCACATGCGCACACACACACATGCGCACACACACACACATGCGCACACACACACACACACACACATGTATGCCACAGCATGTACATGCACACACACATGCATGTATGCACATACATGTGCACACACATGGCACACACATGCGCACACACACATGCACACACACACACACACACACACACACATGCACACACACACACACACACACACACACATGCACACACACACACACACACATGCGCACACACACACACACACACACCGTCTGTGTGGTAGCTGGATGTCCCCGTGGCACAGGGATGGGAGATTGCGACAACTGAGGAGGGAGGGGAGTGGAAAGGAGGAAACACTGAAGATCACAAACTATAACCATTTAGCAGTTCACTGATTGTTATTGTACGAATACAATGCAATTAATAAGGAAGGGCTGTCTCATGTTGCAGTGTGACAGGTGTACAATCATGTGGCAGGACGACCACACAGCTACTGCCACAGTCTTGATTTGTATTCAAACCTTTTACTTGTGCCGAAAGGATGGAGAGGAGGGAGGTGAGTGGGAGGTGAGTGAGGTAACCCAAAGAGCAACATGCACATGGCTACTACTGAATCAATTCTTTCCTTCATTTCACAAATAGGCTTAGAAACGCTACTCTCACCATGTTTGAGCTCCATTTCTGCCACTAGGGGTCTGAACAGGTGTTTGACTGGCAGACAAGCCTGGCTATTGCAGGGTTGTTAATGCATGGGTATGTTTAGGGACACAAATCTTTTCAAGTAGCTTCATTCCCAGGTTCTCTCTTCAAGAAAACAGTAGGCATTTCCACTTTATGTCATGTGATTTAGTAAGTTGCTATGCAATATTGGTACTATTATACCTACATACACTGAAACAGCACATGCTATTTTCAACTTTGCTCTTCGTTTTCAAGGCATCCACAGCTCTGTTCAGTTCCGAGACATACTTCTTATGAACCAACTCAAAGCTGCAAAGCATGGTAAGCAAGCTTGTTCCACAAACCACCTATATACTTGTGAATATCAATCTCAAACTCTTTGCATGTCCTGCACCTCTATACTAGCCTCGTTCCCAGGCTCCCCAGAACGCGAAATGTACACACGTGGAGAGCCTGGTAACTTTTCTCACGTGATCATGACGTAATCAAAATAGGACCAGAGTTTTTAGAGCAGAAAGGCAACGTTTTGCACGTTATTCAACCAACTTTGCGTTCAACGCTCGGTGTGTATGATATTCACTCCCCGATAGCTAGATATGTGTAGTAAGTTGCCCGCTAACTTCGCTCGTTTCCCTGTTCTGAGTCTTCGGGTATGCCCACATGCAATTAAGGTCATTCTACCTCCATTCTACCGTTGGCGGTGCTCACATGAGAAAAAATACCAGGCTCTCTCCGCATGCACAAGTTCAATTTTGCATTCCAGAGCAGAGGAGCCTGGGAACAAGGCTACCTCTGTACATCTAACAACTGCTTTTCGCCAACCTTTAAATAAGGTTTATTTTGAGGTACCACCAGATTCAGCCAGAAGTTGACCACTTTTCCCGCAAATGTTACCAGGGTTGATCTCTTCTCCTCAATATTTCGAGAAGAGAGACTCTAAGTTTACCTTTCAGGATTGAGTGCAAATGCACTTGGGGTAAATCTGGGAATCAAACTCTAACGGATATGGAAATAGACGATTGGCTCCTAGTTGAGTACACAACAAAGGTTCAATTTGTCATACTTTTCCCTCCTTAAATCAAGTCCAATGGTTCAAGGAGGCTGCCCTACCACTCCTGCCTTTGGTCAAGCAATTGATAGCTAGAGTTGAAGAGCCCACAGACTGGTGTGCAGGCATGGTTGTGGTTCGAACACAACACCAGTTGAACAGGGCAACATGCACACGGCTACTACTAGCTACAAAGCAACACTCTTCTCTAAATTGGACGTAAACTCAGGGGTCGAGCCAAGTGACTCAACATCAGATCCCTTAATTTCATCCTCACCTTCCATTCAACATGACTTTGGCTCCACAACAACAAATATCAGAGCTCCTACTAGTCTCATGTCCAGACCCCACCCGCAAGGAAAGGGTCTGGTGACGTTCGGCCGATTCCTCAGGCTTCATTAACGTTGATTGCTTTCGGCAGAGAATTTTCCAACTGCCAATCACATTGTAGAAAACTCAATCTGTGGTTGCAATACCGGAAATTCTTGGCTACTTCAGCACAATGACACAGCACTTTTTGGTACGTAAATTATCAGTTCTCAACTATGCTGCAGCATACAGCAAGCTATGAATTTTTAACGAAGCCTGAGAAATCAGCCGGATGGCACCAGATTCTCTCCTCCCGGTTGAGGACTGGGCAAGAGACTAACATCCCACAAGCTTCATCGGCTATGTTTTAGTGTACGGAAAGATGTATGGTACTCATATTCATAGATGTTTATCAGACGTATATAGCAAGAGTAAACGACATTCACCTCCCAATATTCACAGACCTTTTCCTCTACAAGAAAGATATTGGAAACTGGGCTAGAAGGTAGGTAGATTAGTATACATGTACATGTAGGTGAGCTTAGACAATGCCAATACACACACACACCGTTTGTGAGACTTCTGTAGTAGCTGGACGTCCACGAGGGATTGGAACAGGAGACTGCACACAACCGCAAGAGAGATTTGTGTGTGTGGTGAAAAAGGGGAAGAGGAAGATTTAGCCGCATAAACCAGATGCTAGGGTTGCTTGTGAATAATATACTGAGTGACTACATGCACATACATGTACAGGTGGAAAATACCGTTTGTGCTTCTGGTGCTACAACTGGAGATCTCCGGGGCATTGGAGTGGGAGCCTACACAAACAGGGAAGATGATAACTACTTCTGGTAGATGTATACATATGCACATGTGCATGCACAGAAAGATAAAACATATAAAGCAAAAGAAATTAGACGTGCTTGTAAAAGTCACATAAACTGCCTAGACAGCTACTTGTATGTCTGTACATGAAGGTATACATATGTGAAGCTGCAGGTATTAACAAATTACATTAATTCTGACTCGTGTAACTGCTAATTAACATGGTCTCACTTGTCCAGTTACAGGATGTCCACGAGGCATTGGAACAGGGGCCTGCATACCAAGCAAAGATAGTGAGATAGCCTCGTTCCCAGGCCGTTCCCGGCTCCAGTTTTGATCGCTTGCAGTATAAAAACAGAGGGGATGGCCTGGGAGAAAGAGTCACGTGCGTGACGTCAGGTAGACGTGAGGGGGGCGGTGCCCGATCATTGTAACTCACAAACTTTGCGTTGATCAGCCTCGAGTCTACTAAACAACGAGCTGTATTGACGCTGTCTTTCGAATGTTACAGTCTCAAGTTCTTGGACAAGATATTACAAGAAGGACCTCGAGATTCTTCGTCGGGCACCGCCCCCCTCATGTCTACCCTCACGTCTACCTGACGTCACGCACATAACTCTTTCTCCCAGGCCTTCCCCTCCGTTTTTATACTGCAAGCGATCAAAACTGGAGCCGGGAACGGCCTGGGAACGAGGCTAATAGTGAGATATAACAGCAGAAGCAGTGCTCATGTTTTCACACAAAAAAATTTCCCCCTTTTCACACCCATATACATACCGTAAACTCTGGTTATTAGGCGCACCTTGCTATTAGGTGCATATTATTTATTAGGTGCATGCTTCCTTCCTGGTACATGGCATCATTTGTTAAGCGCATGTGCATTAAATAGACTACACGATGGCAGCGAGAGATCGAGTGAAAACCATGGGTACTAAGAGCACGCACGCTTGATAGTCATCCTGAAGTCAAACAAAGAGCTACACAGGTTTTTCCCGCTTCTGGCTACACAAAGTCACAAGCCACATCCTTTGCGGCTTATGACTGGACTACTAGGTCTAGTAAAATTTCTCCCATACGACGCATAGAGCCCCACATATCTTCTTGAGCATACAATGCCTGCGAGTCACAGTCTCTCATGCCCGCCTGTAGGGTGTGACGTTCATCGCATCCCTTATTTAGCGCATATCCTCTATTAGGCGCATATTTGCTTACCACTTACACTTATAAGCACATGTGCTTATTAACCAGAGTCTACGGTAACTTATTGTCAGGGCAAACATCCATGGGTGCTCACAGCCAAGCAAAAAAGCCAGGGTTTGGCGTTTGTCCAAATGAAGTGTTTGACTACTTCCATGCAAGTGCCTATCCCCAACTTCCAAATCCACAAAGCACGTTTGTTGACCCCATGTTTTGGATTGTTGGGCCACAGAATAGAAAAAGCTCAAGCAACAATGCAAACACCGTAAAATCGGGATAGTAAGCACCGGTGCCTATTTTCGAAATCAGTAGCCAGAATGGGTGCTTATTTTCGAGGGGTGCTTATTTTCGAGGGGTGCTTATTTTCATGGGGGTGCTAATAAAAGCAAGTCATTTTCTGGTAGTGTGCAGTTGTGTGGAAACGGATTAGCTGTGATATATTTTAGGCCTAGAGTTTCTTTTTCTGCAAATATCTATCCAAAGTTTATAGCTTATCTACAACCAGAGATACAGTCAGCAATTGATCAATCGTTGCCAACCACCGCCCACCAACGTAAAGCACTTGGAACCAACGAATCTGTGAGAGGATTTTGCTAATTACTAGATATGTATTATCAAGAGGCTTGCCTAAATTTTGGTTTGTATCTTGTATCAGTAGCTTGCTTACAATCGGAGATAGAAACTGCCGAAATTTACCCACTGCGTTCTAAAAGCCAAATCAGCAAATTCACTTTCATTTGCATTGTATGTGCCTTTTCTGGGTGCCTACATGTGTATTTTTGTATGGGTGATTATAACATGATGTGGTTGTTGTAATGAAAATGGGTGCCTATATTCATGGGGTGCTTATTTTCTGTGGGTGCTTATTATCCAATTTTTATGGCAGATACACTATCAGCAGATACATGTGTGGCAGTCCTGGGTAGAAATCAAACATTATTCCGTTGCGTATTTCAACTGCACTACCGCGTTCGAAGCACTGTAGTGCAATGATCCATGCGAACCTGCCAAATGTTAAGGCACCTAAATCACATCAGAACAATTGTTGCTACATACATGAGCAGCTTGATGACATTACTAACTAAATCACCAATAGTCAGCCCACTTTTCTAACACCACACAATGCGATTCCGATTCTGCAACTTCAAATTGTAGGCAGTTACACAGAGAACCTGACAGAACTGCTAACATTGGAGGGTGGAAATAGGTGCTTGCCCAGGACAATATGGTACACATGTATTACAATACATGTACAAAACCACGTACATACACACACACAAAAACACATGTACATGCACAAACACACAATCATACAAACACACACAAACACATACAAACACACACACACACAAACACATACATACACATGCACAAACAGAACCAACCATCTGTGTCACTGGTGTGGCTGCTGCAGGTTTATTAGTATGAGGCTCAATCTCAATCAGAGTCCCTACACTTGGCTCTTGACCCCCTCCAGCTGGTGTTGAGGATGGTGGAGAAGTGGGGGACACTGCTACCATAAAGGGATTGGTAGAGGGGTAGCCTCCAGACTGTGAGGAAGACACTTCAGGGGCAGCAAGAAAAGGATTGGTATGGCTCACTGTAGTCATGTTGGACACCTGTGGTTGAATGAGTGATGGCTGCTGTGGAACAGACAGTGGCTGCTGTGGAACCGACGGCGGCTGCTGTGGAACAGACGGTGGCTGCTGTGGAACAGATGATGGCTGCTGTGGAACAGACGGTAGCTGCTGTGGAACAGATGGCCGCTGCTGTGGAACAGACGGTCGTTGCTGTGGAACAGACGGTGGTTGCTGTGGAACAGACGGTCGCCGCTGTGGAACAGACAGTGGTTGCTGTGGAACAGACGGTAGCTGCTGTGGAACAGACGGTGGTTGCTGTGGAACAGACGGTGGGTGTTGCTGCACAGAAGGTGGTTGTTGTTGTGGAACCGATGAAGGTGGATGCTGCGAAACGGAAGTAGGTAGCTGCTGTTGAATGGGTGGAGGTGGCTTTTGTAAAACAGATGACAAGGGAACAGACGGAGCTTGCTGCTGCTGTTGAATGAGTGGACTGTTGATGGTACTTTGTGTAGCACTACTCACAGGGGGACTGCCAAACACAGTAGCCAAGTCTGCAGCAGCAGGAGTTGTATGGGGCGATGCTAACTGTTTTGCTGTTGGGAGTTGTGTGTGTTGGGGTTGACTGGGAGCCACTTGGCCGGCTGTGGCAGCAGCCATGGAGACCACAGCAGTAGTCTGAGGAGAGGATGATGTGCTGCTAGGAAGAGGCATGGTACTTGCTGCTGTACACACAGCAGGCTGCAGAACACTCTGAAGAACCTCCATGTCATTGATGGCTTGCAAACTAGCAATCTCAAATGGGTCATTAGTGTCCCCTTCAAATTCCCGTATGCTCATCTCTCCAAGTAACTTGATTGCACCAATCGCCCCATCTACACTGCCACCATCACCAGTAGAGTGATTGATGGCTGTACCACTGCTACTTGCGGCTGTTGTGACAGGTGTGGGTGTCAGAATGGTAGAACTAAGGGTGGGGGTGATGGGTGCTCGAGGGCGTGGAGGAGAGTCTGCAGAGTCCAGTTCTGCCTGTCGTTGCTCCGCTTGTCTTTGATTCGCCTGTCTAGCAGCTTCTATCATCCTAGCATTTAGACTTGCAGCCTCAGCCTGGGCTGCTACCGAGAGGGCCCGCTGTTTCCCATGTTCCAACACTCTGTGCTCCATAGAGTAGTCATACTGGGGGGAAAGGAACATAAGTAGCAACTGACAGTCTTTCCTAGCTCACTAAACAGCAAACACTGCAAAGATGGCACTTAATTGCTCATAGTCAGTGCCTCTCTTTCACTATGCCTGAGTATGGATCCAGTGATGCCACTCTGAACAAAACGCAATTAAATTGCTTGAAAGGTAAATCTTCACGGTACTCTCTTGCAAGATTACACCACCCAGTAAGACCCAGTAAGACTAGTAGTACACCACCCAGTAAGACTAGTAGTACACCACCCAGTAAGACTAGTACACCACCCAGTAAGACCCAGTAAGACTAGTAGACTAGTACACCACCCAGTAAGACTAGTACACCACCCAGTAAGACTAGTACACCACCCAATAAGACTAGTACACCACCCAATAAGACTAGTACACCACCCAGTAAGACTAGTACACCACCCAGTAAGACTAGTACACCACCCAGTAAGACTAGTACACCACCCAGTAAGACTAGTAGTACACCACCCAGTAAGACTAGTACACCACCCAGTAAGACTAGTACACCACCCAGTAAGACTAGTACACCACCCAGTAAGACCCAGTAAGACTAGTACACCACCCAGTAAGACTAGTAGTACACCACCCAGTAAGACCCAGTAAGACTAGTACACCACCCAGTAAGACTAGTACACCACCCAGTAAGACTAGTACACCACCCAGTAAGACTAGTACACCACCCAGTAAGACTACACCACCCAGTAAGACTAGTACACCACCCAGTAAGACTAGTACACCACCCAGTAAGACTAGTACACCACCCAGTAAGACTAGTACACCACCCAGTAAGACTAGTACACCACCCAGTAAGACCCAGTAAGACTAGTACACCACCCAGTAAGACTAGTACACCACCCAGCAAGACTAGTACACCACCCAGCAAGACTTGTACACCACCCAGTAAGACTAGTACACCACCCAGCAAGACTAGTACACCACCCAGTAAGACTAGTACACCACCCAGTAAGACTAGTACACCACCCAGTAAGACTAGTACACCACCCAGCAAGACTAGTACACCACCCAGTAAGACTAGTACACCACCCAGTAAGACCCAGTAAGACTAGTACACCACCCAGTAAGACCCAGTAAGACTAGTAGTACACCACCCAGTAAGACTAGTAGTACACCACCCAGTAAGACTAGTACACCACCCATTAAGACTAGTACACCACCCAGTAAGACCCAGTAAGACTAGTAGTACACCACCCAGTAAGACTAGTACACCACCCAGTAAGACAAGTACACCACCCAGTAAGACCCAGTAAGACTAGTAGTACACCACCCAGTAAGACTAGTAGTACACCACCCAGTAAGACTAGTACACCACCCAGTAAGCGTATATCAGTACACTGGACAGACAACAGCAAAACGGAACCACCAGCCATCAATCATTGCATTCAACACTATGAACGACAGCAGCATGCAAAGCACGCAGGCGTAAACTGCATCTCTATAAGCTTAGCATGGGAAACTTCAACACCCAATTTGGCAGAGGAAAGTATAATACTACAAAGTTTCTTACCTCAGATACATGTAGCAATTATCAAAATTCATGGGGCTACAGAGGCTAGTGCAAGGGTGGGGACTAAACCACTATGCAGGAAATTGAAAGTTGGGGGTGGGCACACTTCAACAGGTGTGTGCATGACAGAATCCATACAGTTTGTGACTTCCAACAATGCAAATCTTGTAAACCAGGATACTAACTTCCACTATTTTCAAAATTAGCAGACAGAATGGGTGCATGGCATGCTCATTACCACACATGCATGTGCAGGGTAAAGTTATTGGCCGTGTCCGTCTGTCACTGCCGTCTGTCTGTTGGCACAAAAAAAAACACCAGTTCTCCAGATTCAGGCCATTCTATCAGTGCTAAATACATTCAAACTGTACAAAACTCTGAAAGGCAGCCTTGTCTGTGCTCTACAGGCGCTGTGTTTTGTGTTGGCATCTATAGGCATGCCTATCAACCACACCAGATACCATATATATTAAGCACCCCTGGACCCTGGCCACATGTTAATGTAAAGCGTTCATGTACGCAAACAATGAACAATGTGCATTTGCAAGACAACAGTTTCAGTGTTCCTAGGGTTCACTATACAGAGCGCTATCATGAGACGACGGTTGTTCCGGTTTGGTGGCTCCACAGTTTCGCTGTTTGTATGTGAGCACCTGAAATCATCATTAAATCCGCTATAACTTGTCAGTGATGGGCAAACAGCTGACTATTATAGCACAAGTAACAAGTGATGGAGACATAAAATAGGTGAACTTGCTCACTGGGGCAAAGTTTGATTGCAAGTACAAGTTCATCACTAGCGTTGCCAGCAAAGCGTAAATTTGAATTTCAGACTCTATCACTTACTACCTGCCACTTGGTTGTTGTTATTACTCCCACTTAATCATCGTTATTACAGGCTAGTACTTAATTATATGAACTGATCATTCAAATGTTGCCATGGTCCAAAGGTCTGGCGGACCAAAGGTCTGGCCACACGAGACTAAGGCAGGCTAGCGTCATTGTAAGGAGACTCCTCAACGAAGGCGAGCTTGCTGACTTCTTGATTTTTCTCCACACGCTAGACTGTGCTGACTTCCCACTGTCACTTACTGTCACAAAAGACTGACTAAGCTGTTTCCACATCTGCATGAGGCACGATGTGCTTGCATATACCTAGTATGTTATTGCAGGCAATTGTGCTTGCGCTTGGCAGGCTATGATGTGACTTACACGTAAGTTCTACACTACACTAGGCAGACAAGAAAACAAGCATCAAAGAGCATGTACAAAAGGTGCTGATCTACTAGCACTGAAACATTCCATAGGACAAACAGGCTTGTATCATCTGCAGTTCTGCCTTAATTAATTAATTAAATAGGAGTACACATGCATGTGATGCCTTGCGCCGTGCCATGCACCAGTGCATATGCGCATTCTGCATGCGGGTGGGGTGGCAGGTGTCAGAAATTGTGTGCTGCTGGTTTAGTGGGAGCCCAAAGAACAATACCTGGCTTGTGAAGACTCTCCAATACGTGCTTCCTACTTTTGAACTCTTTCTTGTTCTCTTCTTGCTCTTTTTGCTTCTACGGTGGACTAACTTCTTTGCTTTTTTGTCTCAGAGTCTCCAGCCGTCAGCTGCATTCAGCACTTGTTTCTGCACTTGACTCCGCCAATTAGGTACATTGCGAAGGCCCAGCCACACTGTCCTCCCCATCCTCCATCGCCAAGAAACATCATCCCCCCCAACTCCGTCCTCCATCGACGTCCTCGTGTAACACATGTATCAGTGACGCTCAAGTCGTTCCTGAGCGTAAGCGCAAATTGACATTCCGAACGTGACCACAAATTGACATTCCTAAGCGTGACCGCCACGTACGTACGTACATACATACATCCCGAGAATAGATCCCTCATTCAGAGCCTCGCGCTAATGCGCTCAGCAATTAAGTAATACCCCTTTAACACCTATTGTAAATTTGTTTTCACTTGAGACTACGTTTAGCATACACATGCCGGTAATGCACCATATCTTCATTTCTGTCTGACCTCTGACTCCAAAACTGAACTCAAGTGCACCTTCAGGCTTAATAAGCAGACACGTGACCTTAACCATGCCCACTCATTAACAAGCATGCAATAGTCAGCACACAGCAGCAGTGGAGAAATCACAATCACTTCGGACAACAACTACAACCCTGGAGCCAACCTCAGTTCACCAATGTCGCCATCAATGACCGTACCAATCTAAAGGTGATGCAAATTTGGATCAAGGTTATTAAAACTCCCAAATGAGACAAGATATTCGTGGGACACACAGGACTATATGCCCCATCTCAGCCATTTTGGCTTATGTGGCAGTATAAGGAGATGGGCCAGGTACATCTTTCAACTTCGTGAGTGGCAAATGGCTGACCAGAGACCATTCAGTGACTGAGATATGCAATGCACTGCCGACAATTGGCCATCGGGAACACCCTTAGAAGACCACAGCTTCAGAATCAGAGCTGCCGCAATCACAGCCCAACATGGAATTCCGGACTCTGTTATCTAAACCCTCAACAGATGGAAAAATGCCCTATGCACCTCATCTACATAAGAATACTCAACACAAGTTCACTGACGTAGTTTGGTTTGCCCGATGCCATGTAGACATCAGTACTGGTTATTGCCAAGCGCCTTAGTGGAAGCTACTAATCTAGCAGTGTAGGCTCTTTTCGGTTGGCAGGGTGTGGTTTGTGCACAAATATCCGTCCCACTTAACATAAGTTGTGTACACATATTTATTGTTCCCAGTGCTGTAGTGGCGCTAGGATAGTCTCGTGCCCAGACCCAGCCTTCTCACTAACCCTTCTCCTCACGTGAACTGGGTGGGGTCTGGGCACGAGACAATTGTAACACTGACAAACTCTAAACTGTGAACTTATAAGATCACTCTGGGAAAAGCACGACAGCGATGATACAGTGGAGAAGGGAGAGCCCGGGGGTTGTGGAGAACGAGTTGCAACCAGTTGTTGGAGTATGACTCCATCATCTCAGCGAAGGACCCACAGCTTGAGAGATTGAGAGCTCGAGTTAGTGAGCTGGAAGCCCATGAACCAGATACTCAGTCTCCAAGTTTGGTAGGCACTCCCCTTGGGGCAGTATCCTGCCGTGCAGCAATGCTTGAACCAGCAACCTTCCCAGTATCTGCTCGTAGGGCAAAGCACCCCCACTTGACCTCTAGTAGCAAGAACGGTGACATTCATTTTGACGATTGGCTTTCCACCCTTCACAGAGCAGCTACATGGAATGGTGGTCAGAGGAGGAGCTCCTCATGTAGTTAGCACATCACATGAGAGGAAGAGTTCTCCAAGAAGGGGATCTCCTTGACGAAAGTGACACAGCAACCTTCACTACTGTGAGTTGCGTATGGAAGGGATGGTACGTCGGAGGAGACCAGGGAAACATTTCTCAATAGCCAGTTATAAGAAGGTCTGAAATACGACATCATGAGGGCACTGTCCATCTCCAGCGCACAGGGCTAGAGGTTCGCAGAATTGAGGAAGCGACAGAAGTACCAAAGAACAACCACCACAGGAGAGAAAATAGGAAAACTGTGAGAGTCAAAGCAAGTGACAACTGTCAATGCTGAGAGATAGAAGACAACTCCACAAACAGATTGTCAGCAAGAGAACCCCCTTCCTTCTTATATGGAGGATGGAGAGGATGCGTGCAGGGTACAAGTTAACAATAAAGAAAGCTGCGCACACTTGGAAAAGGTTGAAATCCAGGGATTCCTACTCAAGGCATACCGTATAGTGGGAAATTTTCGCTGGGTGCAAATTTTCGCGATTTTGGTGGACAGACCTGCTTCCGCGAAAATAAAAACCGCGAAAAAATGAATCGATGACGTCATTACGTGCGTACGTCGAGTACCGATGTGAACATGATGGTTCTCTACAGTCTGTCTGCCCTCTAAATGGTTGCTGTAAAGAAGAATCAGCCTCCTACTGTACAAAATGCCAACAAAACCGTAAGAGACGCTCCGAAGATGTCGCATCAACCGGTAGGGGTGTGGTCAGAGCGTCCCGCGTTCCACGAAAATAAAAACCACGAAAATTTATTCTGAAGAGCCTGGACACTTTTCCGCGAAAATTTGCACCAGCAAAAATTTCCCGCTATACGGTAGTTGACAATTGACCTGACATCTCTATCATGGGTGGAGAGTTGTTCAAGCGAGTAGCAGCAGTGGCTCACCTTTGAAAGAAGGACTTCAAGGGAGCTGACACGTACCTAGAAAACGCATTGCAAGCTGCTAAGACAACTGAGGGACCCAAGAAGAGGGTCGGTGCTAAAGTCCCAAATGTCGGAGTGTGACTGTTACAATCTGTATATCTCCCACCTCGACAGAGCAGGTTTGTGAAGGTTCAAATTGAGGACTGCAACCCAGAGAGGGAGTCAGTGTTATTGGAAAATGACCCAAAAGTGGAGAGAATAACTGGGAGTGCAAGTGGAAGATGCCTTGTTGAAGCAAACAAGACAAGGGTTTGCTCAGCTGCTTGTTTCAAACTGGTCTGGCTTTACATGTTTTAATGAAAGGGGTTCTGTGCTGGGAGAAGCAGTCGAAGCAACTGTCATTCCATCAGATGATGATTCCTTGAAAGAGGGTGTCACTGAAGCGGTTATGCATGCTGTTAGAAGGAATGTGCAGGAGGAAGAGCCCGTAGATTCCTAGCCTCGTTCCCAGGCGCGGAGGAGAGGGAGGAGAAAAAGCGCCTGGTTTACACTGTTCACACATGTGCCTAATTATAGCAAAGGCCATGTGGCAGAATTAGGGGCGTGTACTAATATGATGATCAACGATTCACGTGAATAGCATAAACCATCATAAAAATTACCTCAGCTTTTGTTCTTAGGACGCTATAGACATCGCTGCTACATGCTCTGCCTGGTTTTATACTGTCGGATACAATAAGAAGAAATGTCAGGTAGGCAGTGGTAGGAATCGACTTACCGAAATTGATGGATAACCGCAAAAAAGGTATGTTTCCTGGGTAAATTACCGCACTCAATGGAGGCAACCAGCTCTTTCTTGAGCTTTATCTTGAGGCGTTTATGACGTCACCAGTATATGTACGATAACGTACAACCACGGAAACTGGTGCCTCCTGTAGTGTAACTGCCATTGACCTCAGAAAGGGGGATGTAGTGTAACTGCCATTGTGTGTGTGTTATGTTCTGTTATGTTATAGATTATTGTGTCTTAATAAGCATGCTTGACTATGCTCAAATGGGTGCTCGTGAGTCTGTACGTGACCTAGGCAAATCTCCTCGAATCAGCCAGCCACCTGGAAAATAGATCACCACATGGTGTCAGAGTCGGGATCTCAATTCCACAAAAGCAAACAAGACCGTTTTCGTCTGAAAGAAAAGTGTACGACGCAGATACAGCAGTCGTAGAACAAGCACATGGCCACGATGAATCAAGTAGCGCCACTAGAAAGCTTCACCTTTAGTTGCCCCCATTAATGGCCCAAATGGATTCACTGTTTCGAAAGATTCAGAAGTGCCACCGGACTTGACCAAAAGGAGGACAAGGTTCAGGTGAATACCCTGATATATATGATGGGCGACGAGGCTGATGACATCTTGAGGTCCTTTAGATTGTCTGACGAAGACAAAAAGAAGTACGCAGTAGTAAAGGAGAAGTTTGAAGTGCACTTTATCAAGAGTAAAAACTTATCTTCGAGAGAGCAAAATTCAACATAAGAAAGCAAGAAGAAGGAGAGTCAGACCTGTACGCTCTCGTTGAACACTGCAGATATAACGCCTTGCACGACGAGATGATCAGAGACAGACTGGTAGTGGGGCTACACAAGACGCCTCTCTGTTAGAGATGCTTCAGTTACGTAGATGCTGAACTGACACTCGACAAAGCTGTGACCCGTGTACGTCAAGACGAAGCAGTGAAAAACCAGCAGTCAGTGCTAAGAGGTGAAGGAGCAGTCAAGCCAGAGGCCCCCGTGGGAGCAGTACACAAAGGGAGGCCAAGAAAGGGTAAACCACCGCCTGATCCTAGACAAAAGGGTGGAGTAGCAACCACCAAAAACCTGTCTATGGGTACAGTCTGTTCTCGATGTGGCAAGTCACCAGTACACGACCGCCAGCGGTGCCCAGCAAGAGATGCCACTTACCACAAGTGTGGAAAACAAGAGCATTACCAGAGAGTGTGCAAATCTGCCAAGGTCGGAGCAGTTCTCCAAGACAAGTCGAACCCAGGTGAAACTGATGATCCCTTTCTTGGAGCAGTCGGAGAAGACGAGAAACCCTGGGAAGTGGACGTGCTACTAAATAAGACCCCGATGGAGTTCCACATCGACACCGGAGCCGAGGTGACCGTCATTTCATAATTGACATTCCAAAAGCTCCATAAATACAGTCCTGCTGCCCTCCATACACATCCTCCGAGGGCCCAGTCAGGAAGCCTTACCAGCGAGGTCAGTTTAGAGGCAAGATCCGAATCAAAGACCGAGAGGTGGAGGAAGACATCTACGTCGTAGAAGGACTATGTAGATTGTTGCTCGGTCAACCTGCAATTCAATCCCTCAAACTCTTAGCACACGTTGGAGAGATAAAAGGAGAAAGAAAAGTGGAAGATCTCTTCCCACAGCTCTTCACTGGACTTGGTAGGATAGAGCAGGAGTATACCATCAAGCTGAGTGAGGGAGCCAAGCCTTTCGCTCTCAACACACCTCGCAGAGTCCCCATCCCACTGATGCAGCAACTCAGAAACGAACTAGACCGTATGAAAAGACTTGGAGGATCTCTCATGTTGAAGAACTTACTGATCATGAATGGTGTGCTGGGATGGTGGTGGTACCTAAGGCTAATGGCCAGGTCAGGATCTGCGTGGATCTTACAAAGTTGAATGTGTGCCGCAAATGCCACCAACTTCCTGCTGTTGAGCAGACCTTAGCTCAAATTGCTGGGGCTCAATGGTTCTCAAAACTAGACACCAACTCTGGTTCTTGGCAGATTCCATTGTCTAGAGAATCAGCTTTGTTGACATTGTTTATTACACCCGTTGGCCGCTATTGTTTTAATCACCTTCCTTTCAGAATAACCTCCGTTCCTGAGCATGTTCAGAAAAGAATGTCAACCATCCTGAGAGACATGGAAGGAGTTGTGTGTCTCATAGATGACATTCTAGTCTTTGGCAAGGACCAGCAGGAGCATGATGACCGTCTGTGTGCAGTCATGAAGAGGTTGCAGGAGGCAGGACTTACCTTGAATGGGGCCAAGTGTGAGTTTCGCAAAAGCTAAGTGAAGTTCCTGGGTCAAGTCTTCACAAAGGACGGAATACAGTCAGACCCTGAAAAAGTTGCAGCTATCATCAACATGAGAGAGTGTACGTACATGTGTGAGTGAAGTTCGCTGATACCTTGGGATGGCTAATCAGCTTAGTAAATTTACCCCTCACCAAGCCAACACGACCAAGCCACTCAGGGATCTCCTCTCAAAGAAAAACCAATGAAGTTGGGGACAACCCCAGAGACAGGCTCTAGCAGAGGTCAAGGAGGTGTTGACGAAACATCCAACTTTGGCACTATTCAATCCTGAAAGACCAACAACTGTTTCAGCTGATGCCTCTTCTTATGGTCTGGGAGCCGTGTGGCTTCAAAACCAATCATGCGGAGAGAACCGTCCACTGGCATACATTTCCAGATCGTTATCCCCAACTGAACAACGGTATGCCCAGATAGAAAAAGAAGCTCTCGCCCTGACCTGGGCGTGCAAAAGATTCGCCGATTACCTGAATGTTTACACTTTCATATTGAAACGGATCATAAACCATTGATACGTACCTTTGTTCAGTTCCAAACTTCTAGATGAGTTACATGATGAGGTTTAGCTTCGAAATCAGTCACGTACCTGGGAAAAGTCTTGCTGTTGCTGTTGCCCTGTCAAGAGCACCAAGTTCAGAGAGTACTGCCGATCACACCTGATCAAAGAAATACGGTATTGCATACACACGGGTCCACCACCTGGCATGCTTGCCTGTGGGGTTAGGTGTTTCCAGGCCTGTTTTGACAGGAGAGTGATCAGTGAACACTGTAACTTGATGACCATACAGATAGTGGTAAAAGTGTATGACAGCCAGTTGAGTTCTGTATGGCATAGTTCTTCTCTTGTGGGTTGAGGGTCAAAGGCAACTGGGTGGAGCTTCCCGTCTTCTTCACTCTGGGATAGAATAGCTTAACGTCTTTGGATGGAGGTGTGGTGATCTATTTTCCAGGTGGCTGGCTGATTCGAGGAGATTTGCCTAGGCCATGTACAGACCCACGAGCACCCATTTCAGTGGTTACGCTACGTCGCAATAATTTCCTTATTTGGAAGGTTTTAATTAACAGTGGCTGGGGAAAAGTACGAGCATGTGGCAGGAGCGCGATGGCAGCTGAAATTGAGTGTCGAGTTTGCGACCTTCTTAGGTGAATGCAGGGTGTTGTTGGCGGCCCTTTTTCTGATGGTCGGTACTATTAGGCACCCTTTTGGTTATTTGCAGTGTTTATTTGCCTAGATTTGCCACCATGCATGCTCTGTGACGAGATTTCCTGGGGCATGTTCCGATGCTGCTTTCAAAGGTAGGTGTCTGATTGTGCTGCACTAATCCAGATGCCTTTTGTGAGTAGAATAAAACTATGGTAGAACGGTGCTACACTGTCTATATTTTGAGTGCTTAGTTTTTCGTTTTTGTCTGCAACAGATTAAAGCGTTTACTGGAGGTGTTTGGAAGTGGCGAGCTCCATTTGGAATTATGTAACAGTTGAGAGGTGAGTAGTAAAATGTGTGGTTATAAAACGTGGTAAAATTAACTTTTGCCTGCCCTGTGCATAAAAGTTTGGGAATTGACCAGATTTGCAAATGAAATTCAAAACCATCTTGTAAATCCTCCTAATCAGTGTCTACGTCTGCCTGTCATGTCATGGATGGTCCGCCCTCAAAAGTGGTCCCCCGGACCGTCCATAGCAGAATAATTGGTCCGTCAGGACCAATTATTGCAGCCATACCTAGTCCCCCCTTGCCGCGGATGGTCCCACCCCTGGCATGGTGTTCAGCAAGCTTGTCGATGTTGATAAGTTTACCAGGAAGGATGAAACTGTCTAATCAGCCTTAGGCTGGGTTTTCAAGGCAAGCTAAACGGATGGCGCTTAGTGTGTCTGTGTATATTCGAAGTTTAACGGACTCAAGGCCCTTTAGCTACTCACCCAGTACCTCCCGGCAAGTAGTAGAGTCTGGAATATCTCTGAGCTACCGAAGGAGGATGACGAAGTCACATGTTGGGGAAGGCATATTTTTATTATTTCACTGAGAAGCGGTATCCAGCTAACTGCGTGAAGAATGACAAGCGCAGTATCCGATCAAGAAACTGTGCGGAATCTATTGATTTGTGAATTATTATCGTAGGCCCTCTGCAATGGTTTGGGACTTCAGTAAGCTCTCTCACTCTATAGTTGACTCTGTAGTGCACGTTTATGACCTGGAATAGTGAAGTAGAGGGCAGATCAATTATGTTTGCAGTGCCGTAGATGGTCCTGGGACCATCAAGTGCCATGGATGGTCCAGGATGGACTGCTATGGATAGTCTGGGGAGGAGGCTTTTGGGAGGGACCACTTATAGTATGACATGCCATTAACTGTTCCAATTGTTCATCACGGATGTATATAGTCGCTTTCAGATTCACTTAGCGATTCCTCCTCACTTGTAGGTATGCAATGAGCACCTGGTGTGATGATGTCTGTATCAGGGCAACAATCTCTGCAGGGTCCGTTGTCTCTAGCACTGTGTGGATTTTGACACAAACTGGGTTTGGCATACACATCCTGGCCCACAAGGGCGGTGCTGCCTAACACATCCACACTAACGCAGTTTGTTTTACATTTGCAGTGTAGAACTGTCCTCTTTCCCTTGCCTGATGCACATTGTGGTCAGACTCCCATACCACATTATCTCCAGTGTGCTCCCACCCATAGCCAGAGGCTCCATTGTGTTTTGTAATGCTTGCCGCCAGGTGTTTGCTGTCCACACGGATCTTTTCCAGAGGTATTTGAGGGAATCCTCTGGATGGTAAGTCCTCTTCCCGTGTTTGTGTACAAGGCCAGATTGGTGGACAAATGGAGTTAATCCAGGCTGCTGGTGTGGGCTGAGCAAATGCTGATTTGTACTTCTGAAGTGAACACTACCGATCAACCGTAGGAATGCTAGAAAACTGTGTTCTTCGTTGGTTTGCTGGGAGTCTGAACACAATCTGACATCTCTGACCGCAGCCTTGTTCCCAGGCCTCCCCCGTTTTTACCATCCTTTTACGTTCACGATAATAAGACAAGGAAGGCCTGGGAGCATTCATCACGTGAGTGGACGTGAGGTGGACATAGAGGAGGAGGGACACAGTAAACTTGAAAGCGAGTTTCCTACCGGTCAAGATGAGTAGTTTTGATCACGCTAAGGTCTGGAGTCTAAAACTGCGGTAGAGCACTCGAATGCATGATCCAATGTGTTGTTTTGGCATTTGCCCCCCCTCCACGTCCAGCTTGCGTCCACCTGACGTCATTGACGTGATGAATGCTCCCAGGCCTTTCCCATTTTTCGCTGGTCTTCCGCCAATGGAAGGTAAAAACAGGGGAGGCCTGGGAACGAGGCTATCTGACCCCTATTAATTTGTATATGTCATTTAATTACATTGTTTGTATTATTTTTTATACTTTATCATACTTGATTCGTTTCATATCATGATTCAACTTCAGGCAGCTGCTGCAATGTTGGACCCCACCAGTTTCTCCAAATAATGCACGTTCTTTAGTGTCGCCTAGAAAATTTTGAAGTGGAGAGACAAAAATGAGCTCGACATCACGACAACTACTAACATTCTACTTGCTAATTCTCAAGTTTTAGCGTCGATGCATGCGGCATCTGGATTTGTGCAGCACATTCGTACACTAACCTCCACCTAGCAGCTGCAGATAGTTCGAGGGAAAAGCGCTTGTGTGGACAAATCAGGCACTCTAGAGGTACGTAAATAAAATGTATACACCGGTTCTACTGTAGCCAATATACTAACCAAGTATGTCTAACTTTCGAAAAGATACAAGTAGAGTCGAATAAGTGGTCCATAAAAACAACACTCGGGGGCTTGTTGCTTATGAATGCGACGGAACCGTTTCCGCCTTACGTCTGGTTCAAATTAAAACACCGGAAGTTGGCTACGTAGCGTAACCACTGATTTGAGCATGGTCAAGCATGCTTATTACCAAAATTAAGACACAATAATCTATTACATAACAGAACATAACACACACACAATGGCAGTTACACTATATCCCCCTTTCTGAGGTCAAAGTGTCAAGCGTTGCTTAGCAAGCCCTAGGCCTTGCCAGCAGCCTGATTTGCATAGATAGCATGTAACAAGGCTAGACTAGTTTATCTAAATTGTTGATCGCTGCGATTTGTACCTGTTTGAAGCCCTATCTGTAGGTGTACATCATAGCTTACCAGCAATTTGAAATGGCACCGATTTTCTCATTTGTTACGTACAGCTCTGACTGACTAAGCCCTTTTCCAAGTTATTTGAAGCTAGTACTCCTACTACTCCAGCCTTATGTGAAATCTGGAAGCCGCTTGCTCCCTACATGTATGTTCAAGAAAAACCTTCGTGTTTGACGGCCCTTCTTCCTGCCATGTAACTGTTCAGTCAAGAGGTATAGTGCTATTACGAAGAGACAAAGAATTCATTTGGAGAGAGAGAGATCCTGATGGTCATTCAACTTTTCACAGCCTACTTGGCGCAGTGCCGCTCATTCCCTCCAAGCCTTGATCGATCAGTTCAGGGTCCTCATGGAAAATAAGGGATGCCCATTCTGAACTCTCAAAAAGGATGTTACTGTAGGTGCTCTAAATACATGTATGTGTCACTATGAAAATTACAATACAGAAAAGTACATTTTCTAATTTTACGTCAATTGGCAAAAAATTTAACAAGGGTACATTCTAATGTTGCGTCACTGACGTCGTTCCACGAGCTGTCATTGTAAGCTGTCTATTGGCAGGTATAACAGATTGCGCCCACAATGGGTAGTTACCACAAGCGAGCTGTCATTGTAAGCTGTCGTCTATTGGCAGGTATAACAGATTGCGCCCACAATGTGTAGCTACCACAAGCGCAAACGAAAGAAGTGACAATGATGCATCTCTCGAGTGGAAAGTTACCTTCGAGGATACATGTACATGTATACCAACAGATCTGGAACCCCAAGTTGAGCAAAGTTGTTATTGCTGTACGAGAAGGAGAGAATTTTCACAACCATCACAGAGACATATGCTGTACTGTTGGGCATTTGCCATGGGAGATCTCCCAAAAGCGTTTCTTTTTGCTGAAAATGGGTGGAGCAATCAAAGTCTAAATAACTAAACCACATCAGCGAAGCGACTTACCACAGGGCAGGCTCAAGGTACCATGCGTGTTGGTTCTTGAGCACCATGGCTAACTTTCTCGTTCTCACAGGTATCATTTCAACGTTTGCAATTCAATCTTCACACTCTAATGTTGTGTCACATTCTAATCTTGCATCAAACTTTTTGGGAGCAATTTTCTATTTGTGAGCAATATTTATTTTTTGAGTGGCACTACAGTAAATCAGAAGGTGATAATTGAGTGGCTAGTACCGACTTAGTATTAAATGCCTTGCAATCCTGAGGCAACTAGACGTGTCAGGTCTCATCTTAGGTATGTGGTTCAGATATAGTAATGAGGCCATCATCATCTAGTCTCGTCCCCAGACCCCACCCTCTCCCGAGGAGAAACGGTCTGGTGAACGAAGTCGAATTTCTTGGGCTAACACACACTTTTGCGACAATGTAACCTAGCAACAATCAAAACATTTTGCGGCCAACCCGCTCAAAAAAGGTACGGATGATCGAATGGAGATTAACAAATTTTACTGTTGTAAGGGAAGTGCTACGTAATAATTACCGATCTCGCAATCTCATTGGTCATTACCACTTTTGGGGAATAAACCCAAGAAATTCAACTTCGTTCACCAGACCGTTTCTCGCCGGGAGGCGCGTGCGGGCGGGGCACGAGACTAATCATGATCATTGGTACCTAACAGCATAAGCTGATAGCCACAAACTGAAAGGACAAAAACATATTTTTTACCAGAGTCTGACTTATCATATTCATGACCCTACACTTCCTTTCCAAGAAAGTGTACTTTGATCCCCTATGTACACATTCACTAATGGCATATCAATAGCAAAAGCCTTTTAAATTTAATGCAGCATCAGAATTTCATTAGTCCACAGCTCTGAAGGGTTTCCACCCTTTAGTTGGCACACAGCTCTAGCACAAGTAACAAACAAGGAGGTGGCATTGCAAAATTTACCTGCACCTGTACTCTTATATGTATATGAACAGTCTTATATGTATATGACATTTCTACTGAACTCCACTGCCTGAGCCAAAACCCTACTATACACCTATGATACCAAGAAGAGTGAGTGAAGGTAGGCCAGTGTGGCAGTGGACCATCCCAAGAGTTTCATAAACACACAGCTATGTCTACATTGCATCAGTCACTCCGACCATGTATTCTGTGACAGAGTATCTGACACTGGAAAAGGTTAAAAGTCCTGTTAGAACTTTTATTCAGATTTCTGCACACAATGGTAAGTTTAGGTAGATGGACAAAAACAGGCACAGCACCTACTGCAAGTTGTAATTGCCTTGTAAAAGCAACACTACAAACATGCTGGTCCACCTCCAGTACTTGCATGCAATACCAGTGGCTCACTTTGACCGTCAATTTTACCTTTGTTGTGAAGCCTGCCTTGCCTGCCTTGTCTGTGAAATTATTGCAGCTAATGGACAAGAAGTCCTGAAAAACTCTACATCAGCAATTTGAACAGCTAAAGCCAACCTCAGTAAGCAAACATAGATATTTAGATCATCTTTCTACGCACTAGAAATAAAAAATCGAGCCCAGGACATCTGGCTGCACAAGCAGGTGTCCTGGATTTGATTCCTCTATTTCGCCTCAAATCAAAGATAGTGGGTGTAGCTTTGCTAAATAAGTTTGGTTAACTGATGTACTCGGATGTTAACTGCTGCATAGACACTGCACAAATGTATATGTATTGCAGTATGTTACTAGGTAGAAATTGAAAACTAGTCCATCGCATATTTCAATCACTGATGCATCTATGAGCTTCACCCTAGAAGTTCTGTGGCAATACAATCAAAGTACATGTAACAAAGATGTTCAGTTTCTACCCAGGACTGCCACAATTTCCATTAGCTTACTCTAAAGTGTTCTTCCAACAGCATCCGTGGTTGTTTCCAGTTAGCAGGAAGCATGATAGGGTCTTGCACAGGGATGGGAGGGGTGAATTTGATGGACACACCTTTCAGGGCATATGAGTTGATATACGCTGGGAAAGAAACAAAGAAAAGATCACACACAAACTAGTTTATTACATTGTTATGCACACACACATGTAAGCAGGGACACATACACACATAAACCACACACACACACAAATGTGCACATACGCAGCATCCACACACACACACACATCCTAAACATACTATATGAGACAGCCTTTATATTTGGGTGAGACTAAATGAGTTCTACCTATAGGAATTTAAATGAAAAAACCCTAACTTCAATACAAGTCACATGCCAGCAACAGTACTTCAACACATTATAGTGGAGATAGCTGACAATTACGATGGTTACCTTACATGGTTACACATAGCTATTGACACTTACATGTGTCATTCAATTTTGACCACATGCTATCAGTTGGTACAATCTCATTTGAAGATAGGTTCTATACTTGAGGAAAGTATGGAATGGGGGGGGGGGGGGGTGGTGGGTTTAGATACAGGGAACTGTGCAGACAGCGGCTGTTGTGGCTTGCTTTAACACCTTGGTCGGTACTTAGTGAGCCATTTCTTCAGTATTCCACTCAAACTTGCCGAACAATAATAAAGCATTTGTCCAGAATAGTATCAACTCAATCACACATAACTAATTGCCAGCTTCAAAACTCCTCTGCAACACTCCCAGGTATGAGGTTGACATGTCCACAGGAACTCAACATGATCATCAACCTTTGACTGCCATACACATTAATTACATTCTTGGACATTGCCACACCTTTGCACAAGGTTACCTCCATTGAATAAGCTTCCTCATCATGTGGCAGCCCTGAGCAAACAGCACATTGCTGGTCATGATACACAAAGCAGCAGGGTTTAAAGAGCACCATTTGGATCACTTCCTAAATCCTGCCCACAGCTGTTACTAACCTGGCTTCCTACTTGTACCTTGCAATAGTGGTGAGTAAACAATGAGCCTATCACATACAAGATCTATAGCACCATTACACATGCCCCATTTGGAAGCACATTGATACTAGCCTCGTACCCAGGCTCCTCCCCATGTAGAACAACGTTGTTCTACATGGGGAGGAGCCTGGGTACGAGGCTACATTGATACCAAGTACTGCACCGTGCATGCATAGAAACATAACTTCACAATAGCCTACAGGCAAAACCACACAAAACAACTTCAAAATACAGCTTACAGGCAAAAACAAAACCTCAAAGCAGTTCAGTGATACATGTAGATGGGGCAGGTCCTATGGGTCCCTATACTCAGCATCACTGCAGGCCAATTCACCACCCACAGCAAAAAAAAATGATCTTGCTAGCCACGTGGCAAAGTTGGTCTAGATTCCGTTCCAATCCTTGAATTTGCAGTTTAGCACGATCCATTTTTCGATCCGTTTCCTAATCCGTTCCGTGTTTTAGTCCTGTCCCTTGTGGACTACTCTTACTTTGTTCCAACTTTCCATGCAAACTTTGGAGATGTTATTCTGAGGCTCCTTTACTTTCTCACTTTGCCAGTTCAACATACAGTACTTCAGTTTAAGGATTGATGTACACTTGTCCACTGACTATTTCCAAAAGCATGTTAAAGAGAATTCTAGAAAACTTGACAAAATGCCTGTTTCTGGTCATTCTTTAGTGGATCCACACTCCAGCTCTGTGAAGATCAGATATTGTGAGAGAGTTATAGTTTGCATGCACTGGACAGAGGAGGAAATGTACAACAGCTTTCTATACCAGACCACAGATAACAGAGTAGTACTACTGTCCTACAATTCTACTATCTACACTAGTCTCGGTCCCAGACCCAAAACCAACCCCAGCGCGGATTGCTTTCAGTATCGTTATACTGGAAGCAATATACACGCCGGATGAGGTCTGGGGACGAGACTATATCTACACATGATCAGACCCTTCCTGCTCTCCTCACCAGAAGATTCCGGGAACTACACCCCCTCTAGAGCTGTTTTACACAACATATACATCTGTTCCATCATCCATGTTCTACAACTCACCACCAATGTCTTAGCTTAGTCAGCCGTCAACATTTCCATTTCCCATTTTCCGTTCCTACTTTCAGAGTGATCCATACAGTACCAGTGATCTGGGAACAAGACTATCTCAGACCTATCAGCTTACTGAAAGCTTTCCTTAAAGGAAATTGTAAAGTGAAGTGTCAAGTATAAGTACTTGTTAATGTCTTGTGTCACCTAGTCTACCAAGCTACACCATCTCTCACCCACATGTCAAGATGCTAGAGTATATGAGACTGTTTTTCTTCATGAGAAGGTCGGGTCTGGGGATGAGACTACATGTAGATTGTATCAAGCATCCAAGGGTCAACTCCTTGTTTTCTTGCATAGGGTTGCAAAGTGATGTATTAAGGCCCACCCACATCAAAGTATAATTGCTGACTGAGCAACTAATTCTGCAGTCCCGTGCCCAGACCCCACCCCTCACGAGGAGGAAAAGGGATCTGGTTACAATACAATATCCCGCTCGACCCAGTGACGTAGCCGTCTGGCATCTGAAATGACCAATCACAGCGTAGTTAGAGTAAAGAATTACTCGAAGCTTCATGTGTCAGAAATAGTGCTCACTTGTGTAATTTTTATTTATGTGTTTTATCTAGAGTCTGCATCTGTAAGCATTTTTAACACCCGCGCATATTGAACACCGTAAGTCATAAAAATGTCAAACCATAACATGTCAACCTAAGCAGTATTCATGTCGACATTCATCAGGTTTGGTACAGAGGGGGGGGGGGGGGGGGGGGGGGGCACTGGGATTTCCCCACCCCCCATGACATAATTGCCTCAAGAGCTACAATAGGGAGCATAATTATTGCCGAACGTCAGGCACATAATCGTGCGGGTGCGGCAGGGGCTTATGGGGCCTTAGTCTGAGGTTGTGCTTGTATGTATGTATGTATGTATGTATGTCTGTCCATAACGGGTTTACGACTGAAGTATACGAATTTACGTATAGTTTATGTACCCTCCGGCACGTGCCCCTCTTGGTGCACTTGAGCTGACGATATGATGGAAGACTTAGAGGAGAGACAACGATGCCAGGCCAGAGAACGCATCCAGAGGTACAGAAGACGTTTAAGTGATGAAAGACGACAGTACGACAGTGAAAGGAGAAGACTTGCGCGCCAGCAACAAAGCGATTCACTTCACTCGCTGACAGCCTGTGAACAGGATAGGCATAGAACAGCACGGCATCATAGTAGGGAGACTACACAACAAAGGTGAGCTTGCATAAACAGGTTGGAATGATGCCAAGGGCAATGAGAACCATGTAGCAGCTAGAGGTAATTTTGGCCATTAAAAACACGCCTTAACTAGAATATATTTATCCTCAAAATAGTCAACTTCGTCAAGACCACGCTTTGCCATAATTTCTGTCCAGACGTCCACCACCAACTTCCCACATGCATGCTCTGTGTGAGGCACATCATGCGCATGAGTATACCTAGTAGACTAATGTATTACAGCTGCTGAGATTTCTTCTCCTTAAATACCCGTATAGCGCTAAATTTTCGAGGTCTAAATTTTCACGAATAGTGATATCATTGAAATAATTTCGCGAGTTTGCTGCACGCTCATGTCGCACATGTAACATACTATGGGCATGGCAAACAAGCCTGGTTTATCCACCACACACCGTCACACTATCGTCCGCTCGAGCTCGCAACTGTCAGCAAAGCAATGCCTTCTTTGAAGGTATAATACCTCTTTGGAGAGAGTTCCTTGTGGATTCAGCAGCTTACCCCGGGATGTTGTCCATTGACACTCTTGCAGTCAGAGTGTGAAAACTGTGTGTTGTGTGTCAAAAATTTTCATTGAAATATTTTCGCAAACGGTGGAAAATTCGCAAATTTCACAAAACTAAAGACCCGCGAAAATTTAGCACTATACAGTATGTCCAGAATTTCATTACAATCTAGCGGGTGCACGGACCTGCGCATGCACCCTTTGCACGCATCTACATTTCCCCCCTCCAGGAAGAAAACCTGTATAAAACCATGTTGATTATCATAGTCTTCATGTCGATGTAAGGCGATCACATAAACCTGACACCTGTTGTTAAACATTTATAAGTGGACTTGGGTGACAGATTAGTCAACGGGAGCCATGGCGTAAAAGGCACCAGTCCTTGAGACTATGTTGTGTGGGCTCGATAGTCTAATTTCATTTTTTTTGCAAGTGTTGTTTGCTTTCATGGTTCCTCCATTAACTTAGTGTTTGGGTATGTAGGGTTTTTGTGACATGGACTACTTGTAGTTGACATCAACATGACTGTTACCCATGTTGACGTGAACAGCTCAGGTCAACATCTACATCTAGTAATACGCAGCTTTTATGACATACAGCATTACATAAGCACAGGCTAGTTAGCATGAGCACTCACGCAGCTGAAGGGGCTGGACTACTTGTCAAGAATATTGACAATGGTCAAGCCATGGGCCACACCAGCTGTTTCTCACTCAGCAAGCACACACACACACACACACACACACACACACACACACACACATACACGGCTACTGGATCACATAATGAGCATAAAACTAGGCGAATGTAGAACATTGTGGGGCGAACGTGAGCAAGCAATACACAGCTTTAACTTATAAATATATCAAAGGCTTTATCAGTGAAGTGTCAGATCACAGCACACAGGTGGCGTGGCATGTAGCTGAACAAAGCTCGTCACTCTACTCTCTACAAAAGTGCTTAATTAACAGCATAGTGAAGATGGTTGCAGAGACTAGCTTGTCATGGGGTGGTACCATACAATGCAGCCATTAGTGCAACCTAAGCATCTACTCTGGCTAACTACACAGCCTGGCTTGTCATGCATACATACTTGAGGCATCTTAGAGAAATAGCAGATGGGGTTCGTCATCCATCAGCCATGCATCGAAGGAGGGTCTATGCCACTTTCTGCTTTCAGCCTCTCTACACAACTGTTTAACTTGTATACATGTACATACAGTAGATACTCACGCTCCAGCTACCTATCCTGGATGTCGCTGCAAACACAACGTCTAGGCTATCCCTTGTTTAATAAGTGCGCACGCTCCGGCTGCAATTCCTGGCTGTCTTTCATAAGCGTCATCTTTCAAAGTCACCTTGGAGCTAGTTGGCTGCCAAGTTGTACAAAAATCTTACTTACGGCCCGCACGCGGCACACAGCTATCGCGTTAAATTACAGCATCAAAAACATATGGAATGACGTACGACAGATAATATTATACGAAAAATCTCAACTCAACTCACTAGTGTGGGGCTCGCTCACGTTCGCCCCAATTAATAGAGTTAAGGCATGAAATTGTAGCCTTGCAATTCAAGCAAGTGCAACTACTTTTATGATGGCCATGGAACCTTGAGTCCTCTGATGCGGTACATGTAGGTTGATAACATACCATCATCTCTACAATAGATGGTCAGAACAATAAACAAATACACTACACTCCCTCAGATAATTAAGTGCCCAGTCAATGACTACTTTCCTTTCATAAGGGCCAAAAGTGGTACAGCCAGTGATATACCTATCCCAATTGGTTCTCCTTTGGAGAAAAGAACCCGTATACATCAAACTACACTGTAGCAAGTCTCTGCCAAGGTTTCAGCAGGGAGAGACTAGTAACCTCCCACAGCAATAACAAGGTTAATGCACAAGGAAGTCCAGTGCAGAAACAGCTACACTCAAGTGCCACTCATCACAAAGACAGACCTCCTGTATGCTACCTGTGTATCAAGTGATCAGGGTTTCATGACAGGATGCACATCCTCTCCCACAGCCTCCGGTTTAGTTTGAGGCAATTCTCAATCTAAGTTAAGCAGGCACCTACATATATCTGTTCCGCGCAATCTGAGAATTTGCGCAATCTCGAGATTGCGTTGCGCATTCTCAGAATCCTGAGATTGCGCTGGCAATCTCGAGATTGCATAACACGTGTGCGCAATCCCGAGATTGCGTAACACGTGTGCGCAATCCCGAGATTGCATAACACATATGCGCAATCGATCGTAGTTGGCCACACGCCACACGCTACTGGTTTAATCGAGTGTATACTATCTAGTTGTAGCAGCGGCAGTTGAAACGTACCTTCGCTGAAACTGTCAGCCAACTTTTGCCGTGTATTATTGGTCATTTTCAGGTACACAGCGGGTACCCGCGTTTCCACGGTTGTAGCTTATTCAGACTTTACTAGCAGGTCTCCTGACTACGTCCTGGGTAAGGCAGGTTTGTTTTCAACCAAGCTAAGCCAAACTATCAGTGCCTGAACTCAGCTATTTTACACAAAGTCGCCATTTTTAGTAGCTTCTCTCGATCTCGTAATCACGTGAGGGTTTCTGCACATGCGCGTAGAGGTAAAAGATTGCGCACTATAGTTGCGCAATCTCGAGATCGCGCAAGTGTATTGCGCAATCTCGAGATCGCGCAACTGTAGTGCGCAATCTCGGGATTCTGAGAATGCGCAACGCAATCTCGAGATTGCGCAAATTCTCAGATTGCGCGGAACATATCTATGTGTAACTTCCACTCGTTAAAAGTTTATGATTGTTTAAATTACATACAATGTTCTTAGTTTACATACCCTACTGACAATGTTTGCATGCTATAAAAATGGAGAATTCAGAGCACAGATGACAACAACCTTGGAAAAATATCCACCAATACAGAACATGTCTATACGACAGAGATATGACGGCAGGACAGCAGAGAAGTGACAACTTGCATGCCAGCAGCAGAGTGATACCTTCCACTTGTTTAAGCACAACCATGAATAGAAAAGGCAAACCAATGTCATTGAAGGGAGACTCCTTAACAAAGGCAAGCTTGCTTATTCCTCAATTTCTTCACACTCTCAACATCCCACTGTCACACAAGACCAAGTAAACAACATGTGATCGGCATGAGGCACAATATAAACATGCCAAGAGCACATAAGAACGGGCGGCTAGAGTAAGAGTGTGTAACTCCAACAGAAGCCCGTAGTCTGGTCAAAATTATTGAACTGTACTAAAAATAGAACACCCGGCACGTGCTTAGCAACAATGGCTTATGTCTACGCACAGCTGCGCAGTACGTGTTACTACTTTTAGTACAGTTCAATAATTCCCACTGGTTTCAAATTTACGGAGTTACACGCTCTTCCTCTAGCCGCCCATTCTTATGCGCTCTTGACATGCATATACCTAGTACAGAGTTTCACCCAAAAAATCAGCAGCCAGAAAAACAAAATAGGAGTCAGAGAAGCCAGAGCTTAAACAACTACATGTACCAATAAGCACACATGAAACCTTTCAAACTACCAAGTTTCTTAGCAATCAGTTGAATGTTCTCAATTGCTCAAATTTTCTGAGTCCAGGAAGCAACCTATAAAGTCTAGTGTGTGTTTGACTTGGAAAACACTTCCACTTCGTCCAACTGACGTCATTCATGTGATAAGTGTTCCCAGGCCTTCCCTGCTTTCCTTGCTCTCTGTTTTTATGCAGTGAACCAAAGAATAAAATGGGAAAGGCAAAGGAATAAGGGCTAGCTACATGTATGACACAGGTGGCCAAACCCCAGCCAAGTCTTGAACCATGGCACATTCCATGCAGAGTCCTCGGAAGAGGGAACACAAGGAGAAGCCTTGGCAAAGATGCCATGCCGAGTCTTCAAAAAGCCTGAAGAAACCCTGACACAGGCAGCCAAAGAAGACATTGTACACTGTTTTGTGGGTGACACCACAGAGTGTGGTTGTGTGATGGTACATGATAGATTGTCAAAGGCACAGGAACTGGTACAGCTGGTCAGGCTATGGCCAGAATTAGCAATAACTGTAACCATCTTGTGTGTTTTTGTTTCCAGACTAAACCGCAAGTCAACAGAGACAATTCTGGTAGAGTAGCCATTTCCTTGATAAATTGTACAAGAGCACACAAGAACCCAACAACTAGCCAGTGACCTAGCTTATCATGGCGTACGGTAGTACGCCATGATAAGGTAAACTTAAAACTCCCAGCATACCATACAGACCCAGCACTGCTCACAGTTTCTGCATACAAGACAAACTATACCTGCCATGCTCAGTAGCAACTACATTGCACCCACCCACAACATAACACACCCTCCATGCACATCAACATGCACTACACACCCAGCAATACCTTCCCACTGCCTTCTACAACCCTCCTATGCACACAACTAACAAACACAAAACATAGTTGGTAAAATGGCACAAGATGTAGGGATGGTGTGAATGTGTTGCGGTGTCGTTCCCATCTTGTTTGGCTGGTTTTTGAGGGTTCCATCCCTACATGCGCTTGTTTTCATTCGGAAAACTTTTTTGTGACTTTATGTAGTAACTACAGAACAGCTGCTATTTGTGAATATCGCTCTGAAAATTTTCGCCATTTTCCGATTACATCATGCTCACGTGAGAAAAGATACCAGGCTCTCCCCGCTTTTCTGTACTGCAAGCGACGGAAAGCTGGGCGGGGCCTGGGAACGAGGCTAGAATATCACCACACTCTCATCAAACAGTGAAGGCAGAGCTCTTCCAAGTGTCAGTTGATAAATAACCACACAGGCTAGCATGCCCACGGAAACTTCAAGTAAGCAGACCTCATGTGTTAACTTCATTTCAATAACCATTTTGCTAATCTCCAGTTTACAGGAGGCACTGAGTCCTACCAACTTAAATAATAGTCATTTTGAGCATATACACAGCCAATGGATTCCATCTCTACCCAACCACAGTATAGTGTGCTACAAGCTCTCCCAGGTTTGAAAGAGGGATGGGGATGGGAGAATACCGACAAAAAGTTTATACAGACAATTGCTCTCACTTGGTCCAGACGATTTGGATACCGTCCCCTTTCTCTGAAAAGCAGCCATCCTGCCCCAACTGGCGTATTATGGCGTCCTAATACGAACAACTAACAAGCAGAGCTCAACAAGTGACACAGCTGGGGATAAGTTCTATTCTTACAGTAACTACAACAGCAACACTTCTACTGCTGCCATTTTCATCACGTGGATCACATGGTTGTCACACAACTTCCGGTGCTGACTCAACACAAGCAGTACTAGGTCGTGAAGCGTACGTACTTGCCTGGCCAGAAGCAGCAGTGGAGAATAAGACGCCGGAGAAAGAAGACTAACACAGGAAATCACAACTACTGGTACGTAATCACAAGCTATTATTGTAAGCTTACGTACCCAACGGTTGAGCCCAGGCGTGCTGCTTGAAAAATTGAGCTGGGTAATAAAAAGTATGCCCCCTCTATATCCTGGTACAATCTGTTGAAGCCAGACTTCTCTGCCTTCAAAGAGAAAACAGCTTTTGCAGACCTTGTTCTGCTGCACTTACCTGGTACCCACAAAGGTATGATATACTACAATACCCTGCTTTGATCACTATCAGTTGCCTTCCTGCACTGTCAATCAGACCTATACTGCTTCATAGTAGAAGTAGTACACTGTGTGGGAGTGCTGTATAAGGTCAGGTAAGTACATTTATGCTTTCACATCAGTGCCCGTACCGCCTGCAAAATCTTCTGCCTCAATCAGTGTTATTCATCATGTTATCTTGCTCACAGCTAGCTCACATGGCCTGCTTTTGTCAATATGTCTCAGTATGGTGGCTGCCTGTCAAAGTGTGCTCACAGTTTAAATTATACATGAAACTACCATGTTGTGACACAGTGTGGGTATATATCTCCACCCAAATTTAGAAAGTGGCCAATGGGAAACCAGTGGCCTAACATAGTGGAGCAAATGCTGCTCTCCTATCACAGTCAATGTGGTTCAAAATACCTGGTATGCCCTTCACATGCTGTCTATATAGTATGGTGCATGGGTATGGATTCTGCATTTGGCTCATCCTTCTGGCTCACTGACACACAGAGTTGTCTGATATCCTGCATGGTTGATGTTGTCGTGGGTGGATAGGCTCTCCTGTTGTGTGTATGAATATGAACGGGCTGTAAGGGCTGCTCACAGGACCTTCAGTAACTGCAAAGATTGGAAGTTTTGTTTACATAATCATAGTCACCTTCATTACCAGTGTGCTGTGAGCGTCAACTTATTAGGGAGTTTCAGCAGATGAAGGAAGCAGTTGCATACAAAGGGTGGAGGGGAGAGAGAGAGGAGAGGAGTGGGGGGGGGGGGGGGGTGGGAGAGGGCAAAGAGAGGACGCAGGGAATATAAGAGGTGAGAGAGGGAGAAGGAAGAGTGGAGAGAAGAAAGATAAGGGAAAGGAAGATGAGAGGAACATGTTAGCTTTGTAGCATTTCTGATGTTGTGCAGGTACTAGCCATTATTCAAATGTCTATGTACCCCAGAAGTAACAGCTAGGGTGTATGTTACAACAATACTCGAATTATGTCAGGCAGCAGAGAATACTGTGGTTCTGGACCTCACTCACCCATACAAACTCCCCCCGCTATGCACTTGCTGACAGAAATTTCTCCATGAATGCTTACTGAGGAGCCAAATTCAGATAGAGCAAACAGTTACCATGTAGGCAACCTCCTTTTCTCAGAAATGTTATGTATCGATCACTTGGTTGGAGAAATGGCATAAAGCCAGTTTAGATGAGAAGCTGGAGAGTGTGCAAAACAAGTGCATGTAAGTAGGAGGAGATTCCTAGATTTAGTTGACAAATTTGTTAACTGGAGGTGCTCCTTGGTTACAATGCATGTGGTAAAGCATGTGAAAAGAAATGTCATTTATATGTCATTACATGTGTATGTATCTCAAATAATTTTCATTTGTTATAGTTATAGCACAGTGCCAGGGATTTATGGCAGTAAACAGTTTACTAACAGCCATAAATCCCTGGCCACCTGTGCTATATATCCTACTTGATTGGTCCCTTGGTGTTATTACTGTAAACACATCTGTACATGTGCAAGTGTTTACAGTAACTTCAATAGTGTTTACACACAACTGTGTATAAAGTCTGTACTATAGTGTAGCAGTGTAGTGGACTGTAAGCTAAAAATACATGGAGAGGGAATTATGAGCCATAATTTCCCTTGTAGCCCTCAGGGAGGGAAATTATCACAGTTAAACCCCACCTGTTGTATAGACAAAACTATACTAGGTGGGATATATGTTTATTCCCACTTTTACAATCATAGTTTTAATTACCCAACCCCCTTACTAAAACGTTATAGTTACCAGTAGAAAAAGGTTAGTCTCATTCCCAGGCCTCCCTGTTTTTGTTCTTCAGTTTGCGTTCAGTATAATACACAAAAGCGGAAGAGTGGCGAAAAACGGGGAAGGCCTGGGAACACTTATCACGTGACGTGAACGCAAGGTGGACATAGGGGGGGCAGTGCCCAACTACATATGTGTGCACAATATACTTGAGATCGATTTTCTTACAAGTCAAGTAGAGTACTCGCAATCTTGTGAATGTCTGGGATCTTGCCTAGCAATGGAGCACTCAGTGATGAAGTCTCGTATGTTGTTTGAATTTGGACCTCTCCCCCCCCCCTCATTCACCTCGCATCCACCTGACGTCATTCACATGACAAGTGTTCCCAGGCCTTCCCCACTTTTCACCACTCTAAACAACACTGATCTCTGTCACACAATCATAGAACTCTTCACAAAATCAATCTGTTACACCATGCTCATTGGGCTGTAGGGCTGGATAATATGAAACTTGATGAAGCGTACAATTCAATTGGCCAGAATCTAACTGTTGTATATATATGATGCATTGTGGATTAAATCACATGGGTGAAGATGGGGTGGGTACTAGAATTATCTCGGGCCTCAAATAACCTATGGACATGAAACAAAGACCAGTATGTATGTAGCTAAGTTATGTCAATAACAATGAAAACCTTCCCAGGGATACAGTAGTTCTTAAGTTGCCCTGCCCCTGTTGAGCACCCATAGGTATTTAACACATGCTCAACAGTAAATGTAGATGGAAGTAAGGTACTGCTCATAACACCCTGCAGCTGATAGTTCTCATCCTCCAAACAGCAACGAGTTCCACTGTATATGCATTAAGTGGGGGAGTGGCTAGAGCACGTCACTAGATCACTCTAGTGCAAATATTTTCATGGGCTGTTGGCACTGTTTATATTACACTGTAAATCTACCTGGGTAAGGTGTCTGCGGCTATGAGTTCCAAGCATACCTCTTAAGTGGTGTGTGTTCTCTTGTGTAGTCTGAGCTACTCCCATGTTGCACTGGGCATGGGCGTATCTCACACACATGCAGCTCTGTGCCTGTTGCTCTGTGACTGTTGCTCTATGCCTGTTGCTCTGTGACTGTTGCTCTGTAGCTGTTGCTCTGTGACTGTTACTCTGTGACTGTTGCTCTGTGACTGTTGCTCTGTAGCTGTTGCTCTGTGCCTGTTACTCTGTGCCTGTTGCTCTGTGACTGTTGCTCTGTGCCTGTTACTCTGTGACTGTTGCTCTATGCCTGTTGCTCTGTGACTGTTGCTCTGTGACTGTTGCTCTGTGACTGTTACTGTGACTGTTGCTCTGTGACTGTTGCTCTGTGACTGTTGTTCTGTGCCTGTTGTTCTGTGCCTGTTGTTCTGTGCCTGTTGCTCTGTGACTGTTGCTCTGTGAATGAGATTGTGAGCTACATACTCAGTAACTCACATAACAGTCACTAAGATATACTTTTATGACTAGCCTTGTTCACATGCCCCTGGCCAGAGTTTCATAGCTTGTAGTACAGAGAGGCAAAGAGAGTTGATACATATTCTCACATGAGAATGGTAGAAAGATGAATGTGGGTGTAGTGGGTAATGTGCCCACACACATGCGTAAGCACTAGAAAACTCATGATCCACACACAACTGTTAACAGTCTTTGGCTAGGCCCAGCTATAAACCATGAGGTACTTAGGGGCTATATGTAGTGTGTCCCACATGGACTGGTAAGCTTTGACCAAACATGTACCACAGAAGTACATTGTTTCTTGACCTTGTTCCCAAGCTCTGTCCTCAAAAAAACAGGGGGAAGAGAAAGCCTGGAAACAAGGCTAGGATTCACTACCCACACCCTCCCAGTTTCTTTCAGAAGTAACGTTTGTGACATCAGAAAACACACCAGCAGTAATGCATAGGCAATGAAAAGATTGTGCTGTCATACTTGACGTCATTCACATGGGATTATGTACCACCACTTTTTGTGCTGCAAGGGATGAGAAGCTGAGCAGGAACCTAGGATGAGGCTACCTATGTACCTATAACTAGTATCTGACAACTAAGGGTTCTTACATATTGTGTACAACTGTGCATACCAGTATACACAATGCACTCAACCATAACCATGACACTACCAGCTTCGGGTAGATTTCTTGGATGAGTACCCAGAACCATTTGTTCTGGTTATTTATTATCAGGTGTGTCCAATACATGTCTGGAGTGCCAGTGGCAAAGAGTGTATAGAAGAACTGTCAAGCGCAGACAGATGTGAAAACATGGTTCATGTTGTCACTTGGTCACTCCATACACACAGGATGCTGAAAGTAAATGTTCAATTGTATCTCCCATAGATGTATGTGTATGTGACTCACATTATTAGGTCCATCAAGCAGTGATTTTAACATGTTTATATACCCATACTGGCTGGCTCCCCAGTTTGGATATACAGGCACCCATCATGACATGATTTAATAACAAAACAATGGCTCGCTGTAGTTTGTGAACCAATCGGCTGTATGCTATGTACTTGACACACATCACCCTCCCCCCTACCATCACACACACACACACACACACACGCACGCACGCACACACGCACGCACACGCACGCACGCACACACACACACACACACACACACACACACACACACACACATATACACACACACAAAGGTATGGATGCAATTCTGTCTGAATTCCTCAAGCGTACCAATGCAGACCCTGCCCTGGCACAGGACCTGCTGCAGGCCACTGAGTGGGATTTGGACACTGCACTGCAGGCATATGAAGGGCTAAAGGACACTCAAGCTGTAACACCACAAGAATACACGTACAATCCTAGTAAGTGAGTGTGTGTGTGTGTGTGTGTGTGTGTGTGTGTGTGTGTGTGTGTGTGTGTGTGTGTGTGTGTGTGTGTGTGTGTGTGTGTGTGTGTGTGTGTGTGTGTGTGTGTGTGTGTGTGTGTGTGTGTGTACAGTACAGTGTATCGAGCCATGATTTAAGATTTAACTTTTACACAAGCATGGCGTATCCATTGTTTCCCATGTTTATTGTGTCACTGCCACTCTACTATGTTCCAGGCCATTCTCAAACAACTACATCCATCTCATTACTACCCTCCCCCACAACCAATAACATTGAGGTCTGGATTGTAGTGCTTTTGGGATTCAATAGGCTTGGGTACAAGGCTCATGTACATGTATATACCAGCCTGGAACATGTTGATCCTGATCTGTTACCAGTTATGTCAAAACAATCCAGTCAGGACTATAATAAGTACATGTACATCTGCTGAGTGTGCAGTTATGTTTGAATGTAGCATATTCCAGATTGTAGAAGTCCACCAACCAGAAATTGTTATCACAGAGTATGCAACATCATTGTCCCACACAACAGGTGATTTTGACTTTCAGTTGCCTGACATTCCAGAGCTGGTGAATGAACCAGACTGCGGGGGTGAAAAGGGGGAGGAGACACTGGAGCAGGCAAAACAGAAGCTGAGACGGCAGCGTGGGAAGCGAGCCCGAGGCCTCTCCTTCCTGGCAGAGGATGTCATTGAGAGGTAGGACCACTTTAGTCCATCCCACAGCTAGTTGCTGGCTGCCCACCATGCAGGAGTGGATGAAGTAGCTAATTCTGTCTCCTGATGGTCTGTATGGCACCTCGCCTCTCAATACATACATGCATATGCACACCATGTTCATGCACACACTCACACACTCACTCACACACACACGCATGCACACACACACACACACACACACACACACACACACGCACATACACTCACACTCACTCATGCACACACACAACACATGCATACACACACACACCCACACACGCACAACACACACACACACACACACACACAGATTTGCAAAAGCTGCGGTGTCTAAGCAACGTGTGAGTGCAGAAGAGCAGCTGACAATAAATGAACAGTTCTTTCGCCACTCGTTCATCTACCCAGACTTCTCCGCAGAGACAGAGGAGCTACAAGAGTTCATTGCCAAAGATCTCATTGAAGCAACACACAAGAAAACCCTGGAGAGATCTGGTATGTGCATGTGTGTGCACATGTGTGTATATGCATGTCAGTATGTACATGTATGTACTGTGTGTGTGCTTGAATGTGCATGTGTGGTAGCACGTACGTTACATTCAACCAGTTTGCATACCTGCTTCCCATATTATGTGGCTGTAGACTACTGTTAGCCATCATTATGGTAATAGGCTTTTCTTCCCACATTATTGACACACATGGAGGGTGTAGGAGCTCATTAGTCAGTTAACGAGGAAAGGGACAATGGCCACCAAGTATTTTAGAGCTTTTTTTTTTCATATACCACTCACAACTTCACTACTGTGTAGTATACCATATAAATTTTTTGAGGGTCTAAGTTTTCGCGAATAATGGCACTGGACAATTTCGTTGAGATACTTTCGCGAATTTGCTGTACACTGCGCTGTCTAAACCATGCCGCATGTTGCTACGTAATAAACTATGGGCGTGGCATATAAAGATTAGTTTGTCTTAATTATCTAGCACACACTGTCACATGGTCGTCTGCTCGAGATTGTAACTGTCAGCAAAGCAATGCCCACTTTTGTACATACGTTTGTACTTTTGCTCCAAGTTGCAACCACAGTGACTTTGTTTTTCACAGCAGATACTGGTATCACACACAAAAGTGGCTATCTCTTTTGAGCGCATTCCTGCTGATTCGGCAGCTTAGACCCGGGACTGGTTGTCCATTGACACTCCTAAAGAAGTGGAGAGTTATCGTGCAGTCAGCGTGTGAAAACTGTGATTAACATGTCAAAAATTTTCATTGAAATAATTTCTCAAACAGTTCGAAATCCGCGAAATTGGACTATTACTTATAAGAACATATTTCTCTTCTAGAGTGGTGTTGCCTGGTAACATGTGTTATAGTTCACCCCATCCAGGTGTACTTGTTTCCATATACCTTGGTTGGCACTAATTATTTGCTCTTCCTCGTTGCCACCCTCAGTGTTAATAGACCCCTAGCCTTGCAGACCTAACCACAACATATACACACACACACACACCTGTCCTGTCCTGTTGAATCACTGCTGTTAGAGGAACAAAGGTCAAGCTTGGTCTCCACTATGTCATGATCCTGGTCTGCACCCAGGCCACCTCTGCTGCAGAGCCATCTCTTATACTCTGAACACTGGCTGGCTCCACGTTCCTCCCACACAGGCTTCTGTCTCTCACTGCTACACTTGTGTTTCTTTCTATCACTCTCTCTCCCTCTTGAAGGCTACTTCACACACTACTTCTCTAACTGCCTGTTCTGACGCCTGTGCTGTAGCTTACATTTCAGCACTACTCTCCAATCCCAGCCTACTCCATCTTGGTCTAGATCTACATGCCTCCTTGTACCACTTGCTCTCATCCACCTCAATCTCCTTTAGGTCCTTCCTGATAACATCTCTCCACCTTCTCCACCTTGGACAAGGCTGGGTAAACCATCCAAACAGGGCCGATTTTGTGGTTGGGCATGCAAGCTAGATGTCCCAGCCACTCTAAGCTAAACTTGGTGATCATTTCTGCTGTAGTCTTGGGATCACCCCACTGTCTCCTGACTTCACACAATATGATGTGCTGTGTCCACTGTTGTCTGTTAGTGATGCCTGGGATTGCTCTGGTGCATCTGTGGTGGGATGCGTTCAGCTTCCTCACATGCCACACACACACACACACACACACATGCTTACATGCCCCTGCTTACACATCTGCTAGTGGACCAATCGGAATGCTTGAACCAAACATACTTGTTCAAGGCATGCTGAATCAGTGTGTGGAGTGTCTTTCATGTGGGAGGTGGCTGTTTTGTGCAATGGCTGATTACCTATCCATTGAGCTCTTCAATTGGCCAATTGGCCAAGTTCAAGGACAACAGTACTAACTGAGTGGAATCTACAACCAGCTACTCCCATGTGCAACACACACACACATGTACATATGCAGTCTGAACTGGGGCAGTGTGTGTAGACTGTGTACGAACTAGCCATACTCCTTGGCCCTCCTACCTCCAGTGCTTCATACTACCAAGCCAAGTGTGGTATATAGTGTTGTGCTGTTTGTATAGCCTTGTTTGCATAGCCTTCTGTACATATCAGGTTCCTGATTTTTCCCACCAACTGGAAAAGAAGAGCTAACATTCAAAGCTTATAGGGGTGTGTGACAGTATTCATGTTGAGGATGGGTATTTTGATGACTTGTCTGAAAGTTTTGTTTCAGGACAGCCAGTAACTAGATGTAGAGGGATAGTCCCAGCCCCACCTACCTTTGTGCTGTCTTGTGTAGAAACTACAACATTATCTGATCTGACCTGGGGGAAGGGCTAGTTGCTGAGATTCATGAGAATGGGAAGAGCTGCCCACTCTATTCATTGTGCTTTGTGCAAGGTCTATCCCTGCTTTGTTAGGTCACAGCAAATGCTATTGTCTAACTCAATACCTTATTTGTACAGTCGGTTTGGCCTATTTGCTATTTTCAAAAGACACTGCACTTCCCATTTGCTTGCCAAGTTCTATGAATGTTTATATGTGACCATCCCATGTAGAAATCAAATAGTACTCCATTGCGCATTTTAAATACATCACTGCATTCCAAGCACTGTCTCCTGAAACTTCCATTAAGGGCAGGTTTCACACATGCTTCATGGATGCACAAATATCTAATGCAGAAACAAAGTGCGTATGAGCCCAGCCCTTAACGGATGGCTAGGGATAGAGCACTTTGAATGCAGCAATGTGTTCAAAATGCACAACAGAGTGATTGCTACACAGGACTGCTACATGTGTATTCCACTGATAAATGCCCCTCCACGCTAATTGCCAAGTTACTTTACTTGGCAACATGTGACAAAAGTGTTAATGTGAACTGGAATCATAACTTTTGCAAACTGGAATCATGTGATAATGAATTTCAAGTTGATGAAAAGAACAGAATCATAGGTTGATGATTTTGATCACAAAATTCAACACTTTGTATGAATATTACGCTTCGCTCAGGTTGATAGCACATTGCCCGCCCGCCAGTGGTCACCATGGACATAGTACAACTTGATGGTGTTCTCCACAACTGGGTGAACTTCACAAAGCAGCTGTGCTCATTCATGGCTGCTTGTATTTACTCACCAGGGGAAGTATGTGCTGTATGGTTTCAGTGGGCAATTGTGATTGGATAAGCCCTAGTAGCATGTGCTCAGCCTGTGCTAACAAGGCTGATAAGGCTTCCGCCTCCATTCTGCTGTGGCTATGTCCACTGGCTTCTCATAAACATACCATGAAGGTGTGGCCCCACTGTATGTGTATGTTGCAGGTGTTTGTGTGCCTGAGTGCATGTGTATATATGTGCGTGTGTATGAGTATGTGAGTGTGGCTAGTGAGATCACATGTGTATGCTTTCAACTACTTTGTTCAACTGCATGTTGCAATAGACTGACCTGAATGCTGACTAAACATGTATCAGTAATGAGCACACACACACAAGTTAACTAAATGGCCCTTGGGTGATGTGGCTTATGTGTAAAGTTTTATTATTATGCTCTCAGAGTGAGCCCCACCCCCTACTACAGACAGACTACTGTTAATAGAAACCTTGTGAAACAGTACAGCTGTCCCAATAACTACAAGTAACATGATCTGAGAAGTTTTGTGAACCATGTTCTAGGGCTTCTACTCTAGCCAAATTTGTAACCCAATTCTAGCCCACTCAGATCTTAGTCTCATTCTTCTCTCTCTCTCTCTCTCTCTCTCTCTCTCTCTCTCTCTCTCTCTCTCTCTCTCTCTCACCCACTCACACCACACATACACGCAACAGGACGACTAAACTGGTGGGCTGCCACCGGCAAGCTATCACCTCTGGAACCTCTTGCAACCTCAGGTGATGGAAACTGCCTCCTTCATGCAGCATCCCTGTACATGTGGGGGTTTCATGACCGTGAACTCATTCTACGGACAGCCCTTCATCGATTATTGACCAGAGGCATTGAGAAGGAGGGCATTCGCAGGAGATGGAAGTACCAGACACAGCTCAGAAACATGGAGGCAGGTGGGCTCACATTCTCACCAGAGGAATGGGACTTTGAGTGGTCTGATGTCATCCGAATTGCTACAAACAGGCCCCGGCAACAGCCCACCACTGCCTCTCTTCACAGATACAGTTCACTTCGGGTACGCTATGAGAGCCTTGAGGAGATTCACATCTTCGCATTAGCTCATGTTTTGCGACGACCTGTGATCGTGATCTCTGACAAGGTTTTGAAGGACATGACCGGGGAAGACCTAGCCCCAATCTACTTTGGCGGAATATATCTCCCCTTGGACATCAACCCGACCGCATGCTACAAGTCACCGGTGGTTCTCGCATACGATGCATCCCACTTTTCACCACTGGTGGCTAAACAGGAACCCCAGCAACTACTACCACCACAGAAACAGAAAGGGTCAAAGTTTGCACGCATGAGTGGAAGGAGAGATGTTGTGATCCCACTTGTTACCCCTGAGGGGGAGCTGCTTCCGGTACAATTTGTGTTCGACCCAGAAAACAAAAATGTCAATGAGAAGTGGGCCCAAATGGAGTACAACTGTGGTGAGTTTCCTGACGATATTGTCCAGCTCCTTGAAAGCTATCTGAATGTGAGGTGGATCAGCCTCAATGTTCCCTCACTGCCAGCTGAGAATGTACAACAGAGTAGTGATGCAGATGACTACGACCACTTGCTACCCTTGCAGGTGCCAAAGGTTCGATTTCCTGCTGCTTGTATTACACTTGATGCTCAACCAATATACCAGAAAGAACTGGTTGATAAATATCTCAGCAATGTTAGAGAACGATTTGAGGAGGATAAGAAGCAACGAAAGCAAGCGGCAGAGGAGAGAGCTAAGTGGGAGGAGGATGTGAAAAGAAGGAAATCTGTACCTTGCCAAGGTGAGGGGTGTGACATGTTTGGGACCCCTGCAACCGACAACCTCTGCTCCTTCTGCTACCAAAAGTTAGAGGTAGTAGGCAAAGGAACAAAAGACAAGCCTTTAGAAGAAGCTGAAACACAACATCCTATAGCAAGTTTTCCAGAGAAGTCGGACATAGTTATTTCTCAATTAGACAGTTGCGCCGATCCTCCATTGGCACCAGAAGCAATGGACAGTACAGACCAACCTCCTACAAGCACTGAAGATGTCAAGCCCCAAGTGGTGTCTAGTGCGAATGACAAGAAGCAGTCTGACTCGGAACAAACTGATGAACAAAGACAAAACTCCCCTTCCAGGAAAAATAAACCATTCTCTTCTACATCTGGTACTATTACTGGCCTCATTAAGAAAATCCAGAACTTACCGCGAAGTGGGCCAGTGGCTGGAAAATCCAAGAATGCTTCAACATCAGGTGGATACAGACGTGACAATATCCAACCAATAGGATTTGATTCAACTCCATCTGTAGATGGGACAATACAGAAAACAAAGTGTGTCAATGCTGAATGTGAGTTTTTTGGTAGCAAGGAAATGAATGGGTACTGTTCCAAGTGCTTCAAAATGTATGGTGTTGTCTAGGTTTTGTCGCTCATTTTACACTATAGTAGGTGTTTGTTATGTCTTGTTTGTTATTAGTGCAAATTGTCATTAACACAATTACGGGTATGTAACAGAAGTTCCCATAATGTATGTTAGCCATATGTGTATGTATTACATCATACAGAAAGACTTAATTATTATTTGCAATAACTGTTATAAACTCTTGGCAATAACAATTTGTGATCAGTGAAAGTTGAAGGTTACTTTTCCAAATCGCTAAAATCAGTAAGTCAACAGAACACTGAAGCTGAAAAGGACACACCTGTTTATAAAGCTACAAACAACACTGTACAATAACGTTGTAAACATTACATAAAGGTATGTTGATGCATGAACTTGCCATGAAAAAGGTAGTTCGTGAAGTTCAATGGTGAGTGTGGTTAAGGAATGAATGTTGGATAATTAACTTGATCCAAGGGGATGAATACAAAAAAAAAATTGGGATGATGCTGTGAAGTCAATAACGATCACAATAGAGGTAAGTATGACAGTTATTCATAATTGATCATACATATGATCCATAATGAATTCCCTTGAGACAGAGTTCAAACCTGAGCTTGTAGCTGAAGCTCGGGTGTTGTCATGACAGTCATGGTGGCTGTGGCTTCTGGCTCAGCCGAGTTCAGTGTGGCAATAGCAGTTATTGGAGTTTCAGTGATAATGCTTGATAAGCCCTGGGGTTCAGCAGCAGGTACCATGGTAGAAATGGGGGCAGGGCTGTCGGGAGTCAGGTCCATAGGCTCTTGTTCTAGTTGCGACTCTGGTAGTGACAATGGCACCACTATTGGCTGCTGTACAACAACAGGCTGTTGCTGCATAGGCACAATCACTTGGGGAATCACTTGTGGCGTTTGGAGAATGGTGGTAGTTGCGAGTTGATCCCATCCCTGTGGTGTAATCGGTGTCTTGGGTGTGGTAGGCGTTGTAGATGTCTTGCCACGTTGAGCGAGCGGGTCTCTGCCCTTAGCCCTATTTGTGGCATGGCGTTTGACATGCTTACTCAGGTGATCGCTTCGCATAAAGCGCTTGTCACACACAGGGCAGGCAAACCTTTTCTCGCCCGTGTGGGTGCGGAAATGGCGGGCCAACTCGTCTGATCGCGCGAATCTTTTGCCGCATCCATCCCAGCTACAAGGATAGGGACGCTCGCCAGTGTGTGTTCTGATGTGTGCCTTCAAGTGCGAACTTTTGCCGTACGCCTTGCCACACCCTTCCCAGGGGCAAATATGCGTTCGTTTTTTCGGCTTCGAAGAACTACCCGAAGAGCCACTGGCACTTGTAGATGGTGAGATTGACTTTTGGGATGTTACGCTTTCGATAGTGGAGGGTGCGGGTTGCTGGGAAGCGGGTGGGGTTGATGGCTCGGCGTTTATAGCGCTAGTGCTTTCGTTCGCGTTAGAAACTCGTGTAGTAGTAGCTGCGTTCAACAGCGACTCGATGTTCATAAACGCGAGGTGAGGTGTAGCGGGAGTGCCACTGGTATCCTGCTGGTCTTGTCCTTGATCCGAGCTTGACTGCTGATCTCCTTGGACAGGCTTTGTCGCTACTGGCGTGGAGGAGGCGGACGGAGGGGGAGTTGGCTCGGAAGGCGTGATGAACCGTTCAGGATTCACGGCCAAACATGTGCGTGCCAGCGTCTCCTGGCTTAGGTCGGCTAGCACTTTGGCCACAAGAAACAGAGCAGTAGAACCGTTGTCGGCAGCTGCAGCAACGGCTGCTGCTTCGCCTACATGTATCTTTTGGGCATCTCCGGTCACGTTAATTGTTGGAAGGGTGTCGGCCGTCAAGAAGGTGGTGTGGCTCGACTTTGGCGAGAAAGGGGGAGTTGGCCCGCTGTGGATAATCGCCTCTGTTGCCATTCTTCTGTAGTTGATATCGAATTCTGACTAACCCTGGGAGAAATCTCAGCAAAATATCGACTGGAAAACTCAAACAGCGCAAAGGGGGTGAGCTGGCAAGTGCTCTAACTCGACCGCCACACTGGACCTTCAAGCGCTCACACCTCCCTTCAGAAAATAGTAGGAGGGGGCCCGGCCACAGCCTTCTTTTCGCCAGAAATGGCAAGGTGGGAGGTGGCAGCTGTAATTTGCCTATCAATTAATTCTGTCACTACCCACAAAAATTTACCTAACCGGAAATAATTATGAGCAATCGGATAAGCAGTAATGAAGGGTCAACCCCATCTGCGGTTTTGCGGTTTGAGCCCTGCCCACATTCTGATTAACTATATGTGTATGGCTGGAAGCGCGACACGCTAACGACGCGCGATAATCAATTGAGAGGGTGGGGCTACAGCTGCCATCTCACGCAACACTCAGAAACTCTTAATCAGCAATTCTATCATCTATCTTAGAACATCCAGCCTACTTCAAGTTATAACATATACATGTTGCCAACCTATCTGCACCCTAATAGCTACTGTAAAACTTATGCCTGCATTTAGTCACTGCTTTCTTCAGGTTCTAGGTTGTGAAGCTCTTCGTACCCTCTGACCTTGTAGTATTAACAACAATTTTGTTTTCTTTGACTGGTTTTCTTTTGTCTGGCATTTAGGGGTCCCACAGGTGTCCTGTGTCCAATGTAGACATATAGAGGATTGTGAAGGCTTGTGGTTGTCCGGTTGTCGTAGCTCAGTGGCAGACCACTGACAGATGTCCTGGATTTGATCTCAGTGACTGCTGGCCTTTTCACCTCAAAACATTATTTTTTATTCCAACGTGAGAAAAGAGTTCTGAGCATTTAGAATGAGAAAACCACTCAGCATGGGCTTATGGAGAGGATTTTCCAGTCAACCCCTAACAGAGTTCTGACTGGCAGCACATGCTGAGTAGCTGCCGGGTTGCAACTTCAGTACCACCTATGCAGGACCGGTTGTAGTAGCTCAGTGGCAGAGAACTGGCTGCATAAGCCAGGTGTCCTGGGTTCGATTCTGGGCAGCTGCCGGTCTTTTCACTTTCTTCTATTTTTGCCTCAAAACGTCTAGAAATCTCTTTAGACAACTTTACATCATGTAGCAAGTTTATACATGCAGTTATCACTACTACCACCAAACAACAGAGAATGAATTTTCGACAACATGTACACAGCATAGTCAGATTGTAACATGTAGCTAGATAAATGTCTCCAGTTTTTTTTTCAACACCATATACTATCACAGTGTGTTGCTCACCCTGCAGGGAGGAAAATGCACCTGCGTAGTCATGGCTACATTACCCTCATACTGATATCCTACACAGCCCCAAGCCCTTCCGATAGAATGAACAGTAAATAAAAAATGACAGCATGCAAAACAGTTATTATGGGTTGAGTGCTAGTGAACACTGCCTGCCAAGACATTCTGTAAGGTGTGGTTTGTGCACTATGCACAGTTTGTGTCTGAACATGTCATCACACACTGGAGCCAAATGGCACAAAGTAGTATTAACACAGCCATTTTAAATAATTTGGCACTGCCTTACTGCCTCACTCTCAGGAAAGGTCTTAGTTCAGTAAGCCAGAATACCATCATTTGACAGAAAGTTGTGCCGTGACAATGTTCCTAGCATTCACTACAGCACATCTGAACACAAAATTGTTTGAGGTCATTATCTCTTATAGTATCTAGATGTTTAGGACAAAACAGACTGGTATCAGACCAACAGGATGATACTTATCAGCTTCCTGCCAGTCAGTGGTAACAGCAAGAATCCATATGTGGGCAGGGTACACAGGGAGTGGAGGTGTGTGGGCCTATTGCTAAGGCTTCCATTCCCACATCTCCTTGTCCAGGAACATTCTAGTGGTGTCACAAGCAAAACTTTTGACTGAAGCAAGCTGAACTAAAGTGAAGACTATGTGGGTGGGGCTGCCAAGTTGTCTAGTAAATGAGATTGGCTATGTAAACACTATTATAACCATAGACTCAAGTTGTTCACTACACAATTGTGTTTCACTATAGTTAGCTAAGTACTGGTAGCTGCATTTGGTTATAATAATACACTGGCACCATGTAGCTAGGATATTCTGCTCAGATGGTGAGTTTTTTTTGTTGAAAAGTAATCACATTTCATTTTAAACAGTATTCAACCTCCTCTGGCACAGTTAAACCAAAACGAAATAGTCACATCACTGGGTGTAAAAGGTACAGTGCAGGGCTTACATGCCCTCTTCCCTTCCAGATCGATGCACTTGTACTATTCCGCCCCACTTCTGGCCTATATTACCACTGGTAGCAATGAAGTAGTTGAAAGCCAATATGGCATTGCTGCAATGTATTGTGTGATGCAATGGAATGTCAAACTCACAAAGTGCAAATACCAAGACTTTGTTGAACAATTTTTTCTCCTTAGTAAACCTACGCATGCATGGTAACAGTCAGTATAGGGAGGTATACATATATTTATCACATGGACCTAACTTCCCCTGTGTTGTTAGTTGAGGAACTGAACAGAAACCAACCAGGTTTAGCTACATACACACACACACAACACTTATCCCTTTTCACATTGTGTAAAGCTGATATGAGTTAATTTGATTTGGATGATATCCAGCTGTGTAGTGCATCCCAAGCCATCTAAGTGGCTCTTCTCACAGAGTTCAGAAAATCATGGAGGAGGATCTAGACCAAACTTACCACACCTAGCTGATGTGCAGTACCATTAAAGATCACTGATTGCTTTGCAGCCCCACCCATCCACTATAGATATATGTACACATGACAAGGTTGTGTATGCACATATACAAAATGTGTGGACCTAAATTCAGGTAAAGCAAGGGTGTGGTTGGTATTGTTTTGTCCTGATTATCAGCTAAATTTCTAGTGCAACACAGGAGCGTTCATATAGGCCAGCTTCTTGGCACGTATGTTCAAACTGGCATCTTTAACATAAAGCCCAGTGGAGCATATACTCACAGAAACTTCACACAAAACAACATCCAAAGTAAACTCGTAAGTATACAGGCATTAAGAAAAATACAGATACAGTGTCCTTTCCTTGAATAAATAGACAAACGTGTGTACACCACTTAGACTTCACTCAAGAGAGTCTGGGAGCAATGTTAGTGCCTCACCAGAGGCAGATACACAGATAGTCTTACATACAGAACAGCTTGGCATCACTGTGGTGAATGCACTCTTGGTGTTGCTGTAAATTGCTTGCAAAGCCAATGAATGTAAGGCCCATGGTCAGGTGACCTTAGTGTAGTCTGGAGGTGCCCCGCCCATGCCTGCAGCAGAAGTAGGATCACTCCATAACTATGAAGGAATGTTGTTTATCAATCAATAAAGACATATGTACATAGTTTTTTCCATGTGACATTCAAAGCACTTGCATTCCATCTACGCACAATAGTTATTGTTGGCTAACTAGATGTAGCTACAACCCAGCAAAGCTGCTTTACACCTACTATCATGGTGTTAAATATTTGATAGGTGGTGAAGGAAAGGTGTAAATTTCTTCAGAAATGAAACTGAAGTTTCCAGATGTCCAACCTTCCTGTTATTTTTACTTCCACACAGAAAATCTGTGGGAGTGAGGCCCAAAGGCAAAGTTCAAAAAGAGGGAGTGTACCCACAAGTCCCTACTCCATCAGATTACTGGCTGCCGCCAAGCAACCAACACCTGACCCTCCCCCTGTTATTCTAGCTACAACCTTTACGTGGTTAGCACTGTAAACAGTGGCTCCAATTCCGAGAAGCTGATAGCCAGCTACTCCCCCTTTCTATATCACACCCTGCAGGGTACATCCAAGTTCAATGCAAGCTGCATGGTTATAGAAACACAGATTTATCACTAGTGGCTGGTTACTTGGTCATGGTTAGTTTTATGGCAGCTCAAATAGGGTAACCAAGCACAGGCAGTTAAATTTTCCTGCATGTGCAGCCCCTCTTCTAATGGTTCCCCCTCTTCTAAAATGGTTATTACAGTGGAAAGTGTGCTACCATTATGAGAGTAGGGAGGCCAGGCTAAAGGCAACGGCAAATTGGGAGTAGCTGTGTGCCTCTGCAGTTTTCAAATACAGAGCAACTGCTTATCTATCAAACAATGTCAACTATGCAGATAATTAATTACAACCAAGAGAGGTGTGTAAGGGACATCAGGTGATAGGTAATATCCTTATCAACCTAAAGTCATTTTGGACATCTTACAAGTTAGAAAGGCTTCACTGCTGCCCAACACAGCAACTATTTAAACATCCTGTGTATCTGTGTCCAGTCACCACATATAGCAAGTCCAATGCAACAAATTGTGGACTTGGCATATCAAACGTGTGACACAACAACAGAAAATGCACACTAAATCTTGGACTAAGTGCTTCAAAGTCTACTCTGCAATAATCACCCATCTCGAAGACTAAAGTTGCTTTGTCAGCAGCCGAGAAGATTTCAAGAAGCTCACTGCCTTTTAAACACACCTCCTGCTGCCTAGCCAGCCTTTCTCCACACTGTTATTGTAGTTAATCTCAGTAGTGCAAACAGTAGCATGTATATCTAACAACATGTAGCTTTTTCCATAATAGGGCATGTGCACTTATGTAGCAGAATTCCTTAGTCATGTGGGAGGCAAGAAAAGGGAACGACATTGACACCAGACTAAGTAATTTCTGCAAGACATTTTTTGTTTGCAGAGCTGAATGATGGCAAAAAAGACATTGAGATCCTGCCAGGATTCAAACCTGGGCCCTCTGAATTCCAGTCAGATGCTCCTACCAACTAAGCCACTGGAGCTCTGGTATTGTGACATCAGAACCTCTATTTATAGGAGCCGACCGGAAACATTTCTCCTTCCGAATACAAAGTGTTTGGAGTTCTGATGGCACATACAGAGTGGGTGCTGCTATTACCCAGTTTGCTGGTGGCAGCCAAAGTAATTGGTACTTATCATGCCAGTAAAAATATCAAGCCTAAGGGCCTGAGAATCGAACAGTGTCTATGAATAAATGCCATCTAAGTCCTCTGCTCCAATGCCAGAGCTCCAGTGGCTCAGTTGGTAAGAGCAAAAAAGACTTTGAGATCCAACCAGGAATCGAACCTGGGTCCTCTGAATTCCGGTCAGATGCTCTTACCAACTAAGCCTCTGGAGCTCTGTCATTGGAGCAGAGGATAGATGGCATTTATTCATAGACACTGTTCGATTCTCAGGCTCTTAGGCTTGATATTTTTACTGGCATGATAAGTACCAATTACTTTTGGCTCCTCAAAGTGCTATAATATAGCACTTTGAGGACATGTAATATAGCACTTTGAGGACATGTAATCCAACCAAGTAGGCAGATGTATCGCTATTAGGAACTAACACGGGATTCAACAGATGATACCGAGAAATGATGTCTACTGCATGTTTCTTGCAGAATGTCAGAGGTTCACCAGCCTACTTTTATATCAGGTGATGTACAATGTGCTTGCAATGATCGGACAGCTTAGTTCTAGCAGCTGATGTGCAGTAGTCAGACAACATCTAGACATTTCCAGACAGTATGCACAGTACCACACTAACAGAAGATGAGAAGTCAATGTCCAATTTGAAGAGAGCAAACAGCTGAGGCAAAGTCCAGGTGAAACAGATGGTTCAAGTATTATCTCAACACTTTTTTTTCAGATGTTCCAAAAGAGCAAAGCCCATTCCCCAGTTGCATGAGTTAGTGGGTTTTTAGTAGTCTAGACCTCGAACAACCAGTCTCTCGGGCCAAAGATTGTATGGGCATATTATATGTAGATATTCGTGGGCAAATTATCTGGACAATCTTCAAGTGCACAAAACTTCATCATACTTGGCAACATTTCAACCCCAAAGGGTCTTCTTCAGGCAAATACAACGCCTGAAGACACACTTACAGGTCTGTTTTGTAAAGTGTGTCTCCAAGTGTTGTATTTGGCCAAAGAAACCCCTTTGGGGTCAAAACGTTGCAAAAATAGGGGCAAGTGGATTATACAACATGTCAATTCCAAGCAAGAGGATCATACCGTATTTTAGATAAAAGATTCACCAAAGTTGGGTGTTGATGAAGATGTGTACAAGTTAATAGACCAGTATGTCAGTTGCAGCCCTCCCAAGAAGATGAGGATAGCAGAACATGTGAACACATCCAACTCAAGAATGATCTTGGTCACATGTATAAGTTCAACCATGAGAAGCTGGAAGTTATACCAAGGCATACAGGTTCAAATTGATTCTGTACTTCCCATGATGTTCTGCATTTCCTTAGTGCACCTTCAGCTTGATCTCAAGCTTTTTGCTCAGAAGGCATGTGTTCCCGTGCATGTTTCAGTGATCCATTTTCTGTTAGGTCATCCATTGCTTCAACAATATGGTAGTATAGTTGCTGAACTTCTGTCCATTTGCCAGAATCTCATCATCATGCTAGGTAATGAGCATGCAAGAAGACTTCGATCCCAATGCACAAACAGTGCCAGTTGAAGAATGAGCTGCTGGCCTTACAGTTATCAGGTGAAGGACTACCTGCCTTACAATGGTAAGATGAAGAGCATGTAGCTGGCCCTACAGTGGCAAGGTAAGGAGCTGCAGATATCAGTGGCAAGGGCAAGGGTAAATAAACCACAATCTCTATATCCATTCTGCTGCTAAACAGGCAAGACTTCTACTGAGAGAGTGGATTGGTTAAGTAGAAAATCACTGACCTGTTGATTGGTACTTGCAGAACCAGACTGTCCTGACTCCATCACCAGTACTTTTCCCCTTCTGGCACCAATACTAAAGGTGCACACCCAGTGATTTCCTCCTACACAAGAACATGATATAGTTTGAAGCACAGAGACACATTAAACGGAATGCACGAACATATATATTATGACACATAGATATAGTTTCAAAGCTTATGCAGGCTTACCAGTATGATGAATTTGAACACCCTGAGTTGGTGTTGGGTCGAACTGGAGCACTGATGTTAAAGATGGAGACTGTACCATTGATATGCAAGTGCTGCAAGCTTACTAAGAAGTTTTTGAGAGGCATCAGCAAGTGATCTGTCAGCTCCTTCCCATGAATAAGACCATCTTCAACAGATTCAAACAGCTGCAGACTTTTGATCCAGGCTGGACTTTTTGCTTTCTCTGGTGTAAGGTGCATGTGTTTCCATGATGCATCGACTAAAATGGGTGAAGGTAGGGTGGGGTCTACCACAGAAAGTAGTGATTTGGGTGGTGGTGACTTGGGTGGTGGTGACCTAGGTGGTCATGACTTGGGTGGTGGTGACTTGGGTGGTGGTGACTTGGGTGGTGACGACTTGGATGGTGATTACTTGGGTGGTGATTACTTGGGTGGTGGTGACTTGGGTGGTGGTGACTTGGGTGGTGATTACTTGGGTGGTGGTGACTTGGGTGGTGATTACTTGGGTGGTGCATGGTGCTGGACAGTGACATAGGTGGTGGTGGGTCAGACATGTCTGAGAGATAAAGTTTCAGTCAGGCTATGATGACCACCTTCTTCAAAACATTTCCAGTTGGGATAAAGTAGCTAGGCAGTAGCCCCCCTTGCCAAGATCAGCATGCATGAGGTCTTGTAGGTAAGAAGGCCATCCTAAAGGATATGCCTTTCTGCCACGGAGTGGCAGACTGAGCTGCATGGACACTAAGTTAGTGGGTGTGTTCCACCCTTTCGGCAGGTCATCTGATACTTGTGTCTAGCAATATCTTGGCGTCTGCAGAATGATCTCTGGCAACTGTTACACACATACTCAGCAACTACAGTGGTTGTTGCTTCTCCTGTCTGGCATTGCGTCTGGCTCTGTCCATATGCACACGCTTATCTGTACACCAAGGACTTCTCTCCTGGGCCACTTGGAACCAGCTACTTTCAGCAATATTGAATTTCTTTAGGTCTTCATTGTCTCACTTTGTCCCTCCACCTTAGCTTGGTTCCATGGGCTGGGCGACACTGTGGCAGCCATCCAAACAAGAGCTTCTTGGGAACGCGATCATCTTCCATTCGAGCTACATGGCCCAACCAGCGAAGTCTTCTAGCAGTGATGATGTCCTCCAAGGACTCCTGCATTCCAAACAGGTCTCCTATCTGAACAGTGCTGATGTGGCCTATCAGTTGTTGGGCTTTGGGTGATTCCCACGATGCTTCGGAGGCATCTGTTATGGAAGACCTCGATCTTGTGGGAGGTATCTCTCTTGTTGGCCCATGTCTCAGCTCCACACAGCAGTACACCAAGTACCACTGCATTGTACACTAATCTCTTAGTCTTCAAAGGGAGGTCTTTATCTCCAAAAACAGGCCTATGCAGGGCTTCAAAGGCTCTAGCTTCGATGATGGATCCCAAGTATCTGAAGTTGCAATTGGTAACTGCCTTGATGACTTAATTATTCTCTTGGATGGCCTTCTTGCTCTTTCACCCACCAGCTTGCCACTGCATTTATACAGCATGTCAACCCCAAAGGGTTGGCAGCGCTGTCGCCAGCTCTCAATGGCCAGATTAAAGTACAAGTTGAAAAGAGTAGGGGCCATTGAACATCCCTGCAGCTGGTGCAGGCCATTCTGGACTTTCTTCTGTGGGTGGCTCATTCATTTCATCTCTAACTTCATGTTGGTGCACTGCATGGATGGGACTCTTAATAAAGCTGCTTCTGATGTTCAGAACTGCCTCAAAGTGATCTTTACTACTCTCCTCTGTGCCACATACCTCTGCCTGTCTCTGTGATCCCGTGTTGATAGCCATTTGGAAAACAATCTGTTGTGCTTAGAGATTGCTTCGCTCAGCGTAATTGATGTTTTCTCGGAACCAGTCAGGTTTTCCTTCTCTCTCACCCGAGGACACTCTCAGCTGCCCCTGTCAATCCACCTCTGATCGTCTCCCATTTTCTATCTCCACTTGCGTCACTTTGCTATTTCCCGTTCACTGCTTCACTCACGCATGTGATCATGATGTACTCTTGCCTTACCTTTTCGTCACGCAAGAATGCAACTGCAAATCTCCCCCTGATCTTCCCTTTTGCGATCTTTTGTGATGGTTTTAGTTGTAAATTTGCTCTCAACAATTTGTGTTCAGTCCACCATTCTGCAGAGCGGATAACAGTGACATCACAGCAGAGCCTCCTCTGGTTCTGTCTCATCATCACATAGTCAATGCAATGCCATTTCTTGCCTACCTGGATGTTGCCATGTGTACCATATAGATGTTCTTGTTCTCAAACCATGTGTTCATGATGGTAAGTTCGTCAATGCACAGATGATAACAGTGCTTCCCCACTCTCATTTTATCTTCCCAACACCATGATATCCTCTCACTCCTTCACACATTGAAATAATCTTCTTGTCTCCCACTGCTTCCAACTCTGGCATTGAAGTCTCCAACCAACAACAACATATCATCTACACACACCCTGTCAATGGTTTCTTGGAGAGCTGCGAAGGACTCCTTCTTCTCGGGGGCAGCTCGGTGGGTTGGTGCATTGACACTTATCACAATGCTCCCCTGCTGCTTTGTCTGTCTGACATAGCGCCATCTTGTCTTGCAATCTTTATTCTAGCAGTTACAATCCTGGAACTGACTGCCTTCCAGATCCCACCAACTTCCTTCCAGGCTGTTGTAATTTGGGGGCCCAATACTATATGCCGACTCCCTCGTTCTGCTCAGTTGTTTGAGATTCTCCTGGGATTGGACATCAAGAATGGAGTATGGTGTACCCTTTCACTTCATACACTGCCTGCCCAAACCACTTGGTCTCACTAATTCCAGTGACATTCATCCTAAATCTTTTTAGCTCTTGTACCATCAGCATAGCGTTACGATCTACTGTAACACCTCTTGAGCTGGATCTAACCACACTCGTTGCAATGCTGCCTTCCACCTCCAACACCCGGTGTGTAATCTTTGCATGACCATGGCAACTGTGTCCATGGTGGTTTCGACTCTGATGTTTTCCAGAACTTGGTGCCATTTGGCTCAGCGTCTTGTGCAAACTTGGATACACACTGAGGGCTTGCAAAACCACTTCAGTGCAAAGCCACAGTACCTTTCACGCAGCAACTGACATGTCAGAACGAATACTGTGTGACACAATCAATGGCACTGTGGCTAGTGCCAGTCATGTTAGCCAGCTAGATCGATTGATCCACTGTTTCCGTGGCATACTGCGGGGAGGTATGACTGGACTTCACCCCACACACACACATACACACACTCTCTCTCGTGTGAAAAACTCTTCATTGAGTTGCAATGCAATATACATACACTGATGAGGGGTAGAGATGTCCAAGGTTATACTGTCTGAGTGTTCTACAAAAAGCACTGCACAATCACTTGGCTCTATCCACAGAGGTCATAAAGCTACATACAGATTGTTACTAAGAATAGACCATTACAAACGGATTACAGTACAACATAATTAGAACACTGAGTTTAAGGTGTTGTCTACTTTTGGTTTCTCATGCACCATATCTTGAAAGAACCAGTGATGGCTTGTCTAGATGCCGTAACCACGAGATTGACTAGTGTGGCTCTGGAGAGTCCAAGGTTTGTTTTCAGCTTGAGGAAGCCAGTGGGATTGGGTATTCCTCATGACCCCTGGCAAATAGTGAATTCCTGTATTTCCTGATACATTCAGCAGTAAACTCTAGGTTCTGTGAGCATTTGGACTTGCTATCTCAATGTTTCATCTGTGCAAAAATGTTTTGCACTGGCCAATTTTTGAGTTGAATTATGTTGGCTGATACATGAAGTCACTTCTATTGTCACCAGGCTTGCTGTGTATCCGGCATCCTGAATGGTATCCAGTAGTTCCTGGTACCTGTCTTCTTTCCGCTTGATGGCACCTTCAAACAGAGTGTCAAAGCACACTGTTAGTTCAATGAGGGACACCTTCTTTGTTGTCTCATCCCAGTAGATGATGTCTGGTCTCAAATCAGTGGCTACAATGTGGCAGGGGAAGGAATACTCTGAGCTGATGAGATCCACTGTTGATGAAGTTGTGTCTGGGAGGTGTTCTTTGACCACTTCATAGAGAAGGGCCAGCACTGCATCATGTCTCTCATTGTATCGTCTCAAGTCTCTTGCCACCCTGCAGGAGTTGAGGACATGGACCAGATTTTGGTGGTCATCCCCACAGAGGGTGCAGGTGTCATGGTCCTTCTTTTTCCAGAGGTGCGAGTTTGCGTTGTGGGGAAGTGTGTCATGAGCAGCATTCAGGGCAAACTTGAACTGCTCGTCTGGGAGTCCCTGTACTGCTTCTGCCCAGACAGCTGGCATATCAGGTGGAAAGGATCGAACCATGTGGCCTTGCCTTGGGAGACTTTGGAGTTGGGACAGTCGTGCATGGTCATCTTCTTTTGTCACACTTCTCTTTGCTGCCACTCTCAGTGCCTTCCTAGAGAGAGATGGGTCCTGTTGCATGGTGTCACGGACAGTGTTTGCTGGACAGAACTTCTTCCACTGTACCAGTTCCTCAGACTGAAGACCTTTCTCAGCTATCCTCCTGACACAGGGGTCAGAGGATGTGAGAAGCTGACACTGTTGAGAGATTTGGAGCTGCTTGTAGAGGATTATAGAGATGGCAGACTGAGGCCTCCACTCTCTTTCGGGAGATAGAGGAGGCTGGGGTTTGCTGGTTTGGCTAGACCGGCCCACTTTTTAAGGTAGCGTGTAGCAGTTGCCTCTAGCTGTCGCTCAATCCATGTGAGAGGAAGCTCATGGATGGTTAGTGGCCAGTTCAGTCGTGGACAGATGCCCAGTTTGTACAGTTTTAGTTTCTGCTTTCGTGTGACTGGGGACTGGTCTACTGACTTGAGCATGCGATCAAGGCACTCCTTGAGGTTGACTCTGGCCATGGTGGGGTCATGAGGAATTCTGATGGGGAGACCAAGAAACTTGATGGTTTGGTTTCCCATGAATGGGAGTGTTTGGCCTTCCAGCGTAAGTTGGGGGTCAAAGGTACGTCCTGTAGAGCCCTGTAGAGCAAGGGAGAAGCACTTTGGTACCTTGGCTTTCATCACTGACCATGCAAGCCATCTCTCAACCATGGTCAACAAGTGTTGGCAGGTGGCTGGACCACAAACACTACACAGCCTTCTACACATGCACACGGACCTTGGAAGTGGACGAAATGGTGCTTCCTAGTGTAGAAATACCAGGGGCGGCGGAAGGTACTTGAGATTGGGGGGGCAGCGAGGATGGTGCATACGTAAGCACGCACACGCTAGGGGGGTCTGGGGGCATGCCCCCCCAGAAAAATTTTTTCAAATTAGGTGCCGGCTCTGAGATCGCTTCTGAGGCCATATTTGTACCCAAATGCCACTAGTCCGACTAGAGTACATGGCGAGAGTAATACCTCCGTTCGCCACGATACACGTCAGTCGTCACGAGGCGTTTCAGTCACTATAGTCGACCGTACGTGGCGGGCCTGATGAGGTGGGCATCTTATAGACGAATTGACGACCTGGACAAGAACAGTTTCTACTTTACACTCTGAAACTAGTTCAGTGATCACCACGCCTAACAGCTTGAAGGGGGGGCAGTGCAGTGGCAGTGCACGTGTTTGTCTAATTAAAAGTAAATAAACTTATCCAGTCACACCCACAGGAAAACCTACTCAGTCAATCCGCAAGCGTACACGCGCTTCCATATATGGAAGGAGTTAATTACACGCGCAGCAGCTTCCTGCGTGAATGCGGAAGTACTTCCAGCGTACCGGAAGAACTCATATTTCTAATACTGCGAGTTTTCTCATCTTTCCTTCGATTTGTAGGTGTAGTGCAAGGGTGGAAGGCTGTATAAATCGCGCTTGAAGCGTTGAAAACGGTTACTCTGCGCCTAAGTTACGAAATAACTGGTATTTTGTACCCCTTAAAGATGTCTGGGACATTATATTTTTACACAACTGCAAGGCAAGTGAGGGTGAGCATAGTTTTCCACTATGGTAGTACTTTACTGGTGGCAGGTTAAAACTTGTGTCAGCACCTTGGTGCTTTGGCACAGGCTAGTGAAACCTGTGACCACCCACACATCATAATTGTTAACATGACACTATGATGACCCTGTGTCAGGTGTAAGTGTGCGCGTGTGCTAGGGCTTTGAAAGCACATGAGCAGATGAATGTACTGCAGAGAATAATATACAAAAGAGAGCTAGTGATGAATAGTCTTGCGGAGCCAGACTCTCACACTTTTCATGTGAGAGTCTGGCTCCGCGAGACTAAGTGGATGAAGCAAAGCATGAAAATGTGGCAGAATTTGGTCAGGTTCCATCAGTTTTCATCAGAGTCACCTCTGCCATCCACCAGAAATACTGAACTGACAAGTTCACGCTTCACAAAGTCCAAAATAGATGTCTGAGCATGCGAAAGTGGGTGTTGTAAAGAGTCACAGACAGGTGTTGTCCCGAGACAGGTGTTGTCCCATGACAGGTAACAAAGAGGCATGTGACGTACAGTAGAACGATTTGAGAAGACATTACATTCTTTGTCAACCTATGAAACCCAACTTGTGGAGACTGTACACACTGATACGAGTAGTCCTTTAAGCCCTTGCAGCACCAATTATCAGCAGCCATATAGGAGGTCAAGTTCTACTTCCATGCGCGTTGTGCATCATGTGCGACATGTTCATTGCAGCTATGGTATGGTGGATATCGCACAAATAAAGCCAATTCCAACAAGAATAACTACATACTTGTAGAGGATGGTGGGTTTTAACGATCATGTCCTTTCAGTTGACAGTCTGCAAACTCAGTTAATGCTATGACATCGTCACCAGATACTTCAATGGCAGAATATCATCAGTCAGCACAACACCTGGTTCCTCTGCATGACATTGCAACTCGCTGGAGTGAAAAATTAACAATAAAGTAAATGATGTAGACTGCCATAGCGACCATAGTGAAAAGTAAACTCAATTTACATAGCTGGTCCTCATTTGCTCTGTGGATACCACCAGCCTGGGTACCAGGTGAGTTCTAGATGGACAGTTATTGTTCTTACTTCGTGATTCAAGGTGCATAAAGGTGCACATTAAATAAGTGACCATATAGAATTCACCTGGCGATATCCATTCAGTGAATTTCAATCATTTTACTGTTCATTCAAACCTGTCGCTGGTCTGCCCTCTACCGCCCAGCCTTGTACCAAGTGCGCATGATGATGTCATTTTTTGATGTCATCATGCACTCTTGCCTTGTACCCAGGTGTGGCTGTGTTGGGTACGAAGCTATCTAACCCTCCTTCCTCCATTCCTACTTTACCAAAGTCCATACATAATACTCCAATCCCCCACCAGATTGCTCTGCAAAGTTGCATCAATATTCCACCCTCGTGCTTCATAGCACCTTCATTTGCTGTTTCAGTTCCCAGCAAAAACTACTCCAACCCACTCTACACGCACAAATCAGAGCAAATGCCTATGCACAACATGCCAGTACACTAAGGAAACCAACAGTGTATCTACTAATCATACCAGTGGGTGAGTTTGCTCTTACCCCATAGAGCGATAGTTGGATGGCTGCACAAAACCTTGGGACATTCTATTTTTACAATCTATCCAGCAAACATTTTGTGCTCGTTATGTAGCTAAGTCATCATACCCCTTGTGTAACTCACCAAACTTTGTGTCTGACCTCTGTTCCTTGGGCTAGCGCTGGCAACACCCATCCAGCACACTTCGTGGGCGTTCGCTTCCTTCATAAAACACTTCTCGTGACGACGCTAAAGCTGCTTGATTCAGTTCTAAGTCCATCCCTGCGTAGATACAAACCACTGAAGTATTTCAAAGTCGCTTATGTTAGACAAATCGGCAGAACAGCCGAAAACTAAAGACATGTCTGTAACACTCTCCAATGAACTCGCCAGCGCCATTTCTCCCTAACCGGATGTTACCGCCCATGTAATTAAAAGTTGGGCGTGTCTGTACGCTTGCGGATTGACTGTACTACGACCTAGTCTCGCGGCTACGCGAGACTAACTATGACGATGGTTTGTGGTGGATACCGTACAGTAAGTAAACGACGCATCGTTGACACTGGCATTTTGATAGTAACTGTTGTATATTATTACACATCAAGTAGCAGTAGCTATCTTCGGATTGGGGGGGGCAAGGCCCCCCCAATCTGTACTTTGGGGGGGGGGGGGGTGCCTTCGCCCCCCCTGCCCCCCCTGCTCCACCGCCCCTGTAATACATTAAATTAACTCTCTTGTTGACACCCTACAAACACGAGACGATCTTGGCTATACCCTCTCAGACACCCAAGACAGAATCAACCTCCTGCAATATGCTGACGATACCTGCATTGTTGCTGATGTCTCAAGTTGCTTCGGAGCACCAGTTTATGCACTTCCTAGGACCGTTTGCATGTGCAGTGAACTGTTTAATCCTTGTCCACGTCAGTGGCGTAGCCAGGACATCGCCGATGCTAGGGCACAGCATGGGCACACTACGTTAATTTGTACGAAATTTTTGGACTTTTACAGCCTCCCAGGTCGGTTCTGAGGCCATATGGTAGTGCAGTGTATGTCACTTGTACGAAATTTTTGGACTTTTACAGCCTCCCAGGTCGGTTCTGAGGCCATATGGTAGTGCAGTGTATGTCACTTATACGGCAAACTTGCGCGCGTACAGTGAGCGTATACGAGACTCGTAATTCTGTGGATATACAATGTCATACCGATATTGCGCCGTTCGATTTCAAGATGGTTTAGCGCCCAATTCGCGATCGACAACGATACTATCAGCGCCGATAATTCGCATGCATACTTACACTGGCAGGGCACGGCCTCTAGTTGCTAGGGCACGTGCCCCAGTGTGCCCCAGCCTGGCTACGCCACTGGTCCACGTTAGGAAGCTTCAGTTTAATGCACTTGCGAGGTCGGTGAGTACGCACAGTGGACTGTGTAAGGTGTCTCTACACTGGAAAACACCAGTTTATGCTTTGCCACGAACCATATGCATGCGCAGAAGACGGCGTAATGTATCTCCATGCTAAGACTGTTTGTGCGCGATCGAGGCCGTACTCATGCACATGCAGAGGACTGTTTATTCCCGATCACGCTAGGAATCACCATTTATGCACGACCCAAGTAGTCTATGTGTGCATGTGTAGAAGGCTGTGTAGTGAATGTGCTTGCTTGTAAACGTCAGTTTATGCACATCCTAGCTATAGGACGGTTTGCATGTGCTGTTTAATCCTTGTCCACGCTAGGAAGCTCCGAGTATCCACATTGGACTGTGTAAGGTATCTCTACACTAGAAAACACCAGTTTATGCTTTGCCATGATCCGTATGCATACGCAGAAGACTGTGTAAGGCACCTCTACACTAGAAAACACCAGTTTATGCTTTGCCATGATCCATACGCACGCGCAGATAATTGTGTAATGTAGGCCTATGAATTGTCCATGCTAGGAAACGCCAGTTTATGCACGATCGAGGGCCGTACTCATGCACAGAGGACTGTTTAATCTATTATCACGCTAGGAATAACCATTTTCTGCATCACCCAAGTATGTGTGCGTGTGTAGAAGGCTGTGTAGTGTATGTCTTTGCTTCGAAGCACCAGTTTATGCACTTCCTAGGACCGTTTGCATGTGCATGCAGTGAACTGTTTAATCCTTGTCCACGATAGGAATTTAAGCTTCAGTTTTATGCACTTCCGAGGTCTGTGAGTATGCACAGCTATAGTGGACTGTGTAAGGTATCTCTATCCATGCACATGCATGCGCAGAAGACGGCGTAATGTATCTCCATGCTAGGAAACGCCATGCAGTTTGTGCACGACCGAAGACCGTGCAATTGTACAGAGGACTATTTAATGTATGTCCACACTAGGAAGCACCATTTTGTACACTACCGAGGTCCGTGTGCATGTGTAGAAGGATGGGTAATGAATGTTCTTGCTTGGAAATGTCAGTTTATGCACACTGTTCAAAGTAACGCTTCTCCACGCTAGGAAGCTCCAGTTTATCCACTTCTGAGGTCCATGAGTATTCACTGTGCATAGTCATGGACCTCGGAAGTGCATAACTGGAGCTTCCTGGCGTGGAGAAGCGTTATATGGAACACTGCGCATGCGAACGGTCCTCGAAAGTCCATAAACTGGCATTTCCAAGCAAGAACATCCACTAGACATCCTTCTACACATGCACACGGACCTTGGAAGTGGACGAAATGGTGCTTCCTAGTGTAGAAATACAAGTTTGCTGTACAAGTCCGCTGCCCTCGGTCGTGCACAAACTGGTGTTTCCTAGCATGGACATACATTACACAGTTATCTGCGATGCGTATGGATCATGGCAAAGCTTAAACTTAGTGTAGAGATACCTTACACAGTCTTCTGCGCATGCGTACGGATCATGGCAAAGCAAAAACTGGTGTTTTCTAGTGTATAGAGATCCCTTACACAGTCCACTGTGTATACTCACAGACCTCGAAGTCTATAAAACTGGAGCTTCCTAGCGTGGACAAGGATTAGACAGTTAACAGCACATGCAAACTGTCCTAGGAAGTGCATAAACTGGCGTTTCCAAACAAGGACATACACTACACAGCCTTCTACATGCACTTCCACATGGACCTCGGTCGTGCACAAACTGACGTTTACAAGCAAGGACATACACTACACAGCCTTCTACACATGTGCAGGTATACAATAAACCATTCAGAAACTGAAGTGTTTGGACTTTCTAAAGTTATTTCTAACTTACTCGTGCACAGAGGACTGTTTATTCTATGATCACGCTAGGAATCACCATTTTGTGCACGACCCAAGTATATGTGTGCATGCCTCTGTCCAAAGCCTTGTCCCATACACGCAGCCAGCACTTAATGTTCAGGATGTGCTTTAGGGATTGATGTTTACTTGCCTCTGCCAGGGTGAGATGTTTGTCCCTTTTGAGGAGATCAAGTTCTCCCTTGTGAACGATGCATGTAGCTTCCTCAGGATATCTTAGACATCTGGAAAAGCATAAACTGTTGTTTTCTAGTGTAAAGATACCTTACACAGTCTTCTGCGCATGCGTACGGATCATGGCCAAGCATAAACTGGTGTTTTCTAGTGTAGAAATACTTTACACAGTCCACTGTGCATACTCACAGACCTTAGCCATGATCCGCACGCATGCGCAGAAGACTGTAAAATGTATCTCCATGCTAAGAAATGCCAGTTCGAGGGCCGTATACTCATGCACAGAGGACTGTTTAATCTGTGATTACGCTAGCAATCACCATTTTGTGCACGACCCAAGTATGTGTGCATGTGTAGAAGGCTGTGTAGTGTATGTCTTTACTTCGAAACACCAGTTTATGCACTTCCTATAGGACCGTTTGCATGTGTAGTGAACTGTTTAATCCTTGTCCACGCTAGGAAGCTTCAGTTTTATGCACTTCCGAGGTCTATGAGTATGCACAGTGGACAGTGTAAGGTATACCTCTACACTGGAAAACACCAGTTTATGCTTTGCCACGATCAGTATGCATGCGCAAAAGACTGCGTAATGTATCTCCATGCTAGGAAACGCCAGTGTGTGCACGACCGAAGGCCGTGCAATTGTACAGATCACTATTTAATGTATTTCCACACTAGGAAGCACCATTTTGTCCACTACTGAGGTCCGTGTACATGTGTAGAAGGATGGGTAATGGATGTTCTTGCTTGGAAATGCCAGTTTCTGCACTTCTGAGGACCGTTCGCATGCACAGTGTTCCATATAACGCTTGTCCACACTAGGAAGCTCCAGTTTATGTATACTTTCGAGGTCCATGAGTATGCACAGTGGACTGTGTGCATGCGCAGAAAACTGTGTAATGTATATCTCCATGCTAACAAATGCCAATTTGTGCACAATCGAGGGCCATAGGACATGCACTATACATGCAGCCTTCTGTATACTGCCGCACGGGCCTCGGTCGTGCACAAACTGACGTTTACAAGCAAGGACATACACTACACAGTCTTCTACACATGCACACATACTTGGGTCATGCACAAAATGGTGATTCCTAGCGTGATCATAGATTAAACAATCCTCTGTGCATGAGTACTGCTTTGAAATGCCAGTTTATGCACTTCCGAGGACCGTTCGCATGCGCAGTGGATGTGTAAGGTATCTCTACACTACAAAACACCAGTTTATGCTTTGCGACGATCCGTACGCCTGCGCAGAGCACTGTGCAATGTATGTCCATGCTAGGAAACGTGAGTTTGTGTATGACCGAGGGTCGTTCGCATGCACAGAGGAATGTTTAACGTATGATCACTCTAGGAAACACCATTTTATGCACGACTGAAGTGCGCTTATATGTGTAGAAGGCTGTGTAGTGTATATCCTTGCTTGGAAACGCCAGTTTATGCACTTCCTAGGACCGTTTGTATGTGCAGTGAACTGTTTAATCCTAGTCCACGCTAGGAAGCTTCAGTTTTATGCAGTTTTCTAGTGTAGAGATACTGTGCATACTCATGGACCTCGGAAGTGTATAAACTGGCCTTTGTGGCATACTGTGCGGCATACGGTTTAGTCTTTGTCCACGCAAAGAAGCGCAAATTTTTGCACTTCCCATAACTGTGCAAATGCACAGAGGACTGTTTATTGTATGTCTGCGCTTGGAAACGCCAGTTGATGCACTTTCGAAGGCGGTACGCATGCGCAGAAGACTGGGTAATGTTTGTCCGCGCGAGAAAACTCCAGTTATGCGCGATACAGTTCCTTGCACGTGCGTAGATGACTGTTTAATGTATGTCCAAGCTAAGAAACGCCAGTTTATGCACTTTCTAAGGCCGTACGCATGCGCAGAAGACTGGGTAATGTATGTCCGCGCGAGAAAACTCCAGTTATGCGCAATACAGTTCCGTGCACGTGCGTAGATGACTGTTTAATGTATGTCCAAGCTAAGAAACGCCAGTTTATGCACTTTCTAAGGCCGTACGCATGCGCAGAAGACTGGGTAATGTATGTCCGCGCCAGAAAACTCCAGTTTATGCGCGATATAGGTCCGTGCACGTGCGCAGTGGACTGTTTAATGTATGTCCAAGCTAAGAATCGTTGCTTTTTAACAGTGAAAAGGCTTGTTTGGACCCAAGTAGCCAATTGGCGAAATTTTGTGCAGTTTTTGTAGTTTGTCAATACAATCAATATACAATATCCAAGAACTGCACAAAATTGAATTATCCAGATAATTTTTGCTGATTGCATGCTAGTCTTCTCATGATTTGGAGGTCCTTCTAACCAAGTGATTTGGCCACTTTGAGCTTTTTCATTGTTAAAAAGCAGCTTGGTCCAACAGAGCTTTTTGACTGTTAAAACTCCAAGAAGCGACATGGCCACTTCGGTCCAACACACAGGAATCACATTTTAAGCGACATAATTTACCCCCCAAAACCTGAAATGCTGATGTGTGAGTTAACCCTTTAACTACCAATGACGACTATAGTCCTCATCGAAATTCCTTGGCCCAATCCGGTAAGTTCTGCGCTAGCAGAAAGGGGAGTGTCACCCGGAGGGTGACAGTGCATGGCGGCTGCTGCATGCCGACTGCTGCAGCTGGCTGTATGTCAGGTGGGTCGTTGTTCTGCTTTCTTTGCAGCTTTCTGGTCGGAGGGACCTGACTATTGAATGCTTGCTAATGTGTCGGTGTGGTCAAGGTCACGAATTTGTAAAGGACATATTGAAAAAGCTGTGGCTCAAGTTTGCACGGCTAACTCACAGCAAAAGTGGAAATACAGGTGAAAAAAGGTGTGACTAGTCTAAACAAGATGGTTAGAAAAGAAAATTCTGTAGTTAAAGGGCTAACATTTGAGGTGGAAAGTTGGCTTTTTTGGTGCAAAAAGTCCAAATCCAGTTTGGCCACTTTGGTCCACTGATCTAGAATTGTATTTTAGCATAACAATAGCGAAATCCGATGAAGGATGCTGATGGATACACTTCTTAACCCAGTGAAGCTTAATTTGCAGCCTCAAGTGAGACTCTAATCAATACCTACAGTAGCTACAAATGCTGAACTCACTTCAGTCTGCATCACACTTTATCACTCAACAGGCTGGCAGGAGGTCATGTAAAATCAGAGAAATCTCATTAGAGGCCGGGAAAATGATTTTTAGTGCAAATAAAGGTTAGTCCATTCCACTAGTCCCAGTCCAGTGATTATTGACAGCCGTTATACACATGCAACATAGAAGCTTATATATACGTGTTTCTGCACTGCATGATTATGCTCAGATTTATTCGGCTGTCTATAATCACTGGACTGGACTACTGGGATGGACTACTGGAACTGGACTGACCATTTTTTTAGAACAAGATTTTCCTGCTGGTATACGCATTGTAAAGAAGCTTTCTGGCATGGCCTCACATAACAATGGAACATAGAATTTCCAGGAGCTGCAATTACCAAGACAAAGGTGTCTGACCAAGAGAGGCCTTTAAGTTGCCCTGGGGTATTTTAGTTCCATACTAATTGAACATCAAAGCTTCTGGGTCAGCTCCTGCCTGGTAGATACCATAGCCAAGTATGCTTCCATAATGATAGCGAGAAAGACTGCAAATCTGACCTTTGATTCCTAGAACTAGACCAGAGTTGTGTCCTACTACTCTACTATCCATGCTAGAACCAACCTTGGGTGGTTCTCCATGTCACCATTGCCTAGATTACATCATCATGACATAATGACTATTGTGGAGTTATTCGTCATGTACGTACCGTTCCTTACAATACGTCCTGTAATGTTGGTGCGTTAAAGGCAATGCAGTGCACTGCAGTCCTCAGCGGTTCCCCATAGCTGAATGGTTAGGGTGTAGTGTTACAGTTAGGGTTAGGGTTAGGGTTAGTGCTAGGGCCAGGGAATGGAATTTTTCAGGGAATGGAATTTTTCCGTTCTTTTTTTTTTTGTCTGTGCTAAAATGTGACAAACACCTATGTCTTGCTCTCCTGGCACGGTGTAGATGTACTCTAGAAGCAGTAAGAATTATGATGTAAAGATGATGTAATCTAGGCAATGGTGACATGGAGAACCAACCAGAACCTTAGGCTGCTGCTTCTTTAAACACTTTGCAGGAAACAGCCAATAGCATTATACATCATCCTTTTACTATTTGCTCATTCAAAATGAGTTTGTGCAGCCAGGTATGTACCATTCCTGATAGAATGCAGTTCTACAGGTAACTAGAAATTTATTAGAGAGTTTAAAAATGATTTTTAGTGCAAAAAAGGTCAGTCCAGTAGTCCATTCTAGTAGTCCATTCCAGTAGTCCATTCCAGTAGTCCAGTCCAGTGATTATTGACAGCCTGTCTACCCTCGTCCCAACTGGACCAGACTGGACTGGACTGGGTAGGTACAAAACTTGGACTCTGGACTCTGGACTGGACTGTTGGACTGGACTATGGAATTGCTTATGGACTTGATTTTGAACTTGATTTTGTGAGCTTCATATTTCCAGGTATCCAAGGTTGTGACTATATAGCAGTATATACGCAGCGTTAGACAATAAGCTAGAGGCTGAGTATAGTCTCGCAAACCATGGTCCAGTCCAGAGTTAGGGTTTTGTACCTACCCGACTGGACTGGACTCACAAAAACGTCAGAAATAAGTTATAAACAAAATTGAGCATACATACAAGACCAGCAGCTGACAACAACAGATCTCACCACAATGGTGTTGGGCTTATGGGATCTTACTCCGGACTTGTAACTGGCCGTGAGTAATTACCTCATTGGGGTGACCCGCATACTCCAACCTTTGACCAAGCGAGTATAGTGAGACCCTCCACACGCACACAAGCTAATCTTGAACAATTGCACTAGGCCCTCCATACACGTGTACTGAGAGGGCTGTTGCATGGCGTAGACAGACCTACACCTAGCAAGTAACATTTTAATCATCAGGACAGGGATCTATAAACCCTGTGTTCCATTGTCGTGAGTGCCTAATTTTGTTTCCGGTGGTTTATTAGCTTATTTCGTGAGTCCAATCCAGCAGTATTCTATCTTTGGTGCTCCATACTTAGTAACTAGCCAATTCTGTATAAATATGCACTGTACATGTCCTGAGATTAATGTTTGCAGAATCAGAACACTACACCAGTGGTATTGGGGGTGGGGGGGAATGGCTGGAAAAGGAGCTATTGTACCCAATATATATGTCTCGAAAGGCGTCTCAATACTTTCACGTCGTTTGATGCCCCCTCACGTGACTTGTGTAAGGAGGAGCATCCATACTATATAGGTTCAAAGGGTATTCGGCATGTAATAGTGGCGACATAAAGACATCTATCTACGCTATTCATTATTGATCTCTCGATGGTTCAGATGTACAGCATCATCACTTTGAGCATTATTCCAATAAACGCTGCTCTGCGATTTGAAAGCAGGAAATGGAAATGAAGTGGACACGGAAACCGGAAACTGAAAATAGAAATTGAAACGTAACCTATAGCTGTTGTAGTCTTAGCAAGATTCAATTGTTGTTGGCTTTTGCTCCTAGGCATCCCAGTGCTCTCCCTGCGTCCAGTTTTTGCTTTAGCTACCTGGCCTCGTTCCAAGGCCTTCGTGAATCCCGTTGTATTGTAATGTGTGATTGTTTAGTATTTCTTACTTGGGTTGTGTAAGTTATTGTTTATGTTCAGAGTGATTAGTTATACCGACATGAATGGGAGTCTGATGATTAGAATGTTACTTGTTATGTGTAGTCTCGCCAGTCTGGCTACGAGAGACTAACCCTAACCCTAACCCTAGCCTCGTTCCCAAGCCCCGCCCAGTTGTTTGTCGCTTCCAGTATGCGTGTCAGGAGGGAGGCTACCCTTGCGTGTGCACTGCTACCTGCATAAGTGGAAAAGCATTAAACAATCGACTGCGGATGCGAATGGTCCTCGGAAGTGCATAAACTGATTTTCTAGTGAGCATAATATACAAATTCCTCTACGCATGCTCAAGGACATCAGAAGTGCACAAACTGGAGTTTTCTAGCGTAGACATCATTACATAGTCTTCTGCGAATTCCCAAGGACTTTGGAAGTGGATGAACTCGAGTTCTCTAGCGAGGACATATCACCCAGTCCTCTGTGTATGGGTACGGATCTTGGGAAAGTATAAACCGGCATTTCTGAGTATAGCCATACATTACTATGATCAATCAAGGGGGGAACGGTACAAGAGATAATTATAATGAACACAGCAGATGCATACGCACAAAAACAATAAATCAATGGCTGTAGCTGTCATGTCGGGAGAGGATGGACATCTTGAGAGCGGCAGTGAACTGAGACATTGTGACCTCAGACAAGTGATATTCTAATACGACCACCACCCTGGAGCTATAGTGAACAGCTCCATCGACAACTATTCTTGGTCAGGGAGATGGAGACAGGGGTACAGATACACACACAGACCTAAGGTGACTTTGTTTCTCAGCCACTAGTGCGAGTCTTTGACCTGAGAGAGTCTTCTCAAATCCTGAATAGTCCATATGAACAGGTGAATGGCCAGCAAACCAGCGTAGTCAGATGGGCGCTGTAGCACAGAACCTATGCACCCAGGGTACTTGGGATAGACACCACCACAAGTCATCAGCACAGACACGTTGTCAAGGTACTTCTTTCTTTGCTCCAGAAATGCCACCTCTGTCATGTGACTAAAACAATCATAATTAGAAGCAGCCACCTTCCTTCTCGAAACTCACACCACTTGGTTAAGAAGATGTCCATGTCCTTAGTTGAGCGGATAAGGCCAGCCAGCAAGTTAGCTTAGACGGGCGCTGCAGTACAGTAGCCCAGAAACTGCAGCCATGAACCCAGGGCACTTGGGATATACACCACCAGCACATTACCACCAAACTAGCACAACCATCTTGTCAAAGTACTCTCATGTTTCTCCAGAGATGCCACCTCTGTCGCGGAACAAACGCGATCGAAAAAAAAACATTGCTGTGAACATACATTGCACATTCCATTGCGCATGCTCAAGGACTACAGAAGGACACAAACTGCAGTTTATAAGCATTGACATAGTTTATCCAGTCGTCCGCGGATGTGCACAGGCTTTAGAAGTGAATAAACTGGAGTTTCCTTGGGCAGACATACATTAAACAGTTTTCTGCGCATGCGTAAGAACCTCAGCAAAACATAAACTACACCGGTTTTCAAGTCCATTGTCGGAATAGGACCAAACGAAACTACGCATGCGCAGTCCGATTGACCAGGCTTAGCTTACTTGGGCAAGGTTCCTTTGCCATCCTGGGTGTAGAGAAGTATCGTTGTCGGTATTAAACCCCACAGATATGTGCAGGCATCGACAGTCATCGTAAATTTGAATCTTGTTTGAAAGGTCAAAGGTGAACAATCCACCTTTGACCTTTGAGACAAAGTTTCAAATTTACTAAGACTGCCGATGCCTGTACAAATCTGCGGTGTTTAATCATAGATTATATAGCTCTTACCGGGATGGGTAACGGCGTGATTTTCGCACCCCACTCCGCGTGGGATTCACTTTGTTCACCGATTCTGAGGTCAGGCACGTGCGCTGCGATTACGTAATGCATTACTCTGTAAGAGAGGGAAAGTTGGCGTGTCCGAAACACAGTCACAGAAAAGCAAGGTGAGGGCGAAATTTATGTAAAGCTAGTCTAAAATACCCCTGCAAAGTGATAGTCTGATAGTTGAGGTAGAAATATGGGAATTTGCCTGCCAGTGGCACACATGTACGGTAGTGTCCCGCTAATACGCCCCCTTCGAAAATACGCCCCCCCCCCCCCCCCCCTCTTTTCCGCCAAAGTTCCTGCACAGGGTAGTTTGACTCATTATAACGCCCCCCCGGTGAGCGTCTTCTGGAACATCAAAACTACACGTGCTTACTATACGTTGCAAGTGCGTTCAGTAAGACTATAGTAGTCGGTGAATCTTTTGTAAGTTTTGTGGCTTTTAGAAAAGCCGGTTAGATGTTCCAAGTTTTAAGCTGCTAGTTTAGCAAACAGGTTTATCAGTCTGTCAAGGTGTTTTTGTTTCCCTCTGAAGATGTACACGCACGGAACCACGAGTCCTTTCCCATCAACTTCAGAACGTCTTCTGTCACCATTGACGATGCAAGTCATCTCGCTGCCACTCTTGTGCAAGAAATACCAGCAGACTCTGGAAATTTCCCGTGGTACATGACCGACAGTGTTGCCGTTCTTGAGGACAGCTACAGCGAAGTCGTCGTGAATGTTATTGACCTCGCGTTGAACTGGCAGCTCTTCTCCGATGTACGTAGGGGGCGTATTAGCGGGACACTACGGTACATGTGTGCCACTGGCAGGCAAATTCCCATATTTCTACCTCAACTATCAGACTATCACTTACGATGGACCACCCTGAAGACAAGGAGACATAACGCAATGATGCTTCAAGTACATAGATGTCTACATAGGACTGGGCCTTTATACCTCAACTCTAAGTTTGTACTTAGTAGAAGTATCCACGAAAATCAACCCAAGTCTCGTGGGTCAATGCGACTAGCTCTCCACCGTTGCCCTAAGACAAATATGTACCGCTCATCCTTCGAATTCCAAGGAGCCTCCCTATACAATCACCTTCCAGACTGTGTTAAAAGCACAACAACAAAGAATGCATTTCTGTCAGCACTGAAAAACGTAGTCATCAGTGATTAGTTAGTACTGTTTTATTGTTTCAGATACGAACTTTATATTCTTTACAGTGTACAGTGTACATGTGTAGTTGTTTGTTTTGTTGTGGCAGGACCAGTACGAAAAGCCACCCTGTGTTCTGTGGATACTGCATTCCTGCGTTAACAAAATAAAATTTTATCTATCTATCTATCTATGTAGGGAGACCACGCAGCTTTGTAAACGTGATGTCCGCGAACAGTACTCTCGATCCTGAAAGTCGTCGCCATAGTTAGTTGGAAGTGTCCTAATTGCGTACATAGCACTTGCGTAAAATCTTTTTTGGGGGGGGGGGGGGGGGGGGGGGGCTTATAGTCGAGACTAATTGCATCCTCGAATATAAGCCCTCCCCCCCACTTTAGGCGGGATGTAGTGTACAAAATGGGGGGGCGTATTAACGGGACACTACGGTATGTACAATGATTTATGTAAGTTACATGTGTGCCACTGGCAGGCTACATACTCTTGATGACACCCCAACTTGAAGTGCTCAAGCATCTTGGCCATGCAAACTCTGATAACAATAGATCAGCAGAATTGAAGCGATTTTACCATTTATCACTATTTGGGATGATGTTCGAATGAAGTATGGAAGCTACAATCGTCATGAAAGCTACCAAATTGTTTATCAACAGAAAATGGCAATCCCAACAAACTTTGCATTATGCAGAGTTTGTTGGGATTGCCATTTTCTCCCCAAGGAGCTGGAATAACTCCATGGTGGGTGTCATTAACTTTATGCCTTGGCTGATGATCACGTAAGCCAGACCAAACCAACCACAGCACAGATTGTGTTCAGTGTCATGCACAGGGAAGGGTCAGGTGGCTTCTCAGAGGGTTTGTGTGTTTGTGCTCAGAGGAAAAGCTGATTGCTAGCCTTTGAAAGAGAATTCAAGTTTAAAACTGGTACCTGCGCACTCTTTAGTTAAGGTGGCGGGGTACCGTTCTGTGCGTGCGGCGCGTGCGTAGCAATAAATTAAGATACCGTAATTCCTAATTGAACATATATATGTGCATGTGCTATTCACTTTGAACTTTGAACTCAGCCATTACAGTGCTAGTTATCGAACTTTTTTGTAACCAAAAATAAAGTCGTGGAGACTGATTTACAACTAGCGAAGACAGTGAAACTACGCAAAAATACCGTGCGAAGGGCGACTCGAAGCAGTTTTTGCGATATCGCCTTCGGTTTCAACGTTACGTCCCGTTGTTTCAAGGAAATTTGGTAAGACAGTAAGTTTTTCTCATTCAAAACTTTCTATTTCGAGTACCATTTACCGTAGTGGCAAAAACGTTTCGAGCCGCCCTAGAGTTTATTAATGCGCATCTCCAACAGCGAGATCAAGTCGCTAGCGAACTTCGTACTGTAGATTTTTGGTTAATAGTTTGCGGGGACACTCGTGTGCTTACTGTGGCTACAAAGTGAGCTATTTCAACGGTTTTTTCTGTACACATTCACTACCCTCCCTGTTTCATATTCAGCAGGTTTTGTTGTACTGGGATGAATTCTGTACGAGAAATTTTATGTTAATATATTGTAACGAGAACTCGTTATGTCATAGTTAGGTCATCATTTGTTATGTAACAGTTGATTGGAGTCATGTGATCAGATCTGTACGTGTGGCTTGTGGAATTAATAATGAACAGTCTGTGAGCATAAAGCTTCCCACGTTACATGGTGGCAGCGGTGGGATCGGTCCCAATGCCGACATTACGATAAAAGAAGACGCTGAAAACAAAAGTGGTGGCAAAATAGACTTACCGGGACGTCTAGTGTTGGAGATCAGCACGGATACAATCCACGTGCCCAGAGAAAAATGGCGACGGGCAACTACACGTTACCGCCACCACCAGCATTGGAGATACACGATCTACAAGCCGCCGACAGATGGAAAAAGTTCAAACGAGCTTGGGATAGCTATTCACTAGCGACGGAGCTAAACGAGAAGTCGGAAGCAATCCAGGTGGCGACATTACTTACCGTGATCGGTGAAGAAGCCCGTGAGGTTTTCTCCACGTTTGCGTGGACCACAGCAGATGACAGTGCCAAGATAATGCCGGTACTAAAAAAGTTTGAAGAATATTGCCAGCCGTGCAAGAATGTGCCATTTGAAAGGTATCGCTTCAACCGCCGGGTGCAGGAGCCGGGTGAGACATACGATCAGTACCGCACCGCCCTGCTTAAGATAGCCGAAGGCTGTGAGTTTCAAACGATCACTCCCGATGAAATACTGAGAGACAGACTTGTATTCGGAATCAGGGACAACAAAGCAAGAGAGAGGCTACTCCGAAAGTCGAAACTTACCTTGACGGATACTGATGAGATTTGCCATGCTGCCGAGAGTGTGCTCGCACAAATGAAAGTAGTCGATGATAGTGCAACAGTGAGCACCGTCAAATCAGATCAGGAACAGCAACAGAAAACAACAGAAACCTCAGCCGACGGACGAGGATTACGAGAGTGTTGGAACTGCAGACGCAAACACGAGCACTACAAGCGAGAGCTTTGCCCAGCCTTTGGGAAAGTGTGCAATAAATGCCACAAACCGAATCACTTTGCGATAAAATGCCGAAGCAAGCAGCCCAAAAAGTCAGTCAAGGCTATTGATGAGGGTGAGGAGATCTATCAAACACAAATATCTGAGATTAGTATCGATGAGTCGCAGTTGGTCACACTAAAGTTGGAGAGTGGCAACTACTTGCGCTTTCAAGTCGACACTGGAGCACAATGTAACGTCGTACCACTGGAGCTGTACAGGAAAGCCACAAAGGACTATGAGCTAGCTCACATGATGCCAGACAGACAGAAGATCACAGCGTACGGTGGAGCAGAAATTCCCGTGATCGGAAAGGTACTACTCAGGGTGTGGCGTGGAGATTTCAGGTGCCGACTTGATTGTAAGATAGTCGACAAGAGCAACATCAGGCCATTGTTAGGGAGGAAAGCCTGCCTGGGCATGAAGATCATAGCGTACCTCGACAATGACAAGTTGAATAAACCGATCACTGGTAGCTCTGAAGTATGTGCATTGAACAGTGGTAAGAGTCCCTTAACAAAGGAGCAGCTCATCCAGAAATACCCCCAGGTCTTCAGTGAGGGAGTGGGCCGACTAGAAAGTGAGTACCACATTCGACTGGATAGTCAGATTGACCCTGTGCAGCATGCTCCAAGACGAGTGCCAGTCGCTTTGAGGGAACGACTAAGGGAAACACTCGAGGAACTGGTCCAGCAGGACATCCTAGCACTAGTCACACAGCCTACAGAATGGATCAGCTCGATGGTAATAGTGCCCAAGAAGGATGGGAAGCTAAGAATATGCCTTGATCCAAAGGATCTAAATCGAGCAATCCAACGTGAGCATTACCCACTGCCCACCATTGAGGAGATCGCGACACGTCTCCACGGAGCTAGGGTGTTTACTGTCCTGGATGTCCGCCATGGATTTTGGCATGTTCCCTTGGATGAAGTGTCGTCACTTCTCACAACGTTCAACACACCTTTTGGGCGATACCGATGGAAGCGGATGCCGTTTGGAATCAGCTCTGCCCCAGAAGTCTTCCAGCGTCGCATGCATGAGGTGGTTGAAGGTCTCCAGGGAATTGAAGTAGTTGCCAATGATTTCGTGGCAGTTGGATTTGGGGCAACACTTGAACAGGCTACCCGCAATCACGATGACCATTTGGAGGCATTCCTACAGCGTTGTGATGAGAAAAACCTCAAGCTAAATGACACGAAGATCAAACTCAGGATGCAAGAAGTGCCATTCATTGGTCACATAGCAACTGCCGATGGCCTGTGTGTGGACCCACACAAAGTGCAAGCAATTATGGAGATGCCACAGCCTGATGATGTTGCAGCCATCCAGCGTTTGTTAGGCCTTGCCCAGTATCTCAGCAAGTTCCTGCCTCATCTGTCTGACATAACAAAACCATTGCGAGAGCTAACACAGAAAGACACCGAATGGACATGGGGCCCAGCACAACAGAATGCATTGGAAACGCTGAAGAAGGCCGTCTCAAGTACACCTGTTCTCCGGTATTACAATCTGCAGGAGGAGGTCACCCTGCAGTACGATGCTTCTCAATCTGGTCTTGGGGCAGCTATGCTGCAAAATGGCCAGCCTGTTGCGTATGCATCAAGAGCACTCGCGCCAGCCGAAACCCGATATGCTCAAATTGAAAAAGAGTTGTTGGCCATCGTGTTTGCGTGTCAGCATTTTGAATCCTACATCTATGGGAGGGACAGCGTACACATTGAAACAGACCATCAGCCGTTGGTATCGATCGTACTAAAGCCACTTAACAGTGCGCCAAGCAGATTGCAGCGAATGCTACTCAAGCTTCAGAAGTTCAGTCTGAAAGTGACATACAAGAATGGCAAGAGTATGTACCTAGCTGATACACTCAGCCGAGCCTATCTACCCGAGGTGCACACATGTGCCTTCACCGAAGCGTTAAAAGAAATCGATCACACTTTGGGATTAGCTATCACAGAAGATCGCTTGCAGCAGATCAAACATGTATCCTCAGACGACCCAGTCTTGCAAGCCCTGCGTGAAACGATTCTGCGAGGTTGGCCAGAAAGTAAGTCTGATGTACCAGAGTGTGTACTCCCTTATTTTGATTTTCGGGATGAACTGACAGTTCAGGACCAGCTGGTGTTCAAAGGAGCTCAACTCGTGGTTCCTGCAGCCATGCGTAAGGACATGATGGCCGTGGCACATGCGTCACACATCGGCATTGAGGGATGCATTCGACGAGCTCGAGACACGATGTTTTGGCAATGTCTTCAGAGCTGAAAGATTACATTGCAAAATGTGATGTTTGTATGGCCCATCGCACTACACAAGGGAAAGAGCCCATAGTGCAACACGAATTTGCAGCACGGCCATGGTCAAAGGTGGGCACTGATCTCTGTGAGCTCCAGGGGCGTACTCTACTTGTTGTGTGCGATTACTACAGCAACTTTATCGAGGTGGAGAATATAACCAAAGCCAATGCAACGGGCATTTGTAAAGCTCTCAAGGCAATGTTTGCCAGATACGGTGTACCTGATGTTCTAATGTCAGATAATGGTCCACAATTTGCATCGGCAGAGTTCGCATCATTTGCCAAGAAGTGGGGCTTTGAACATGTCACGTCCTCACCACATTATCCGCAGTCAAACGGAAAGGCCGAAAATGCTGTGAAGACGGTGAAGCGATTGTTCACCAAGTGCCGAGAGTCTGGGCAGTCCGAGTTCCTTGCTCTCATGGATTGGAGAAACACACCGACCGAAGGATTGGGTACCAGTCCAGCACAGAGGTTTCTCGGTCGTCGATGTAAGACCCTCCTGCCCATCACTGGATCACTATTGCAGCCTGATTACCCGACAGAGGAAGATAGACAAGCTATCAACAGACAAAAGCAGCGTCAGCAGTATTACTACAATCGACATGTTAAGCAGCTGAAGCCCATTGCAGCAGGAGAAACGGTGCGAATGCGTTTACCTGGACAGAAGAGTTGGAGTCGGGGTGTCTGCACGGGGCTAGTTGGTCCCCGGAGCTATGGTGTTAAAGTGGGAGAGAGCACATTCGTTCGAAATCGCAGGCAACTGATACGGTCAGATGAACATCCAATGCCGAGTCCTCCAGACGTTGATGATCTCCCACAACCACAGAACAACACAAGTGAGAAGGCAGCACTCATTCCAACACTACCCAGTAATGGACCAACACCTAATGCCGATCTTGCAGAGTCGTCTTCCAATCCCCCTGTCGAACCCTCTGTCGATCCACCATGCCCAGGACCTCGTAGATCGACTCGAAATCGAAGACCACCTGACTGGATCACTAACTATGTGCCAACCTGAACTTCCACTCATGTAAGCTTTTGAATGTCATTAAGGTTGTATCATACTGGCTGTTTACTTGTGCTATCATTTAATTGCACTTATCAGATATGCATATTATTAGTAGTATGGTATATATATATATATATGTTTTCTTTTGTTTGTTTGTAAGAAGGGAGATGTAACGAGAACTCGTTATGTCATAGTTAGGTCATCATTTGTTATGTAACAGTTGATTGGAGTCATGTGATCAGATCTGTACGTGTGGCTTGTGGAATTAATAATGAACAGTCTGTGAGCATAAAGCTTCCCACATTACATATATTTCATAAACCACGCCCACCGGGACTATCCCGCCACCTTAAACATAGCCTCGTTCCCAGGCCTCCACCCATTTTTTGTTCTTCGGTTGCGTTCAGTATAATACACAGAAGCGAAAGAGCGACACTGAACACAGACCGAAGAACAAAAAACGGGTGGAGGCCTGGGAACGAGGCTAAGTTAAACCCACCCTTTCACCAAAAAGTGTCTGCTGACACAAGCCAAATACCTAATTGGGCTTACTCCAGATTTTTACTGGTAGACAACAAAGTAGCTGAGTGATTTACAGCCATCTGTCTGATTGGCCGCACTTAACACACCAATGCTCATCAAGTCACCAGACCCTTATCTGTGAACAAGAGGGACATCATAGTGGCAATTAATGTGCTGTGATGACATTCCAAGGGCAAGAATTGTGAATTAGTGCTACAAACAAGAGTGGTTCTATGAATGAAGTCAGGATGAGTGCATTCAGTTTTCAACTGTGCTGAAGCCATCTGACAGGCTAGACCTGTACATTGCTAGTTTAATGGTTGGTTGTTCATGAGAAGCAATTTTGACTAGCCAGGCGGCTTCAGTTTTGTTGAAAAATCCATGTGCCCACATCGGCTTCGTCCATAGAGCACTAGTTGTAGCTTGTATTCATGGTTGTTGCCCTTGGAATATCGTACAGTACATTGTCAATGTCACATGATCACCATGGGCCAGTGTGGCGGTGTGTATTATGTCATTGCTGAATGCTAGGAATTTCATTCTAATCAATTAATGTGATGTTTACTATTCCCATTGTTCTCTTTAAATGCAAAACACAAAGATCCAAGTTTCCGAGACTGTCACAGATCTCTACCAAATTTGCAGACACAGTAGCACTTCGCTTGTGTCACTGTTCTCATCTTCAGCTACATGTTCTCATCTTCAGCTACATGTAGATAATATGCATGTAAAATTTTGCATGATTTCATTTCAGTGAATCTAGTGTATATTTGACTTTATCAGAGAGTCTAGTACTTTTCGTCTACATTGGCTGTGATTTCTATTTGTTTTAGCTTGCATGAAGACTTCATTCTGCAAAACCAAACCCTACATATTGGCATGCGTAGCCTGTACAATGCCATTGCCAGCATAAGTTCAGTTCGGCGCGCGAATGCGCGCATCAGCATATAGTCTCGCAAGCCAGACCCACTTCCGCAGTGGGTCGGGCCTGCGCGCGACTAATTCTGTCACGTGGTAATCATGTGCCTTCTGTCCTCAGAGTCGGTGAACAAAGTGAATCCCACTCCGCGTTGGCCCGGAACTGGAATAATTTACTTCCTGTGTGCTACATTTGGAACTATAACTGTGACAGCTTCTGATGACTGCGCTGCGCTACTTGCCTAGATAAAAGAGTCGTAATTACTCTATCTATGCTACGAGTGAGAAACGCTAGTGCCGAGTGTCATCTTCTTTCCAACAATCCAGAGATCAAAGGCTTTAACGTAGGATATACAGGACTCTAGCTCTGCCACTGACTGACTCTGCATTATTGTTGTACTTGCATGCACTGTGATTGTTGTAGTTGTATCAATATTAGCCTTTTTCAAGTGACATACATGCAATAATAGATCAAACGTTGTGCAGTTAATTTGAGTTGTTCGACTTGGTATATTTTCTCCGAGGCAGAGGTCTGTTCTCTTTCTCCATGTCTAGGGGCTCTGTGCTTTTTTTCCCTCGACAGTTTCCCTTGACACTGTCAAGGCAGACAGAGTTAATCACTTGAAGCTTTAGAGTGTTCTTACAGAACTCAGTCACAGTAGGATTCTCATGGGATAGAAACCTTCAGAGATGGCACACCATCCACAGCTGTGGTTCTTCTCTCCTGCTGACATGGGGGCATAGTCACTGTGACCAGCTCCAATGGAATTGACACAGTCAGACATGTCACTTTATATCTCTTCCTCTCTTCATCTCTTCCTCTCCTCATTCTTCCTGTGTACACCTAGTCTAAACTTCCTCCCCATCCTGATTGAGAATAAATGGTACCATGAACAGATGTAGTACAATCATTGTATTCTGTAGCTTCTTTCAGGGGCAAACGTCACATGCACAAGAGTAGATAATTCCCAGGGTAAAAACTGGTGAGCAAAGCAATGATTTCAATACTGAGATGCATCATACAAAAGTTCACACACAGAACTGTGGCTCAAAGACACAGTTGGAGTTAGTGCAGTAATAGTAGGTTACTAGAAGGTCCACAAAACCTGTGGCTGACAAGGCAGCTAGCTCATCAAGTGTCAAACTTTGGTAAAAGGACTGTACACAACCACGTATAAAGAAACAGCTCATGCAAAACTTTAGCTCAAATGCTACCAAATGCCAGGGTTGGATGGCTGATAGGGCGTACCCACTCTTAAATACAGGTCCACAAAATTTGTGAGCCACCTTTAACACCCCAATGTTCCTAATGAAAGCGGCAAACTCTGGTGCACAAACGTACCAGAACGCTCCCCAAATAATGCCCACATCAAACTTAGCTCACCTGTCCCGTCCATAAACACTGAGACCGCTTCTCTTGGTCTTCTGCTTCTCTTTCACTGGTTTCCTTGCAATATCTGGCTACCTTCAGAAGGTAAGGACGCATGCAGAGCTGCGAAATTCCACACGTTTCGCACAACGCGGAGTTGGTAAGGTGCTTATGTATTGCAATGTATGGGCGCACGTGATCCGTTACCTATCCCGGTAAGAGCTATATAATCTATGGTTTAATACACACATCGATGTCCAATCATTCTTCTCCACATTCCAGATGACAAAGTAACGTTGTGCAAGTAAGCTAAGCCGGGTCAATCAACGCATGCGTAGTTTCATTCAGTCTCATTCCGACAACGGACTTGAAAACCGGTGTAGCATAGATATAGCCTCGTCCCCAGGCCCGTTCGAAAAATCGGAGAAGAGGGCGTGGCATCCACTGTTTCCGCATGCGCTTAATTTCCCGACATTCCGGGAATTCCGGATAATACCGTGTTACCTCCGCATGACGTGACGTCAGGTACGTGCCGTGACGTCAGGTACGTCAGGTACGTGTATTTTGCCGTATATTTAATCGTACACTGCTGACAATGGCTATTTCTGTGCAAGGCCTTGATTCTGCCGTGTTGTATGCCTTCCTGCGACTTCGAGGCGAAGCGACGGCGCTAAAACACGACAAGAAAGCATCTATGAAGCATTTATGCTTGTATCTTATGGGTTTTGGCAAGTTATAATTCGCTGCGAAGTTGTAGCTTACATTTGTAGTGTGAAGATGGTACTGCGTCGACAGCGCAGTTCAAGCGATAAGCGCTGGGGTCAGAAGGCCTGGGCAAAGGGCTAGGAGACCAGCACTCGCCTCTTTGGCGTTATATTATAAAAGCCCATATGCCATATATAAACGTCATAGTTCATAACCACATGATGTTGGCCGTCATTTGACACATCCTTGCACAATTTCACGTGAGCTGTACGCACTAATTAAGCGCATGCGCGAACAGTGGATACCAGGCCCTCTTCTCCGATTTTTCGAACGGGCCTGGGGACGAGGCTAGCATAGATACACTTCTCACAGTCTTTTGTGGATGCTCAAGCACCTCAGAAGTGGCATTTCCAAGCGCGAATAAACATTAAACAACCCTTTGTGCATGCTCACGGACCTATGTCGTGTATAAACTTCAGGCCCGGACATACATTACCAAGTCTTCTGCGCATGCGTATGGCCTTCGAAAACGCATAAACTTGACTTCTTGGCTTGGACATACATTAATTAATTAAACAGTCCACTGCAGATGTGCATGGACCAATATTGGCCATCAGCTTTCACAATAGGTGGATTCTATCGTCCCCCAGGTGGTTATGGATAATCTACATAGTGTTATCTCTCTACTCAGGCCTCAAAATTTTGCAAATCTTGTCCTTCTTGGTGATTTTAAGATCGATCCCAACACACGGCCTTCAGGCTCCCCAACTAAGTGACTCCTTCAACCACTTATTGACTGACTTTTGTCTCAGCCAAGTTGTGAGCCAACAAGGACCTCGGGATGGTCATCATCTACTATTGACCTTGCTGTTGTTTCAAATATGAACTCTTCTCAAGGCAGTTAAGGACTGGGAACTTTTTTGCCCGCGCACGCCGCTTATCAAAACTGTCATGAGATTATTCACAGCTGCAAGTAATTATTCACAGTTGTGGTTATATTAGTATTGATATGATAGTCACGAGAAAGGAATGCATGCAACTTCTTTTAGGGTTTCTAGATTGTAGCTTAGTCCATCTGCTACGAGACTCCGCCGAGACTCTGCCGTTTGTTTTCAAAGAATGTAATTATGCCTCTTCGCGGCGAAATGGCCGGCTGGGAGAAGACAAAACCGGAAGCAAGCCAAGGCGGAATTTTTCCACCTGTCGGATGTAGGTCTTGTCAAAGATGAGATACTTGCCCTGTTGACTTGTACTTGTATTCGAGTTGGCAAGGGTCACCCACCTAACGTCACGGAGATATCGTCGCTATATAGCGACCGGATGTAGCTGTTTTTTGACAGGAAGTTAGGGCTTTACGACCGTTGCACAAGTCGAACTCGTTTGCCAACTGGTGTACTAAGAGTACCAACCGAGTAACTTACCACGACGATGAGGTCAGCATTCATCCGCGGGAAAAATTCCGGATTTAAGCGTTTATATTGCTGAACCAGGTGGACGTTGGCCGCCACAATATGTAAACAACGAAGTGGGCGGGGCTAATTATCTTGTTGTGTAATGTACAAAGGTAAACAACTTTAATTATGTATAGAAGCAGGAGTTTGTGATTCACATCTAAGTTACAATAGCAGTTGAAATCCTGCATCATTTTTGCTGTTTTCATGTGGACCCAGTCCTTAACTCCCCTGAGTTTTCTTTCTTGTGAGGTCCTTGCACCCTTGGCAAATTCTGACCACAAGACTGTAGTACTAACCCTTTCTTCCCCGTCCAGTCACAAGCATTTCCCCCAGCCTAGGAAAACTGTCTGGATTTACAAGAAGGCTGACATTCAACTGGCTAAACGTCTCCTGAGGGATTTGCCTATGGCCTCTACCTCCGGCAGTATTGACATCTTCTGGAAGAAATGGTCTAAATCCTTCCTGGCAGCCATCAGGAAATTCATTCCGTCCAAGCTGGTACCAATCAAATCAAGCACCCCTTGGATTAATAGGGAAATTCGTAAGGACATCGCGAAGCGTGCACTGCTTTACAAGCGCTATAAGAAAAGCAACTCCCAAGAGAAAATTCAAAACCTTGAGAAACAAAATTGTAACCAACATCCGTGATGCCAAGAAACACTTCTTTATTCGACTTTCTACATGTAGAAGTGATCCTAAGAAGTTCTGGTCCATTATAAAATCTGTCAAACCTCGTACCAGTCTACCATGTTCCCTATCCAGCGGCCAAGTTACTGTTTCCTCCGACACTGATAAAGCAGGCTTGCTCAATGATTTCTTCACATCTTGTTTCAATCCAGCCATACAACCACCTCCCTACTCTGAGCTTCCCCAGTGTGCAGAGGGTGATGCAGCTGATTATGACATCACCATTCAGCAGCAGGTCCTGATGGGATTACTTCCTGGATGCTGTCTACCTTTGCAGATGTTATCTCACCCTTCCTAGCGTCTCTTTACAACCTTTCTATCTACACAGGGCAGATCCTGACTGACTGGAAGCTATCGAACGTGGTCCCATTCCCAAAGAACCCAACAAAAATGATGTTAGATTCTTTAGACCAATATCTCTCCTCTCAGTTGTCAGTAAAGTTCTCGAGTGACACTTGCATCAGCTGTTAATGGATCAACTTCTATCCAGGAATGTGCTCTCAGACATGCAATTTGGGTTTAGAAGAGACAGATCCACTATCATCCCTCTACTCGTTGCTACACACCAGTGGCATTTATCACTTGAAAAGCACCGTAAAGTGGCCTGTGTCTTCTTCGACTTTGCTAAGGCTTTTGAGTCTGTGCCTCACCAGGCACTTCTCAACAAGCTACATCAACTGAACATCCCGCCAGTTCTGTTTCGGTGGTTATCCAATTATCTGTCAGACCGTTTCCAGCGAGTGGTACTAAATGGAACCTGTTCATCCTGGTTACCTGTTACCTCTGGGGTGCCCCAGGGATCCATCCTGGGGCAACTCTTGTTCTTGCTGTATGTTAAATGATCTTCCTTTCTCTAAGGATTCACATCTAATGATGTATGCTGATGATCTATTGCTATTCAAGCCAATATCCTGTGAGGTTCTTGGGTTCCTTTATGGTCGGCTGCATGTGCGCGCAATCACTCAACACTTATTAATCTCACCATAGAGGCATATAGGTCACAACTGAGATAAAACATGGTGCACCAACATTATATAACTGAACAAAACCACATTAAAGGTACTAAAAACCACGCATGCGCAGTCATGATACAAAACCATAACAGCTTACAGAACAGATATGCTACACTAGTTCAACAGTACATCACAATTCCTCCCCTCATATTTTGGGAGTACTCACATAAGTTTATCAGGAGGTCGAACAACTTGTGTGGAACGTCTCAGTGGCCCAACTGGCAAGTGTGGTCCCATTACGACTCTAGGACCTCGGATCTCTGTAGAAGTCGACTCCGCATTCTGCTCACCAGATGGAGCTACTAGTGGGTCATTGTCCAATGACATAGGTGGTGCATACTCTTGGTCAATCGACTCACTTTCGATGTGCACTTGACTTGGAAAGAGGTGATCAACATGGCGGCACCAGATCCGACCATCATCTAGTTTCACTTTCACTATAGTTTTTCCTCCCTCCAACACATTCCCAGGAAGCCACTTTGGACCATCAGCAAAGTTTCGGCCCATGACTCGGTCACCTGGGTTGAACTGTCGTGTGTGTGCATTTGTATCACCACTTTTTTTCTGCTGCATCTGGTGTTCTCTCACTCTTTGTCGGGTGGTCGGATACAACAAATCTAAATGCGTACGGATTCTGCGACCCATCAAGAGCTCTGCAGGCGCTATTCCTGTGGTAGCCTGAGGTGTCACTCGATACTTAAGCAGGAATCTGGGGAGTCTTGTTTCTAGCGGTCCTGTCATCCTCTTTAAACCCTCTTTTACGGTCTGGACAGCCCTCTCTGCCAAACCATTTGACGAAGGGTGGTATGGTGCTGTTGTCAAATGTTTGATGCCATTTCGTCGCATGAACTCCTCGAATTCTCTTGATACGAATCCAGGACCGTTATCAGACACTAGGGTTTCTGGTAACCCATGTGTTGCGAAAGTTACTCGTAGCTTTTCAATGGCTGCTGACGATGTAGTGGAGGGGACGATGTGCACTTCGATCCACTTTGAGTACGCATCAACAATAATGAGTAATGTCTTGCCCAGAATTGGTCCAGCGTGATCCACGTGGATACGACTCCATGGCTTCTCTGGCCAGTCCCAGGGCTGCATTGGAACCTTTGGTGGCTTCTTCCGGCTTCTCTGGCATATAAGACAGTGCTTGACCTTATTCTCTAAGTCTGCATCCATTCGTGGCCACCAAACGTAGCTCCTTGCGAAGCTCTTCATCCGTCCAATGCCTGGGTGCCCTTCGTGGATCTCTTCAACTACTTTTGCCCGGAGCTGTGGTGGCACTACCACTCTCGCACCCCAGAGGATGCAGCCATCTTCTATGCTCAGTTCTTCTCTCCTCTGAAAGTACGGCTCCATCTCTTTGTCCTCTGATCTGTCTGGCCAACCCTGCAGCACCGACTTGCGAACCTTGGCTAGTGTTGGGTCTCTGTCTACCCAGGAGCGAATCTGGGCGGTGGTCACCAAGGAAGCATTTAGTCGTTCCATGAGTAGGATGGTTTCAGCTGGCTGTGGTACCTCCTTGAGTGTGGTTGGCAGTGGTAGGCGGCTGAGGCCATCTGCATTACCTTGCTGGGAACCCGGTCTGTGTACAATTGAGTACTGATACCCACTCAAAGTCAAGGCCCAGCGCTGCACTCGAGCAGAGGCAGTTGCTGAAATGGCTCGGTGCTCACCAAAGAGATACATCAGGGGTTTATGGTCAGAATAGATGATGAACTTTCTGCCATACAGGTATTGGTGATATCGCTTCACTCCAAAAATGATGGCGAGTGCTTCTTTATCAATATGTGCGTACTTGCGTTCTGCCTGTGTCAGAGTTCGCGAAGCATATCCTATGGGGCGTTCAGTTCCATCTTCCATCCGGTGTGCCAGTACTGCTCCCAGTCCCACTGGCGAGGCGTCACATGTTAGGATCAACTCCTTGCGTCCGTCATAGTGGACCAATAGTTTCGGAGACTTGAGGGATGCTTTAGCTTCGTTAAAAGCTTTCTCTTGGTCTGCCTGCCATCTCCAGGGGGTCTTCTTTTTCAACAGGGTGTAGAGGGGGGCTAGCACTGTGGACAAGTTCTGCATGAACTTCCCGTAATAGTTTATAAGTCCCAAAAATGCCTTGAGTTCAGACACATTGGTCGGGTGAGGTGCTTCTGTGATTGCTCTCACTTTGTCAGCAGTCGGCTGTAGCCCTTCCTTGCTAATGCTATGGCCCAAGTACTCCACTCTGGGGACCATGAAAACGCACTTCTCTTTCTTGAGGCGCATTCCGGCCTCCTCCAGAATCTGTAACACCTTGCCCAGTGTGCGGAGGTGTTCCTCTTCCGTACGTCCTGTTATCAGGATGTCGTCAATATAGACCACTACATGTTCAAGGCCTTGTAGGAGGTTGTCCATTGTTCTTTGAAAAATAGACGGTGCGGATGCAACCCCGAATGGCATACGGGTGTATTCAAAAAGGCCTTTGTGGGTATTGATGACCAGGTATTCTTTGGCTGATTCGTCAAGCTGCAACTGGAGGTATGCATGAGACAGGTCAAGTTTGGTAAACGATACCCCACCAGACATAGCTGCGAACAGCTCCTCGATTCTGGGGATTGGGTGAGTGTCGACCTTCATGGCTATGTTTGCCGTCACCTTGTAATCCCCACATATCCTGATTGAGCCATCACTTTTGACTACGGGGACTATGGGTGCAGCCCAGTCAGTAAACTGTCTCGCTTGTATGATGCCTTCCTTCTCCAGTCTCACTAGCTCGTCCTCCACCTTCTGGCGTAGAGAAAATGGGACAGGCCTTGGCTTGTGAAAACGTGGATGCACCTGTGGGTCTATTTGGATCTTTGCAGTTATCCCTTTAATCGTTCCCAGTTCTTTTCGAAAGACTGGCTCATGTGCATCCAGAACGGCTGCGAGTGGGTCGGGTCCCTGCACCCTGTACGTGGCTTTCCAGTCTAACTTCAATTCTCCCAGCCAGTTTCTGCCCAGGAGGCTGGGTCCTTGTCCTTCTGTAACAATCAGGGGTAGCACTTTCTGTTGGCTCCCATGTACCACCGTCACCTGTAGTGATCCTTTCACTGGGATCTCCTGGCCAGTGTATGTGCGAAGTTTGGTCTTCGTCATCTGCAGCGGTGGTGCTTGCTCTTTTCTCCACACTTGTCTGTATGTAGACTCACTGATCACCGTAAGTGTAGCTCCGGTGTCAATCTCCATTTTGATTGGAGCTTGGTTCACCCTAACAGTGATGTATAGGGGGTCATTGCGGCTATTGGTAAGCTGAAACATGGTATAAACATCCTCTTCGACTTCATTGCACACTGCATTTGTGGTAGCTGCCTAGTCTCTACCAGGTTGTTTAGGTTGCTCTCTCCTCCCTTTGTACTTGCTCCTGCAAGCCTTGGAGATGTGACCTTTCTTTCCGCAGGCGTAACATTCGGCCTCTTTGAACTTGCACTGGGAGGGCTTATGTCTGCCACCGCACCTGTGACAGTTTGCATAGGGGCGAGACCTTTCCACGCCCTGTGGTTTGCGAGCGACATGTACGGCTGCCTCCGTCGAGGTCAGCTCTTTTTGCAAACCTTGCAAGTGAGTTGCGTCTCGGTCAGCGGTTTCCATCGCTTGAGCGATTTCCATTGCACGCTTGAAGTCCACCTTGGCCTCAGCGAGTAAGCGTCGCTGAATTCTGGCATCATTGATACCGCAGATGAGTCTATCCCTAAGCATGTCATTGAGGGCATCTCCATAGTCGCAATGAATAGCTAGATGCCGTAGGGCTGCGACAAACTTGGCGACTGATTCCTCCGGCTGACGAACTCTCGAATTGAATTTGTAGCGCTGCACTGTCACCACCGGTATCGGATTGTAGTGCTCTTGTACTCTCGTAACGATCTCATCGTATGCGAGGTCGGTCGGTTTACTCGGTGCTACGAGGTCGCGAATTGTGTGGTACGTTCTTGCACCACAAACACTGAGGAGGACGGCTCTCTTCTTGTCTCGATCGGTTATATCGTTCGCCGTGAGGTACAAGTTCACCCTTCGACGTACGTTTTCCAATCCTCCACTTCGTGATCGAACTCGCTGATCGTACCGTGTCTCGCTGCCATATCGTTCACCCTCGTCGCCAATTGTGAGGTTCTTGGGTTCCTTTATGGTCGGCTGTGCGCGCAATCACTCAACACTTATTAATCTCACCATAGAGGCATATAGGTCACAACTGAGATAAAACATGGTGCACCAACATTATATGACTGAACAAAACCACATTAAAGGTACTAAAAACCACGTATGCGCAGTCATGATACAAAACCATAACAGCTTACAGAACAGATATGCTACACTAGTTCAACAGTACATCACAATCCTGTCAACAAGATCTTTCAACTTTCCAATGTGATGTGAATCTCATTTCCCAGTGGACCCTTCAAAACCATCTTTCTCTAAACTGTAACAAGATTAAGTACATGCTTATATCCAGAAGCAGGCCTGGTAGCTGCAACTATTTGAATTTCCCAATTTATGTGAGCAACAATCAATTGAAAAAGTTCATCAGTACAAATACTTGGGGGTCTGGATATCTGATGACCTTACTTGGGCCAAGCACATTGAATGTATCTGTAACAGATCGCGGAGATTACTGGGCTACATCTTCAGAACATTTTCTCCACACTGCTCCCCGGACTCCATTCTCCACATATACAAGACTCAGGTGTTACCCATTCTGGAGTATGCCTGCATAGTATGGGACCCCCACCACAAGAAGGACCAACTACTTCTTGAGAAAGTCCAACTGTTTGCTGCTAGATTGGCAACAAAATCCTGGTCTCAGGATCAGGCTTCCCTGTTTACCAGCCTCAACCTCCCATCGCTGATGAATCGTCGCTCATATCTCAAACTTGTTTTTGCTTTTAAAATTTTAAACAATCATGTTTTCTGTCCCTTTGTTCTTTTTACATATCACCCCCAACCTAATTTAAGACTTAACCACAATAAACAATTATTACATCCCTTTGCTAGAACTGCTTCCTTTTCTTATTCGTACTTTATATCTACTGTTAAATTGTGGAACTGTTTACCTCCAGATATTGTTGCCTGTACAAGTCTAAGTTCTTTTAAGTGCGCCTTAAAATGAAATGAACAAAAAGCCTTAGGTGAAGTACAAGGTTCAGGTAAAATGAAATGAACAAAAAGCCTTAGGTGAAGTACAAGGTTCAGGTAAGGTACAGATCTTTTATTTTCTGATCCCTTTATATTAGCCTATGCTACTGGGGTCTTGCAACTCTGTACTTGTTCAGATTTCTAACATAAAAAATATATATATATTCTAGACTTTTTTGGCGCGGACATACATTATTTTAGCGATCTCCAACCTCTATGATTCTACCTTTTGTAATATAAAAATTTGAATGCAAAAACTCATAATGAAATGTCTTCATTGGTTGAACAGGAGAACGCCCAGTCATTGCTCTTCCAAGCAAAATTTGTTTCGCGCAAATCGGGGGAATACTTCCGGAGTTATGCGCTACCAATTTTTCTTGCGTAAATCTAAAAGCGAGAAAGCAGTTTTCACCTTTGTGGAGCTCGTGCAAGCCTGTTTAGGTGCGTGAAACACTCTACAACGCCATTTTAACCTCCGAGGAGGTGCTGTGAAGCACGTGCAGGCCTGATTAAGTGCCAGTAAAGATCGAGAACGCAGTTTTCACCACTGTGGAGGTCCTGTGAAACAACTACAGACCTATCTCCCTGCTTTCAGTTCCATCCAAACTTTTGGAGAGGATTGTTCATAACGGACTCCTTAAATATCTCCTAGAAAACGACCTCTTGTCACCATCTCAATTTGGCTTCAGGCCTCTCAGTTTCACCCAGGAAGCCCTTGTAACGGTCACTAACGATTGGCACCAATACTTAGACTGTGGTAAAGACACTGCCAGTATCTTCTTTGACCTGTCAAAAGCATTTGATGTGCTCCCCCATTCAGTCATACTTGATGCACTTGTTAATGTGGGAGTTCACGGTCCGCTATATTCCTGGTTTGAAAGCTACCTCTTAGGAAGATCCCAACGAGTTGTCCTTGATGGCTACACCTCACAGGCAGCAAGTGTTTCTTCTGGTGTCCCGCAGGGGTCCATCCTTGGGCCACTCCTTTTCATCCTTGCCATGAACCCTCTGACTAATGTCAGCCTCTCCATCAATACTCGCCTTATTCTTTATGCAGACGACATTCTGGTCTACAAACCCATAAGGTGTTACCTGGACAGAGTGGCACTGCAAAATGATGTCAACATCATTGTTGACTGGATTGATTTCACTGGACTCAGGCTTAACCCCACAAAAACAAAGCTCATGGTACTTTCTAGAAGACCCCATCCCACTCAACTCCAAATCACTGTGGCCAGCTCCATAGTTACACAAGTCACCTCCATTGAACAGCTTGGAGTGACAGTGACCTCAAACCTATCCTGGTCTGCACACATAGACAACACGTGTGTCAAGGCCAGGAAACAGTTGGGCCTGCTGTATCGCCATTTCCACCCTGCTGGCAGGAGGGCTCTGTCCAGACTGTACAAATCCACTGTCTTGTCCCTGTTAGACTACTGTGCCTGTGTGTGGGACCCACATCAGGTTACCAAGATCCAAAAACTGGAGGCAGCTCAGAGATTCGCTGCCAAGTTGGCCACTGGCCTCTGGTCATCAGGCTGTCAGGACCCAATCCAACTCATGAACTGGCCCACCCTTGCTACATGTCGAAAGAGGCAGAAGCTGCTGCTATGTAGACGCATCCTCCTAGGAGGATCTATTATGCCATCTTCAATTTTCACGCCTCATCCCCATCATTCTCCAAGGCTCCATCTCCCAATACAAGAACTTCAGCCCACCTACACTCATTTTTCCCTAGCACTGTGAAATTGTGGAACGAATTGCCATCCGAACTTATACTCGTCCGTACCCAAGCAACTTTTAAGTCCTGGCTCTTAATTTCTGTTTTGTAATTACCTATCATTTGCTCTGTATACATGTTCCTGTTACTTTATCCTTTATTTTTTGGAAGACTGTCTTACTAGCCCATGTGTGCTAATAGTCTCTCCATATGCCTTGGCATTAAACATGTTTAAAGAAAGAAAACAAATCTCATGGAAGCCAGTTTATATGCGGGAAACACCCTACAAAGCCGTATTCACCGCCTAGGAAGTGTTGTGAAGCATGTGCAGGGCCTGTTTAAGGTGGCAGAGAACCCTGTTACTTTCAAGGTCGACAAACCTGGAATCCAAGCTGATAGACTTCTTTGTCTTGTTAAAATTGTAGCGAATAGTCAGTTTTGGGAGTCTTCCCATTTCCTGTCGGCATTGGCATCCAATAATCAGTTTATAATTAAGTTAGTTGTGGCCTGACGGAACCCCTCATGTGGTGGTCGGAACTTTGAAGATAAGCTTAGATCAACTTTAAAAAAAAGGAGTTTAGTAGAGTGCTGTAGTGTCTGTAGCTGTGAGTAGTGCGTAGTGCCTGCTTGTGACAGCAAGCTTGTGTCTAGAAGCAGCAGAAAGGCCACAGTGGCCAAGACTGTACTCATTGGGCAAGCCGAGGTCTTGCGATGGTATGCCAAGCCTAGTAGGTGATTGTGGCCCGGTGCTTCGAGTGCTGGGCTGGGCTTTAAGGTCATTCTACCTCCGTTCTACCTTTGGCAGTGCTCACGTGAGAATAAATATCAGGCTCTCTCCGCGTGTACCAGTTCAATTTCACGTTCCGGGAGCCTGGGAACGAAGCTAATACGTTCCAACCTCCTCTGGCTTTGTATAATAGCCTCGAATGTTCAACCTCAATTGTTGACCTTACACACACACTGTGGTGTCCATGGCTACAACCTTGTCCTGTTACCTAGGCAAACTTTGGTGGCTAAATGGTGATAATGTGTACACAGTGATTGACTCTACCAGCTGTCTAATCTGGTTTGTCAGTCGTTGGGCCAGCGGTCCATTTGAATTTTAGTACCGGAAGTCTACGGAGTGTGGAATTTGGCTACTAATTAGCAAGGCGCTTACTTCCTGTCTTTTCTACAGGCCAGCTCTCTCCTGCAGGCACCGATTCAAGCCAGAATTGCGCCAGATTGTGTATAAGAGACTTTGTACTTCACAAATATCTACTTTTCATAAGCGATATACGCGAACGACTGGCGTACGAGCGGCATCCGTCGACCTATACCCGCCGAGCGATCGCGATAGGCGGTACTACTCTAAGTGGTTACAAATTGTTTCGCCCCATGCAACCAGGCCGACCTATATATCGCCGGATAGCCCGCAGAAAATGCTACAAAATATGCAAAAACGAGCCGTTTCTACCGGGTAGTTTTTGCGCTATGGACGCTTTTATTTGTAGGTAATTGCCACCTGTTTTAGCCATGCGGGAGCTCAGATCAATGGAAATTTCGAGGCAAACAGAGACAGAGCAGCCCGTGTTGCGACTTGTGAACCAGCAAACTTCTGTCTAAGCATGTGCCAACTGCTGGATGGCTCAGAGAGCCTGCAGACAGGTTTGACTACTGAGTGTACACCATGTTTTGCATCATTGGCATGCAACACAGCTATCCTGAGAGGCATATATACCATTTACTTATGGATAACAAACTGTCTCAGCAGTTACAAGCCATGCAAGTTTTTGCAAGCTTGGATTACTTCATTCCAGTTTGCACTGTAGAGGCACATACCATGAACGTTTGGACTGAACAGCCACCGTATTGGAGTAACTTCTATGGTCGAAAGAGACGGTTCTAGTTATTGAATCGGACAAGCTCCCACTGCTAAAACCTGCCATGTCAATCAATACCACATATCGACCATAAACCATATACTTGCAGCTCGAAGTTTGGTATATGAGAATTAGATGAAAGTACTGCATAGTGCTTCTTGAAAGTACCTCACACTTGAAAGGCACACCATTGGCTTAGTGTCTCAATCCTATACCACAAAGATGATCAATATAGATGCGACCAATGGAATCCAAACCCGGCCTATTGATAGCAGCTATTCTTCATTTTGCCTGTGTACACACTTGTGTCTTCCTAAACTGTCTCAAGTCTACTAAAATCCAAGTGCAACTCATTTGTTACACTTGCGTTTTACGTATACAGTGCAGAACAATGAGTGGCTTGCTGGGCTAAGCTGACTGGATATCACTCTGACATCCAAATTGCAGATGGCTAAACAGCTATGCAAATTGTTGTTTTGCGTGGGCTCTTTATGCGACTGACGTAGCATACATCACTGGCTTTTTCATGTATGTTGACACGCCCTAGCCCAAAAGTGCTGACAATGTCTCACAAGTGTTGGCCCCAGCATATCACAGAGTTGCTGCTTCTGTGATGCTCAGAAACTGTATCCAACAAGTTTATGTACCCTAACTAGTATGGCATTCAAAAACTGGCTGTTCTGGTGGTTGTGCTGAAGTCAAATCTGCTGAAGAAATGTTTCATTACCACACTCATGCACAGACTATCCCAATTTAGTGCCTCTCAAGATAGCATGCCAAATATGCAAGTACACTCAGAAGTCAAACCTGTCTGCAGGCTCTCTGAGCCATCCAGCAGTTGGCACATGCTTAGACAGAAGTTTGCTGGTTCACAAGTCGCAACACGGGCTGCTCTGTCTCTGTTTGCCTCGAAATTTCCATTGATCTGAGCTCCCGCATGGCTAAAACAGGTGGCAATTACCTACAAATAAAAGCGTCCATAGCGCAAAAACTACCCGGTAGAAACGGCTCGTTTTTGCATATTTTTTTAGCATTTTCTGCGGGCTATCCGGCGATATATAGGTCGGCCTGGTTGCATGGGCCGAAACAATTTGTAACCACTTAGAGTAGTACCGCCTATCGCGATCGTTCGGCCGGTAGGTCGACGGATGCCGCTCGTACGCCAGTCGTTCGCGTATATCGCTTATGAAAAGTAGATATTTATGAAGTACAAAGTCTCTTATACACAATCTGGCGCAAGTCTGGCTTGAATCGGTGCCTGCAGGAGAGAGCTGGCCTGTAGAAAAGACAGGAAGTAAGCGCCTTGCTAATTAGTAGCCAAATTCCACACTCCGTAGACTTCCAGTACTAAAGTTAAAATCCAATGATCTGGACCGCTGGCCCAACGACTGTGTGGATCTTGTCAGACTCCATGGCACAGTACTCCCAGGTGGCTCCCCATTTTTGCGCTGGGAAGCCAAGGCAACAATAGTCTGTCTCCAGACACCAAATGTTTCGGGAGCGCCCTGCGGTCTTGTCAAAAATAGGGTCTGGACATGTTCACTGGTAAAACTGGGGTGTAATCATATGTCACACCATCACAAATAGCAGGGTGGTGTCACTCCCATAGACTCTATAATCACAGCTGCGACCGCGGGTCAAAACTTTGACCAGCTCTCTTCGGCCATTGACCACGCTAATTTTTGGCCATTGACCTTTGACCGCTCAGATATTTTGCCCGCAAAGGAGTCTCGATATTTGAACTGCAACCCGAGTCCACGAGCCTGTACGTCACAAGTAGCTTTGTACCCAGTCCTCCTCGCAGTACGGATAACGCGTTATTCGTACCGCAAATGACAATAGCTGGGAACAAGTGCCCACACATGTGTAACCCCACCTACAATATGTTTCTGCAATTTGTTCCGGTTTGGAGCGTATTGCAGCACTGTAATCTGGGTCCGTTCCGCACTGGGATCTGAACGTTGACCATCTTTTTGAGCCGCTTTGATCGTTGACTCCACTAATTCGGGTGGTTTGACTGTTGACTGAGTGCGGTCACAGCTGTGACTATAGAGTCTATGGGAGTGACGCCCCCTGAATAGCCAGCTTGCAATTTTTTTGGCACCAATGCTTGTAGCTGATAATGTAATTAACACCTACAGTTATCCAATTTACTGACGCCATATGTATACATGCCCCAGTTTGTGTAGTGAAAGTGTAGCCTCATTCCCAGGCCCCGCCCAGCTTTTCGTCGCTTGCGGTATGGAAAAGCGGGGAGAGCCTGGTATATTTTCTCACGTGAGCATGACGTAATCGGAAAATGGCGAAATTTTCAGAACAGGCTGCGTTTCGAGTATTGTTCAACCGACTATAGACCTTATGCAATACCTCACGTAATTAAACGTAAAACGGAAAGTGGACGGAATCCGGATACTACGCCGCCATTTTGAGTGGCAAGGAAGACCGTGGTCTATGGTAGTGATTCCGGAAGTTCAGTATTCATACGTAATTTCCGCTGGCAAAATTTAAACTGCGGAAATGGTATCGCGTGCATGTTTACATTTTCACCTCGGCGCTTCTCACAGTAGCTACATACCCCGACAAAATATATATTTCTCGAATCCTCTTTGATCGGAGAATCGATTGGTTGGTCTTTCGTTCACTTTACTGTAACTTTGAAGTGCTTCTTTGTGAAAACCGGAGAAAACTTCCGTGTACCAGCTGATCGGTGAGATGCCAGACTTCGAAAGTGACATAATCGCATTCCTTGCACCAAGAACCCCCTTCTACCACTGCTGCTGAAACTAAATATTTCACAGTACAGGAGCGGTAATACAGTGTATGTGAACTGTAATGCTTGCAATTCCAATCATAGAGTAATTAGTGAGAATAATGTTCTGTTCTTACACAATCAAGCTTTCGGAAAATTAAGGCATGCAATGTGAACACATCCAGTCAAAAGCAGCAACTTTACATAGGTGTAGGATGACCATCACCTGTAAGGAAGGATAAACACACAACGTAATGTGAATAGCTACCCATTTTCATTCCTATACAAATATCAATGGCATCTAACGCAGATTTCAAGTGCAATCTTCAGCCTCAATGAAGAGGAGGTGAAAAGTGTTGTGGACAACATCATTTGTTATTGCTAAGCAGGAATAGCCCTGTGGTGTGCTTTGTAAAAAGCCTGATTGTGCCCCTTTGTGGCTACCTCAATTGCAAAAGGCAACTTGCTCAGGGTTCGACTCTTCTGAGTTAGAGTATTCCCGTCTTCGATATATCAGAGAGTCGGTAGACTCTCTATGTAGGGATGGCGCCGACGCACAATATATGCAATACTTAAGCAAAAGCCGTATAACTTCACCACAAACGCGCTAAAAGCTTATTTAAACGCCCAGGCTTCCTCTTTGAGTGCCTTTGTGATCAGCAAGACTCATATAGTTGCCCAAAACCCACGCGGAAGACAGCTAAACGCAAAAGTGTGCGGTAGCAAAAGTGCCATTTTTCGTATTCTTTCTTTCTTTCTTTCTTCTTTCTTTGTTCAGACCACTTGTCAAACGACATTAACTCGAAAACGGTTCAAGCACTCACCTTGATTTTAGCACGAAACGGATGCTCATCACAGCGTGCAGCTTCCCAACCACTCAGCAACTTCATAGCTTCAAATTCACCCTGGTCAACAAAAGCCATTCACAACACTCTGAGGCTGCTGTCCGTTGCTTAGGACGCCATTTTCTAATTTTGTACGCATGTGCACACGAAGTCTCGTTCCCAGACCAAAGACCACGGTCATTGGTCTGGAAGCGAGACTAGTACACAAGCGAAATGGCCAGCGGGCAGTACGCGTGGCTGGCACGGTCTTTCCCGGGTTCCCCCCGCGGCATTGGGCAAGGCTTATGAACACCACGTAGGTAAGGCGCTACCTACTTGTAGCTATACACTAAAATAGCCTACTCACAGCTTTAGTGAACTGTAAAGCTAGGAAGGTCAGTTGTCAGTATGATAGTTTTCTGTGCTGCAGCTGGTCAGTCGTCATGACAACTGAATCATGAAATTTGTTTCACAAAGTTTGGTAGGGAGAGTGGTTGGCCCTTCATCAGGTTCTAGCTGCTATACCGGTATTACACATAATTATTACATACCTGGAACCACTACTAAACTGTCAACGCCGTTTCAAAAGTTCTGGTGTTGCGGTTACACTTGGTCTAACTGTAACTGAGAATAACATCAAAAAAGTACAGAAACAAGACTTAAAAAATGTAAAAAGATGTAGGGATGGCATGCCAAAAAGTAGGCAAACAAGATAGGGATAATGCATGAAAGCAAAGGTCAACATATTGGCAAAGCCCCATCCCTACATCTTTTTCACACTACAGCTGATGCAATGCTGCTAGATCATATTAGCCTCGTTATGAGCCGGCATGTGGGAGAAGAAAAGGGCCTGGGGACGAGGCTAGAACCATGCCATATACTTTAAAGACACTATCACAAGTCTGCAGTTAGCCTCGTTCCCGGGTCGAACAGGCCTGGGGATGAGGCTAGTCTGCAGTCTTCTCCAACTAACTGCTTAAGTTGTTGAAGAGGTTCCGTATAACATAATGCTACCAAGGTCATACTAGCCTCCTTCCCAGACCACGTGGGAGGAGGAAGTGGCCTGAGAACAAGGCTACGGCCATGAACTGCCAGTGAAGGTTGTGAACTTGTGGTACGTTTTAGGAAGACCCCCATGCACTGTCTAACTGTAGTGTGAAAAAGATGTAGGGATGGCGCTTTGCCAATATGTTGACCTTTGCTTTCATGCATTATCCCTATCTTGTTTGCCTACTTTTTGGCATGCCATCCCTACATCTTTTTACATTTTTAATGTTTTTTAAGTCTTGTTTCTGTACTTTTACATATAGGTTTGAATTGCTGAACAAAACAGTAAATAGCAGAACAACACAATAATCTCTACTATGACTTGCAGAAATGACAGACACTAGGCCAGAGGCTGCATGAAATCCCATCATAATCAGATCATCCAATCCCTCTCAAACATGCACACATGCCTAATTCCCAGGCTGTCCTGGTATACACATGTTCAATTTTCAGCAGTCAAATTTAGTGGTTGGCAAGCGCTGTATTGCTGCGTTCGGCTTGTGCTTGTGTGTTTAGCCTCATACTCAGGTTTTATCGCCACACCATTTGCCGTACCACGAAGGTTAGTAGGTGCTACAGATGGAAAACGCTAGGGTGAGAAAGCCTGGTTACGAGGCTAATAACTTTCGAGTGTCTAACAATTTCCTCAAAAAATTATAAGAAAATTAAGACTTGCCATCATCAAAGGGACATTAGTTCTGACTTCAAAACCATCCAGAGTACCTCACACTAATATGTAAGTACAAAAGAGACCTCGTACACGCACAAAATAAATGTGCACCTGAGGCCTCTTCTCTCCAGCTACAAAACTCTGGGAATGAGGCTCATTTACCGTATCCTGTCATACAGTTGCAGGTTAGTGTAGGTACTTTGGATTCATTGAACTATGCCATCCAAACAGACCCGGGGGGAGACAGGCAACTATACTTCATTGTTGCCTACCCTACCCGGGGTACATTGGTGAAAACAGTTTGCAATAACATACCCATACTCCGTTGCTGATCACTGCTGTTGCTTCAGACTGATTTATACATTCTCAGGCTTTATTTGGATCTCATATCTTCAGATTTCTGCATGCTTTTCCTGAAGGCCATAGAGCTCTGTACACGATGACACTCTCATGAGATAGACCACTCCGTGCGCAACAGTTTGGTGCAAGTTCCATCTTTGTACGCCTAACCGTTCCCGAGATATGTGTAAGTTTGGATTTTCCGTGCACGCACGTGATGATTACCGAATGTACCACTTTGTCTATTTAAAAGTAACCCAAAATTTTGTACCGACCACTTTGCAATAATGATGCACATCTCGGCTTCTACTGCACCGATTCGCGTGAAACAAAAACCGTTGTACTCAAAATTGAATGCTGAATCCGATAAGTATTACTACAATAGTTTATGTAAAAGTTTGGAAAACCCTCCGGAATCACTATCTATGGAGCTTAAGTACAGCGAAGCACCTTGCGAGCTCGCTGCGTCAACGAAGCATGCAGGTAAGCTTATTCGCTTCGGTGAGCGTTAGGTCCTGTTGAGGCCTTGTACATTCTGGATGTAAACGTAAAATCACTTATTGCGCTGGTGAGAAAGGAGCTCGCAAACTGCTCCGCTGTACTTAAGCTCCATTGACCGCGGTCATTTAGTATCCGGATTTCCGTCTACTGTCCGTTTCACGTTTGTTTACGTGAGGTGATGACGTCAATTGCATAAGGTCTATACGCTCAGCGCTTGGTTTATACTACAATCGCCCTTCGCTAGCTAGATGCGTGCGGTAAGTTACCAGCTATGTGTGGCTCTTTTTGCTGTTCTGGGCCCTGTGCACCCATGCACAATTAAACCCTTTCTATCCCGACGTCACTCACGCGAGAAAAGATACCAGGCCCTCTCCCGCTTTTCCGTACTAATAGCGACGGAAAGCTGGGCGGGGCCTGGGAACGAGGCTAGTGAAAGAATACCAGTGCATGACTTTCTTTCAGTAGCGTAAATCCCCACAAATAGAGTCCAAAATCTGCTGATCGCTGGAAGTCGAGCTAGATTGTTACACGGAGCTCGCTCAATACTATTAACCGACCGATCGAAGCTTGACAGGATGTTCACTACGAACTCGTTCACTTGACATACATTTGACGTTCTCGGGGGCCGAGACCGCAACGCAGTATCACCGCGTGACGATTACCAAGCCTCGCTCCGCTTTGCTGCACTCGGCAATTAGCACTATGACCACATGCTAGCCCAGTGCAACACCTGAACAAGCCAATTACACACAGTAGAAGTACCACTTGCTAGCCCAGTGTAAACTGTCAATGTTTTGACAAAATAATGTCTAGCTCCCAGACAGTTTTTAAGCATTACTGTCTAGTTTCTATACTAAATCTGACCAAATTATATCTTTCACAACTGAGCTGCTTGGTATCTGGGAAATGCAGATCATGGACTACTATGAAGAAGTGGGAAGAGGACGTACTACCGTACGCCATGATAGTAGTCACGGTAGCAACCTCAAAGCTCATTAACACGAGTAAGTTAATCCAATAAGGCGAGCCACGTTTTGAAGTGTGATTTTATACAGGATGGGTACACTATAGCGGCTCCTTCTCCTTAGCCTCGGCCCCAGGCTTCACCCGTTTTGATCTCCAGTTTGCGTTCACAATAATACACGGAAGGCCTGGGAGCATTCATCACGTGAATGATGTCAGGTGGACGCGAGGTGGACAAAGGGGAGGAGGGGCCCAACTGCCAGAACAACGCACAGGGACCATCCGTTCGAGCGCTCTACCGCGTTTTCGGGCTCCAGACCTTAGCGTGATGGAAACTGCTCATCTTTTTATTTTTTCATTTTTATTTTTTTTATGTTGAACAAAGAATCATAGCAATTCAATGCACAGTCCAATAGCCGAAGCTAGTATAAAGGACCTCGAAATAAAAGACAACAGAGCAATGGTTCATACAGAAAAGAGCTATAAGGAAAATAATATTTTAAGATTACTTTTAAAAGAGGTGATAGAGTCAATTAAAACTATTTCATTAGGTAAGGAGTTCCAGAGCTTACAAAAAAAAAAAGAGTTAGAAAAGGATACAGTTTTGGCGAGGGGTTGTAGTAGACATTTAGAATGATAAATTGGGGTTGCTTTTAATTGTAAAAAAGCCAGGTGGACAAAAGGAAAGGCCATTTAAAAATTTAAAGGTATAAAGTAGTTTGTGATATTGACGCCGTGATTCAAGAGATGGTAGTTCATGTGGGAGACTAGCGTTGTGACTGGACCAAGTCTTGGTGGCAATTTGAATTGCAAAGTATTGGACACTCTCCAGTAGTTTCTTGTTCTTTTTGAAGTGCGGGTCCCAGAATTCAAGTATAGGGTTAGGGTTAGGGTTATTCAAGTATAGGAAGAACTTGGGATTTATATAAGTGCAGAATAGACTCAGGAGAACAGTGGGGGGAGAAAGTGCGATATATATATCCAAGAAGTCTTCGTGCTTTGCAGCAAACACTTTCAATGTGTTTGGACCATGTGAGGTCGTCTGATAGCTAAATGCCTAGATATTTGAAATGTCTCACCTTTTCGATCTGGATGCCATTGAGTGAAAATGACGGACAATGTGATCTTTTGAGGCGAGAAATTAGCATGAATTTGGTTTTGTTAGCATTCAGGGTTAAGTGATTTGCAACTGTCCAATTGCTTATTGCATCGATGTCCTTCTGGAAATCGCAAAAGTCAGAATCTGACTTGATAGGTTTAAAAAGCAAGATGTCATCGGCAAATAAAAGTTTTGTTCCAGGTGACAGAGGAACATTGATCTGAAATGTCATTCATATACAACAGAAATAGTAGCGGACCAAGTATAGATCCCTGTGGCACTCCCGATCTAACTGGGAGCCAAGTGGAAGAACATCCTTTGAAGACAACTCGTTGGAAACGGTTCGACAAGTAGCCAATCATCCAGCGAAGGATGATTGATGGAGTTTTAAGATGGTAAAGTTTATTTAATAGTGTATTGTGAGGCACACTGTCAAAGGCTTTTTTTTTTATGTCAAAAAACACACAGGCTACTCTCTTTCTGCTCTCGAGTGCCTTGTGCCAATCATGGATAGACAGGAGAAGAGGGGTTGTGGTACAACGGCCTGGTCGAAACCCGAATTGGTCGTCGGCTAGGATATTGTTTTTAGAGATAAATTCTGAGATCAGTTGGTGGAAGTGCCTTTCTAGGACCTTACTGATAATTGGTAGCAGGGAAATAGGTCTATATGACTGGACTTCATTTTTTGACCGGTAAGAAACTCGCTTTCAAGTTTAGTACGTATATATTTGAATATCGGCCCCTCCCCCCCCTACATCCACCTTGTGTCCACTCACGTGATGAATGCTCCCAGGCCTTCCCCGTTTTTCGCCAATCTTCTGCTCCCGTGTATTATTGTGAACGCAAACAGAAGGTAAAAACGGGAGAGGCCTGGGAACGAGGCTACCTTCTCCTCGTGGCAGTTCATAAGCTCCTGATACAATAGTAGCATGGCCATCTTCTGCCTCGTATCATCTTCTCTCTACATGGCACCTCTCTTCTACATGGCTTCATATGCAATACCCAGTAAGCTTCACTTCACTCTACACCCAATGACTATACCTTATGTTAGAAGCCAGATTGTGCACCTAACTCCAATCCTCTGTTCCACTTTTGCCCTAATCTAGCCAGGCTTCCACACTATGTGTAGTTAGTGGATTTCTCTTAGTCAAAGTTTGTGCCCTTGCTGCTTGCTCACCATGCACCTGGAAGTATGTGCCTCTAGTAGATTTGCTCAATGGTCTGTTATGGGCAGGACGAAATGGCCTGCCACCTACATCTCCAGTAGGATCGAACGTGATGGAGCACGCCAGGCTGCTGAAGCAATAGAGCAGAAGGAACACAGACTGAGTAAGTCCAGGACAAAGGATACAACATGATGTGCTGCTCGTGCAGCTGCTGAGGTTGTCACGTGTAGCCACACCCAGATACTAGCCCTAGGGTCGTAGTAGGTAACTACCTACACAAGTTAGACGCACTGTGGGGTGAGCCTGAGCAAGCAGTGGCGGGGTGTCTCACTGCTGATGTGGTAGTGAACCAGGGCAGCTGCCTCTGGTTACTAGGTTACAGCTTGCACACCATATGCTACTGTTGGCCTATCCTCAATTACCTGGCAATTAATAGAGGATAGGCCAACTGAGAAGCACTAATCCAAAGATACCGACCGATACAGACACCTGTGGGACCAATTAATTAAAACCCTTTAATTAACCCATTAAATACTAAATTAAGGTCTTGTGTAGACTTGTCCCACCTTCTTCTATTTCCACTTCTGCCAGCAGCTAGCCCGAGAAACTTGATCCATAGCTTCCTTCAGAAGTTTTTTGCAGGTTCATGACCCTCACTCATTACCGAGCATTTAATAGTCAGGGCCCTCCGACCAGACAACGCTCCTCCAGAATGTAAGCTGCCTAAAATGCCGAAATGGAGTCCCTACAAGGTGAAAGGACTGTTTTCTACGCTCGTTTGTAGAAGAAAGCAGAAGAATGGGCCATCCAGTTAAAGGGTTAAATAGCACACAGCACACACTTAACTCTTACAAAATCAACTCTTCATGGAATCAATTGCTATGAGATTTTGGATGCACCATTTGGAGTAATTCCTAACTCCACACAAAGTTAATTTCCTGTTTCTGATCCCCATGGGGGTCAATTTTCTCGATGTAATCAGCATTCAGCATGCAACCACAGTGTTTACACAACCTGCACTCAGTGGCTTCACCAGCCAAGCTTCTATATTTTGGCTCCTTAGATACACAATCGTCTGCATTTTGTAGTCTTGTCCCCAGACCTCACCCTCCACAATGCATTTTGCTGTTTGTACACCATTTTCTTTCCACTTTGGTTTTCAAAGAAAAAAGTAACTTGTAGGACACGAAACAGGAAATTAACTTTGTGTGGCCTATATATCCTGCCCACAGGCAGTTACTATCCTGGCTTCCACTTAGCAGCAGTGTTTGTGCCTTAGTGCGTGGGAGGATCACCAGTGCTGGTGTGCCAATAACCTCATCCCCAGGCCCCACCCCCCCACACCCCCCCCCCCGAGGAGAGGCCTGGTACACACTGTTTTTGGATGCACGTAATATTCCCAGTTTTTAGGGAATTCGTAAAATAGCGTATACTTACTGTACATTAGTTACGTATATGAACCGTGCATGTTAGTTTCACTTAATTAAAGAACTGCAGCTCCGGGCGATTCACTGCTTACTAAGGCTGTATTGTGCCCTGTTTCTTTTGTAAAGGCCAATAGTGTTCAAGGCAGAGGCACTACAAACTATGTATGAAGGGAAATAAGTATTCTGTGGTTACCAACGGGCCTTTTTGGTGAATCGATTTATTACCTTTCTGTAGGGCTGTACGTTTGGAAAAATGATACTGCAACGTCTGAAAAGTAGTATCCAGTGGGGTTCTGTAAGTTAAATCGTCGCTGGAGACTAGTTCAAAAGAAAGCTCTGTGTACTTGGTTAGTATAATCTTCCGCATACGGACAAGTGCACAAAGCTTTTTACGGAAATATAACAGAATATTTTGCACATGCGCAAGCAGTGTGCACCAGGCCTCTCCTCGGGGGTGGGGGGAGGGGCCTGGGAACGAGGCTAGTGTGCCAATAGCCTTATGGCACTGCCAGCTAGGGCTTCCCAGTGCCAATGTGAGAATAGTGGCACACCAGCCCTTGATCTCCCACGCACTTAGCCACTTGGCTGAGATGTTGGCACTGGGAATCCCTATTTTTGTGGTCAATTAGTAAGAACAGCTTTTATCCTGAGAAAATTACATTCTTGGAAAAGTAAGAACAGTCAAATACAGATGATTTCAGTACGTGATGGTTTTTAGTCCTTGGAAGGTTCATAATGCATAGCGCACGTGACCATGTTGCACTTCCTCTGGAGCTCCCCCCTCACTCACAACAACTACTACTAGTAAGATGATTTATCATCAGGGGGGAGGGGGCAAGCCTGAGCGAGCATGCATTGCTGATGTAATGTTTTGAGGGAGAGGGCCTAGTATATTTTCTCACGTGAGTAACGTCACGGACAGGGCAAATTATGCGAATGTGGGGATATGTAAACCACAAAAAACTTCGCCCGCACACACTGCAGCACGACTATTCTGAGTCGAAAGATGGCAGCACATGAAGGCGCTTTTATGTCGCTCTTCACGAGACAGTTGAGAGGACAGAGAGTTTTACCAAGCCAAGGCAGTGAAAACACACAGCAACAATTTAGTCATGCTCGCCCACGTTCAATTAATGCCTTTCTACCGCCTTTTTACCCGTGATGTCACTCACGTGAGAAAATGTACCAGGCCCTCTCCCTCTTTACCGCACTGCAAGCGATGTGAAGCTGGGTTGGGGCCTGGGAAGGAGGCTAAGTTAGGTGTGAAGTGTGAACACGATTTATTATAAGCAACCAAATGTGTTAATCTTTACAAAGAAAGTGATAACCAAATAGGGCTAACTGCCAAGCCTCTGTCCTGATTGAAGTTGTTCTTTTGCCAAATTAATAGTGCTTCTTTGATTTTCCTCTTGAAAATATCAACATCATAGTCAACAACAACGTGGAACTCTTGGTGAGCTTGGGCTGAATCTTCTACGTTCCCATTGAATAATGTTGTGGGTAATACGTGTATACATGGAGTTCCTTGAGCAAGAAACAATATGTCAAGGTGGCACGCTACCCTGTATTTTTGAGGTCAACAAACCTGGAATCCAAGCTGATAGAATTCTTTGTCTTAGTAAATTTTTAGCAAACAGTCAGTCTTGGGAGTCTTCTATACAGGTAGAACGAGGAAGGTTGGTATGGGAACTTCTGGCTCGTCCAAGCCTTGAACATGCAGCAAGTGTATGGTGGACAGGAGGAAAGGTAGCCAGCAAGCGGTTAGAAGCTGTCCAAGACAGGGTTGGCAGGAAGCTACTTGGAGCAAGCAGGTCTGTGGCAGGAGTAGCAGTACGAGGAGACCTAGGGTGGAAGAAGCTAGCGGAAAGGAGGGAAGAGAAGAAGGTGCTCTATGGAAGGAGGGAGGAGAGGCTTGATGACAGTAGGCTGGTCAAAATGATAATGAAGAAGATGCAGGATTGTGGAAGTGTTAGCTGGCAGGGTGAGTATGATCTTTTGTTAAGTAAGTACGGGTTGGAGGGTAGTGAGACAGGGTCAGCAAAGGAGTGGAAAGAGAAGGTTCATGAGAAAAACTGCAGGGATTGGATGGAAGAGATAGAAGGGAAAAGTAGTTTGAAGTGGTATCAGATGGTGAAGGAAGAGGCAGGATTGGACACAAGGTCTTTGGTAGGTCAGAAAGGGATAAGGCTCCGGTTTAGGCTAAGAACAGGATCAGCAGGCCTCTTCGAGGACAAAAAGCGGTGTAGGATGTGTGACGATGAAAGGTGTGTGTTGTGTAACAGTAGCGAAGTAGAAGATGTGGAACACTTTCTGGTGAGATGCGAGGAGTTTAGGTGGGAGAGGCAGGCCTTGTTAGAGAAGATAAGGCAAATGGAAGGAACACCAGAGTGGATAGATACGTATGGAAGTATGGAAGTGTGGGGGATGAGGGAAAGATGGCGCTGCTGTTGGGGAGGAATGTAAAGAGTTTGGAGAGGGAAGTGGGTGATAGGGTGGATGAATGTGTTATGGAGGAAGTGAGGAAGTGGTGGCAGAGGAGGAAGGACCTGGTTTACGGTGGAAGTCCCCATGAACCTGGACCCCTATAACCCCCAAACTCGCCCCCTAACCATCAATATCCATGACATGGTAGTCATAATTATTCATTCCTGTAAAGACTCATCCGGTTTGTATCTAGTGATATATCTGTATTGTATCTGTGTTTAGCTACTACCATATTCATGTACCTGTGATGGCCCAGACAGGTTCAGCTATTCCAATTAAATTATTCTGAGCCATAAAGCATCGGATTGGGGCCTACAGTACAAAGAGTGTTACAGAATATAGCCCAAGGCAGAAAGGCAAAGGACGTCATCAAGAAAACCACAACCACAAGATGTGTGTACATGTACATCACCTGATGGATGGACTCTCTCTCAATCTGATCTGCATCGTTCATGTCGCATGTGTCGTTTCCAAGACTCTCAGTGGTCAGAGTAGTAAAATAGCAATTATGACGTGACGCGACGTTTGGAGGCGCGCGCCTGGCTCAAGAATTGGTTATAAGTGCAGTGGCGGAATCGAGCTGGCAGAAACGCGCGTCCCTGGCGTCTCCCCACATTGGATCCCACCTTGGCGACCCAACATCGGCTACCCCACATCGGCGACCCTACATCGGCGATCCCACATGGACGACCCCACATCGCCGACCCACATCGGCCACCGCACATCGCCGACCTACATCGGCGAACCCACATCGCCGACCCACATCGGCCACCGCACATCGGCGACCCCACATGGGCGACCCTACATTTGCGACCCCACATCGGCAACCCCACATCATATGAGCGAGGCACACCTAAAGGTAATTACACATAGTCATAGATATAGAGAGTAGAGGTATCGTATAGCGGGAAAGTTTTGCGGGAGAAAACTTTCGCGAATTGGTGAAGAAAACTTTTCGCGGATTCCTCGCTGGTGCCGCCAAAGGACGCCAAATCCCCAAAATTTGCGGAAAACCTCCCATTTGCGAAAGAAATCTCCCTTCAGAGTTTCCCCGCTGTATATACTGTAACGAAGTGGCTAGAGAGCCGGTAGCGAAAATTAAACTCTAGGGTCGATAACTTCTGATAGCAAACTCCAATTTTAATAAAACTAGTATCAGTAGATAGAGCTTTAAAAGAGCTACAAAATGATACCCTTTTCGTTAGGCTGTGCCTTATATTGTCGTAAATACAAATACAAACGCTTAAAGAGCCGGTACCGGTACTTTAAGATTATGCGAAGTGAATTTTACTAGGTACGGCGGCTGTACTAAACAGCTTGCTGGAAAAAAGGATATCATTTCGTAGCTTTTTTAAAGCTCTATCTACTGATACTAGTTTCATTAACATTGGAGTTTGCTATCAGAAGTTATCGACCCTAGAATTTAATTTCCACTACCGGCTCTCTAGCCACTTCGATACTGTAATGCGCCTATCAATGTTATGCCCCACTACCCCCTGTACGGGCTATAGTGGGGCAAGGTGGGGATTTGACTAATTTAAATATCAATTGCCCCAATATACGGGACATACCCGATAATCAAATCCCCTTGCAGAAGGCGGGGGATTACTGGGGATTTGACACACGCAGTGTAACTGTGCAGTATACTGAGACCATCGCCGTATTTAAGATGTCTTCAGAGGTAATCAAATGCCCGACTATAGGGGCAGCCTCCTTCGGTCAAAGCCCCTATATTGATTGCCCGCTATCTGCCCATACGGGGTAGTGGGGCATAATATTGATAGGCGCATAACCCAAATAGACAACTTTACTGTAGGCAAAAGAGTGTTGATGAGATGAAATGGCCGACTAGTCTCGTGCCCAGCCGGAAATAACGTACGGAAACTCCGTCTGGTAACGTAAGGCAACATTCTGGGGCTTTTGCACGCGTCAGCAGGGTTTGAATGCGGCCGGCGCTGACCATATATGGAAGTTCTCGCCTCTAAATGGCTTCAATTATCACCAATTAGCATCCACACAAGCGCTAGTGCGCCAGTGGGCGGCCGAGTAATTGGACATGCTACAATTTGATTCGCACGTTCAAATAACTCTCTCGTAAGTAGAAAAGCCCCAGAATGTTGCCTTACGTTACCAGACGGATTTTCCGTAGGGTTTTCCGGCTGGTCACGAGACTAATGGCCGACTTGCATTATAGGATCACGTGATTACTGCCACGCCCCTCTGGAGGTCAGCTCCTTCTCGTTCTCCATACAAAATGTATGGAAATGACTACCGTGGTCTATAAAATAGCTTGCCACTCGTGTACAGCGTGTCCTCCAGCCATCGTTTTGAGATTAGGCGGGACAAACTGAATTCACAGTTTATCGTCACCGCCCGCATCGGTTTTTCGATTTTCACCACAAATTTCAAATTTCAAAGTCTTCTCCCATGGATAACACCCATTGCAATAGAGGGCGTTCCAGGGGCGGTGCGATCATATTCTGTGGTTGAGCTAAATATACCCGAAGAGCTGGTAGCTATCTGTCCACTGAAGTCACCGGCAACAACCACTGCATAGTTCCGTGGTCAGTGGTGACAGTGGACCCTAGCAGCTCATTTGATGACCTCACTCAGGTCCCTGAAGGCTGGTAAATACAGTATTGGGTCACACAGTGAGTTTGTGTAGCGAGTGATCATGGAAAATGTATACCTGCTTGTTGGAAAGGACAGACGGTGTCTATTGTTGGTGATGAATGTATGTGATGTCTGCCGGTCGTTTGACTCCTATGTCAGACTTCAAGTTGAAGACTCCCAGGATCACACAGGGACCTAAAAATTTCTCATTTGAAATCTGAATAATGACCGCCCGCCCGCCCGCATGCAAAATAGAAAATGTTGTGACGATAAACTATGAATTTAGTTTGCCCGCCTTATCTATTGCAGATACTATAAGCTCTGCTACAGTGTATAGCCAATGCGTTAAAGCTCTTTGTACGCGGCAAAAAGACGGCGAATTCTACTGCCATGATTGCGGAACAGCGTCTAAAAAACCGACTTGCACGACTCGTACTTCGATACCTAGCGAAGATGATGTTTCCACGGTCTTACTGCGCAGCAAGACCCACACAGTTACTAAGTTGAAAGTACTGTCGCGGAACCATAACCATCATAGTCCCACCCTCAAATTTTAATGACTCACACACCTACAGTACACATCCCCCCACAACTACAAGCACATATACAACCAGAGTCAAGTTGTGCACAGGAAGAAAGGCTAGAACAGAAAGGCTAGAACAAGTATCACAGTGCCTGCATGGAAACAGTATATACAAGTATTAATGCTAGCAAGATGCCAAGTGGTCCACAGAAGCTGAAACGTCCAATTATAACTCAGGTCTGTGGTCTTCGTCAACCCCATGCATTCATGGATGGTTAGCTGCCCGACTGTCCACTCTGATGATAAGCCTGTTTCATCTAGAAATCAGTGTACCTACATTGACACAATGACGTCTATAATGTAGCATGCAGTGGGGAATCATATATTTCTTGCAGATGACTCCACACAGAAACTCTAATGCCAACAGTAACTAGCTAGATTTGAAGAACTGTTTGTACAGCAGCTGAAACTGGCTTCATCTTTCTGCACCCGCCCATTAACCCTTGATTTGCGGAAGTGGTAATTAATTACGGTTTATTGTTTATTAATGCGGAAGTTATTGAATATTTATCTGAAGACCGAAGTGGTAAGTGTTGCTAGCTAGCCTAGGACAGTAGCAGTGGCTGGATTTGTGTAAATAGTGTGTAACTAGGCTGGAACAATTTATCTAAGTACCTGACCACAGCTAACTAAGTGATTTTGTACTTGTTTGAAGCCATTTTTTGCCACTGTACAGCGTAGCTTCTAGCGACTGGATACAGTACCCGTTATCTCGCTTGATACTTACTGCCTTGACAAGTTGAGCTGATTTTCAAGTTATTCGAAGGTAACACTTCCATCGTAAGTGAAAACTGGACACCGTTTCCTTCCTCTGTTCGAGAGAAAGCTTCGTGTTTGGCAGCCATTGTCAAACCCACGATCGCTCATGAACTAGTACCGCCCCTTCCTGGCTTTCCTAAATAGTGATGTAAGTGGAAAGGTGTGGCCTAGACTTATTACTACTAAACAGTCAGGGTTTACCCCAAAGTCACGCTAAGCTTCTTAGCTTCGCGCGGTAAGCGCGACTTGGTTACTTTGTCGCAAAATTGCGACAGCCGCATTTAGCGGATGCCCGCCCGCGTCGCAAAAATGCGACATCTGCAGTTCAAGGGTTAATAACGTGTACAGAAAGGCTAGCAGCCAGGCTTTCACGGTTTTTGGCTCACCCGAATCGGCTGGCATTCCGCAGACCCTGGCCCCCAGCTGTATCACGTGATCCTATACTGGCTATAGTGCAAGTCGGCCATTGCTACGTGACGTCACATCTGGAGTACACAGACTTCCAGCCTTCTCATATACCTTAGAGAATGGTGTAATGAAATACTGTAATGTGATTGGACAGTGCCTGGGTTCTAGATCTCATAGAATCCTGTCTGGCTACTTAGAATCCAGTCTGCTCACTTAGAATCCAAGCCCAGAAGGTATGAAGTTCAAAAGAATATTCATGTAAAGTATAATAGCAACAAAAATATTGTTTACATAAAGTATAACAACAACAAAAATATTGTTTACATGTTTACATTACAAATGCAGCAGGTGTTAAAAAAAGGCAGGATAGTGTCACGGCAAAAAATGGTGCAGTCGAGGTGTAGCTGTTGAATACTGAACCTTTCTTTGTATGAAGAATGAAGCAGGTCACAGAGCCCTTAGTAAAACTTTGGCTGTAGATCTGTTAGTGACAGTAAGAAATCCTGCTGTCTGTGTTGACGCCGCTTTCCCTGCACCCTGCTGCATTTTGGTCTTTAGTTTGACTGTGGAGCGGTAGAGCTGGAGACGTTGTACGGGTGGAGTTAGAAAGTGGGTGTGGGATTTGGGAGGAGCTAAACTGGAATCGTTTCGCTCAGTCGGGCAGCTGTGTTTAGCTTCTGTTGCGTTCAGCGTTCGACTTCGTTGCTGTTGTCGCACAATTCGGGCTCCCAATCAGTGAACAGGTTGCCAAAATCCATCGTTGTTTTGCTGTTTGCAGTTGTGATTTGCGTCCTTTTTATAGCTGTTGCCATGCTCTAGATTCCATGGCCTCCGAATCTAACTATTATGTAGAAGCTTTAATTGAGGCGCCGTTTAAAAATAATTACGATCCGCAAAGGCGCCATGTTGTTTGGAGCACAAAAAATTATTTTGGACCCTTGGGGTCGCCTTGTTTAGAGAGGCGCCTTTGGATTAGAGCGCAACTGGCACCTTTTCAATGAACTCGCGTGAAGTTTGTATGGCTACACTGACAACGGACGAACTGGAGTACGTTATACCAGGCTATCGTGAATACAAGCGCGTTTGGAGTCCAGAGATCAATGAAAGGCTCAGCAACAGTCGAAAAACTAGTAGTCTCAAAAGTCGCACGAGTCTCTTGCAAAATCTCTCTAAATAGAAAGCGCCCTTCAAAAAATATTTGTGACGCCAAAGGGCGCCTGCGATAGAGCGAGAAAAATTAGTTTGCTGTCGTAAGGGTGCTTTCATTAGAGAGGCGCCTTAATTAAATCTATTACGGTAGTTTATTCTACCTCCACAATCAGAGTAATAATTACAAGCAGACAACTAAAAGTACAGCTTGTGTAAACTGTGATTATGCAACAGGCTACAATACAGCTGTAATTCAGTTTTGCGGCAACAAGTCCGCGAAATTCCCAGGAAATTCCTGGCACATTACTGAACAGTTTTACGATTTTACTCAGTCATAACTTGCTTTGTACTGCTAGTAGCACTTAGTTATACAAATAGCGTGCAGTCAAAGTAGTAAAGAACGTGTACAGAAATTTACGAAGTTTTTCGACATTCTGCCCCTATTTGTACCAAGAATTGAAAATCGCTCACCGCTAAAAACGGTCCGGAGGGCTCTCGCAAAAGCGCTCATATCTCGGAGAGTATAATAGGTATGAAAATCGGATCTTTTATAAGCTATATTAAATGGCCAGGAGAGCTAGGCAGCGTTGGATGCGTGTTCATAGCGTGTTCTCTACCATTTGTACGTTTGATCCCGTGAGGCCATTTTTTCAAAAATTGTACGCTTCATATTTCCCGTGGAATCTGAGCTTTTATTCTAGCTTGAGTATGTTATACTGCTGATTGTAATGTACTCACGCTGCGACGATCGTCTTGTAGCTCCACTTTGCCCCTATTTGTACCACAAACCAAAGATGGCCCATATTTGAACCTGAATCGTGCGAGCAAGCGCTACCTCTACGACCATACGAAGCAGCCAGCAGAAATAAAAGCACCATGAACTTACAGTAGACGGATCTCTCAACACGTCGCGTAAGTATCGTCTCGATTAAGCTAGTTCACCGTGCGTTGAACTCATTACTTATTCATACCAGATTTGATGCCGTCACGTAGTCACGCGGGTGGAATAAATTTCGAGGTCTGCGTGTAGACTGTGAAGCCAGTACTCAACATTGGTGAGTTCGAAATTCGCGGTCTGGCTAGCTGTACCACATTTTCTAATAAAACGATTGCAAATCAGTTAAGCGCATGTGTCTAACCCTTTTTGTGAAAGAATGAAGTGCTATCTTACTTTGTTGTAGAGAACCTGCTGGTTGAATGTGGCTTACGGCATCGTGCATTATCGGTACGTATTTACTTACCTGCCACCTGGACTCACCACTCAAAGATATAGTTCAGCTTCCAATGATGTCTGCAGACCAAGGCAGCGTGCCTCAAGACAGCGTACCAAGTGTAAGTTGTGGGTCATTTCGTACATCAGCGTTGGGAAAATGCTGGCTGCAAACACGATCATGATCCTTGATGACAGTCCTGAAGGCCTAGCACTTCAATCCATCACTACCATTTAGCTTTGTCTTGAGGAAAGTGGTGCATAGACACTCTCTTGTCTTTTGCACAAGTACCGTAGTGTCCCGCAAATACGCCCCCCCTCGCGCATAAGCCCCCCCTACAGTTTTAGCGGAAAGTCTAGCGGAGGTATTTTTATCCCGCACATAAGCCCCCCCTCGTCGAAACTTCTACATAGTCAGGTTCAAGGTCTCCGTTGTGGAATGACAGTGCAAGAACGAGGCCAGATTACACAGAACCGCTAAACGTTTCTCGATCGATCGAAAGTTTATTTAAGCCACTCGGCTGTCTACTGTTAAATTGTCTACCGCGAACGTGGGCCGCCTGCAGACACGCCAGCTACTTCACGGATGCGCGCTGCTTCCTCGCCCCTCAACTCTGAAGCTCGCCAGCCTACCGCTAGCGTTGGTAGCATCTCTCCGCCTCACGCTTCGCGCTCGCCCCCCCCCTTCCCCCCCTCGTCGAAACTCCTACACAGTCAGGTTCAAGGTCTCCATGGTCAAATTGCAGCGCAAGAACGAAGCCAGCATCCACAGAAGCGCTAAGCATTTCTCGATCAAGGCTGGGGGGGGACGTAATCGCAAGAGAAAATGTCGCATCCCGCGTATAAGCCCCCCCTGCGCTTTGTACTCAGGCTAAGGTTGCAAAAGGGGGGGCGTATTTGCGGGACACTATCATAATGGTATTCCTGCAAACAACGCACGTATCTCCAGGCATAATGGCAACACCACAACTTCACAACCAAACAAGATAGCACCTTCGTTCTTTAACGAGAAGGATTAGACACGCGCGCTTAACTGATTTGCAGTTGTTTTATTAGAAAAAACGGTACAGCTAGCCAGCGTGCAAATTTTGAACTCACCAATGTAAAGTACTGACTTCAATGGAAAAGTACTCCAAAGTCGGGCAAGAAGTGTACTCCGGATGTGACGTCACGTACATACCTGAAGTCTTCAAATAAAGTTGTCAATATACAGACCAGGACAAGCATAATCCTGCCTCCCCCTCCCCCCTAGTCTGGCTTCCCAGACCCGAGCGCGAAGCGCTAGGCCAATATTGCATTGTAATGCCAGATAAGCTATTCAGCCTTTGGCTAGTTGTAGCCCAGTTCATACCTCTGCCAAGTTCTGACTGCTTCTCTAACACTTTTTGAATGTTTGCTACAACGCAACCTTTGACAAATCCTTGCTAAAAACAAAGTCACTCACTTTCGCCGCATGTCAGTACGTTGTAATTGTGCGTTCTACAATCTGATTGGACTACAATATTTCTGCAGCAGGTGCAAATAGCAATATAGGCTAGCGACCAGACCCTCGCGCTATGCTTGGGTCTGGCTTTGCCAGACTACCCCCACCCCCAACCCTATATCCATGTGTGTGGAAGTATGAAGATCACAGATTCTCTCCATGTGTGTAGGAAATGAAGATGTGTGACTTCAGTTTGGATACTGAGGGTAACCCAGGTGCAATCATCAAGTTCAGCTCTCCAGCTGAAATCCATCAGGTGTTAGGACAACTGCCTGCTGTGCTGGTTATACTACCGGAGATAAACCCACCACCAGCAGTTCCTCTACAGCAGGGTAAGACATCAAGTATGTTAAAGTAGGTGGAACTTTTCTGTGATGCAATACTCAGTAAAGGACAGGGGGGATAGCATATTATTCTAGCCTTTCCCGGCTCCAGTTTTTGGTCACTTCCAGTATGCAAAAATGGAGGGAGAAAGTAGCCTCGTTCCCAGGCCTTTCCCGGCTCCAGTTTTTGGTCACTTCCAGTATGCAAAAATGGAGGGAGAAAGTAGCCTCGTTCCCAGGCCTTTCCCAGCTCCAGTTTTTTTATCACTTCCAGTGTGCAAAAACGGAGGGAGAAGGCCTTCTAAATCTTACCACCTGGTCCGTGGCACACATGACGTCACAGGTTCTAGACACAAAGACATATTCACATTTATATCTCCAACTACAGAGAAGCCAGAGAAACAAGACCGCGGCACACACGACGCTTCTAGCTTCATGGATAGGTTTTGTGCATTATGTTCTCCGTCAGCGCTTGTTCAGTCTTTGTAGCTACTCCAGAACACAAGATTGGTCTTCTCCCTAGCCTGGCTGTACACCTAAGTGTGACGACATGTGACACCTGTGCCGTGGATCATGTGGTAAGATTCACAAGGCCTTCTCCCTCAGTTTTTGCATACTGCAAGGAAGGCCTGGGATCGAGGCTACATTCATTATTCAGGGACTCCACTCTATGCATAATGGCTGTTTGATCCTTGCTTTCCTTGCATACCTGCAGGAGCCAATGCGGCACTATCCACACAGCACTTTTCTGCCTGGCTAGACGCATTGGCAGTGGGGGCCACTAATGGTGGCGGTGACCCCCTGGTGCGTACTTTCAATGGACACCGCCTCGAAGGCTATTTCCACAAAATGAAACAAGGTGAACATGCTGCATTCTTGAGTGCCATTCAAGGGCAAGTTGAATGGGCACGGCGTTGTGTTGAGCAGCGAGTCAATGCCGGCACCCTCGTTTCAATTGAACCAGATGGAAGGGGGAGCACAAAGATGCTGCATATAAAAGGAGGACCTTTCATCTAGACTCAGCTCAGATGTTATGAGATTGCTGCCTGCTGACATAGTTGCACTGCTAACATTGTTTCACTATTTGTACCCTTGTTAGTACTATTGTGGAGTCTTTCTTTTTTTGATGATATACTAGGGGAATATAGAACATTGTGGGGCGAGCATGGGCAAGGAATGCACTAAAACATTGGCTGTTGTGTAGCTAAGGCTCAACCAGTGAAATATCAGATCACAGCACACAGGCCATTCCAAGGTTTGTAACTCTACTGGTCTACAGAAGTGCCCAATAGCTTAGAATAATTGTCATGGTTGCAGAAAACAGCCATTTGTCCTACCACCACACACCTAGTCTGGTTGTTGCAGTTATAGGCTAAGTTAGAACACAGTCTCGCATGCAAGACTTGAGGCATCTTTGAAGTTTGGTGCCATTTTTGCCTACTAAATAAAAATCAAAATGTATGCCATTTCGCCTACTCACCGAAAATACTTTCCAAGTATTTTTTTTTGTTACTACAACACTTTATGGGGGAACCAGTTACAAGCTGAGCAGCAATCTGTGTGTGCTTGTTCCAGTTTAAAAATTTCAATCACATTGGGATGAGCTTTTCTGGCAACTAGTATTGCTCACCAATCAAAGTATGTTACTAAAAGAAGCCTAAATGTGGATATCCTCTGATTTAGGGATTGAGCAACACCTGTAGAAAGGGCAAGCTCAGTTGCTTGGATGCTTGTCTTTGTGTCAAAAAACTATTTTTATCCGAGTAGGTGAAATGGGAGTAGGCAAGATGGGACTAACCATTTGAGAATATAGTAGAGGGAGGTCACCATGCATCAGGTATTGAGCAAAATCTCTGCTGCCTACTGCGTTCGGTAAGTGCATGAGGTTTTCAACACAACTGTCAGCCCTTGTACACTTACTGAGTAGGTGCTACGCTCCAGCTGCCTGGGTATATTATAAAGCAAGTAGAAAATTATTTCCAGTCACATGACTTCTGATCTCTATGGGGAAATGCCATAGATGGAAATACCCACTAAATTTCCTGCTAGCCTTTCCCAGGCCCCACCCAAACAATCTGCAAAAGGGGCCTGGTCACACTTGCTGAGTCAGCATATTATGTAACAAATGTACATACGTATACATGTGATGACTGGAATCCCGTGGCAAAACTTCCAGCAGAGGTACATTGCTTAGACAATGAGCTAGAACAAATTCTGTACAACCAGTAGTGAGTGGGAAACTAGCTGTTCTGTGGCAATAGGCAATACTAAGTACAACACGACTGGCTGGTGAACAACTTGGCCGAGTCAAGACTGTGAAAAAGTTGCTCAAAGAGTCAAAGGACCCAATTTCCAGGGAAAGTTTCTACAAGACAGCCCAGCTAATTTAGCTTCATTCAACTTCCCGTACAATACCCCATGAAATCACGGGGTTTTCGTGCATGCGCAAACGGTGGATACCAGGCCACTTTTCCCTCCTCCCACGTGGCCTGGGTATGAGGCTAAGACAGTCTGTAAGTAGGCTTCACTAAATATCTGATCAGTGCTAGGTAACTGATTCCTCACTTGTTACCTACAGCCACCACAGACTCAGCGTATTCAAGCTATTTTGAAGGTAGCATTTTACACATAATACATAAAGCATCAGATATCTTTACATGCCGACAAGCAAAAAATTTCAGGATCAATGTTTATAGCAACCTTTTGAGATTAAAATATAAACAAAAAACACTCAGCAAGGGTTAAGCCACCATATTTTTTAGTAAAGACTTAAAAAACATAAAAAATGTAAAAGGATGTAGGGATTGCATGCCAAAAAGTATGCAAACAAGGTAGGGATGATATAATAGTGAAGGTAAATTTACAAAGCCTCATCCCTGCATCGTTTTCACATTAGTTTGCAACTGTAATGTAAAAAGATGTAGGGATAGACGTTTTGACTGAATGCTCCAGTCGTCAGACGACTGTGACAAGAAATGTCGCTCAGAACACCAGACCCTCTTCCCGCTTTTCGGGGGAGGGGTCTGGGCACGAGACTAATTGGTACTCTGCTTATACCCCCCCTTTTTGATGAAGTTTATATGTGGTAATCTGAAACCAGACTGTTTACCCTTAGTTGGCTTTAGATGTAAATGTGTTAGTAATATTCATCTTTGGATGTAAATGTGTTAGTAGTAAATATTGCATGTGAATATGCCTGTCAATTCTAGAACATTCTGCATTGTTTGGTTCATAGCCTAGCTTATTCTTGTACCTTGGAGAGAGAGAGAGATACAAAGATTTTCAATATGGAATGAATAATTTATCAATCAACCATATCACATTATAAACGAAACCCTTCTAGTAGTAGCCAAATTTTCAGCATCCGTTCCTTCTGCGTGTCATTCGTTCAGTGAAAGAGGCCCCTGGGGGGTTCTTGACTGGCTGACCACCTTTATCGTCCTGATGTAGTCCATCAGCAACTGTCGCTGCACGCAGATCTGCAGCTGTAGGATAAAAAGAATATAGTGCAATTGAGCATGTACTACCAAAATAAATAAAAATGACAAAATTGAGTCTTAAGACCTTGGAAATGTCACCTTTGATTGGTGGGATAGAGTACCAATCTTTACCCCTAGTGATATTTTGAGTGAGCAGGCCCTTGTTAACCACAATGGAATGCTAATTGTCTTATTATCGCTATGTACTTCTTCACCATTCACCCAAGCCACTTGAACCTTTGTCATATCATAACTATGATTGATACCTTATTGACTGGATTCGTTATCAATGCTTTCCTTTTTTTAACAAACAAAAATTAATATTTCGGACAATTGATTATACGACAAGGTGCATGCATACTTGATTGCATGAACTTCAAAATTTGCGTACAGACTACAAGGGCGTTAAATTACACTTCTTATTAAAAAAGTATTATCACAACAACAAATACTTAGTGATGCATCAGGGAGTTGAGGGTGTGGTGCGTTCTGGCAGTATTATAAAATAGCTGAGTTCAGGCAATGATAGTTAAGTTGAAAACAAAGCTAATTTGCTCAGAACATAGTCAGAAGACCTGCTAGTAAAGTCCGAAGGAGCTACAACGGTGGAAACGTGGGTACTCACTGTGTACCTGAAAATGACCGATATTACGCAGAGAATTGGCTGGCAGTCTTAGCAAAGGTACGTTTCAACTGTTGCTGACATGATTACATGTAGATAGTATATACACGATAGAACAAGTAGCATGTGTGATATAAGCTGCACTGTGGCAACTACGATCGGTAGGCAAACGTACTTTGAACGCAATTTTGAGTGGAAGTCCACTTACCACTCTAAACTCTGTAACAGCAGATCTGAATGAAAAATAAAATGGTATCAGTAACACCTTAGCCACTCCAGTGCACGTAATGAAGTTTTCTATTCCCCCATTCAGAGAGGGTCTACCCCCACCCCCAACCCTATATCCATGTGTGTGGAAGTATGAAGATCACAGATTCTCTCCATGTGTGTAGGAAATGAAGATGTGTGACTTCAGTTTGGATACTGAGGGTAACCCAGGTGCGGTGGATCCTGCTGTAGATGATGACTACACACTTATCAACTAGCTGCTAGTAGCTACACTATCTGACTTTCTCCTACCAGACATGCAGTGATTTAATTAGGCTTTGTCGCATACTAGCAGTATGTCAGTGAAATATTTGTTTCAAAATCCAGAGTCATTAGTAACCATGTTTGCAATGCTAACATCGTCATGGGGACCCCTTGCACATTAGTGGAGAACAACTATCACCTATTACACCCCAATTGGAAAAAAAAAAACTTACAAAATCTTAGGGTAAAACCACCAAAGTGCAAGTGTATGCCCAATGTATTTTAGCCTTTCTCTCCCAGTCTGAGAAGATTCATTGGAACATGCAGTCAAAGGTAGTAGGACAGCTTGAACCAAAATGATTTGTCAATCCTAAGTCAAAAGTACCTGGTGGAACAGTTAGAGATGCAGAGCAGCTAAAGGGCTCACTATCACAGTCACATAATTATCATGAAAAAATTTTAAACATGGGACTTGACTGTCACGGTCAATTTTATTAGATGAAATGGGATTAGACGAAATTGGATTAGATGATATAGGGATGATCCCCCCCCCCCAAAAAAAAAAGAACATGGTAAGGCCAAATATTCGCCACCAACAAATGGGACCTATCACTTCATCCGACTTGTAGCTCTGGAACCTTGTATAAAGACTAAGGTAGGTACACTGTTAATAAGCTATATCTATTAGCTACAACTTTCTGGTAGCAGTTTACCAATCAAGCACAGCCATACTGAGCTACAAGTCACTTTCACGCTTCAGTGAAGTGTGCACTTACCTACTGGCATGCTGCACTGCAGCACATTCTGGGCATCCACAACGCTTTTGATGGTAATGGTGCTTCTTTACAACACCGAGCGACATCTCTCAAAAGGCTTTACATGGTCTTCTTAGCTTCTACACAACTCAGAAAGAGATACAGGGTTATGCAGAATCACACTGGAGTGGCAAGAGAGTGAGATCCCACATTATTTGGTTAATAACGCTTCTCCCTATATAGGGACCATCCTATGTACAGGAGTAAGACCCCACAATAATCGGTGTACATACGATGGACCCATAATAGTACGTATGACACTCCATATATATAGGGACCATCTTATGTACAGGAGTAAGACCCCACAATAATCGGTGTACATAAGATGGACCCATAATAGTACGTATGACACTCCATATATATAGGGACCATCTTGTGTACAGGAGTAAGACCCCACAATAATCGGTGTACATAAGATGGACCCATAATAGTATGTATGGCACTCCATATATATAGGGACCATCTTATGTACAGGAGTAAGACCCCACAATAATCGGTGTACATAAGATGGACCCATAATAGTACGTATGACACTCCATATATATAGGGACCATCTTGTGTACAGGAGTAAGACCCCACAATAATCGGTGTACATAAGATGGACCCATAATAGTACGTATGACACTCCATATATATAGGGACCATCTTGTGTACAGGAGTAAGACCCCACAATAATCGGTGTACATAAGATGGACCCATAATAGTACGTATGACACTCCATATATAGGGACCATCTTATGTAGAATGGGTGGAGCAACACATAAGATGGACCCATATATATAGGAGGCTTTGTACTTAAAAAGACCCATATAGTATAGGGAACTTCGTACATAAAAAAGACCCATAAGTAGTAGTATATAAGAAAGACCCATATAATATAAGGATCAGTTTACATAAGGAAGACCCTTATAGTATAGGGGTCTTTTTCTACATAAAGTACATTGATAGCAACCTGAAGCACGTGCAGGCCTGTTTATGTGCCAGTAAAAATCGAGAAAGGAGTTTTCACCACTGTGGAGGTCCTGTGAAACTCGTGGAAGCCAGTTTATATGCTGGAAACACCCTACAAAGCCGTATTAACCACCTAGGAAGTGCTGTGAAGCACATGCAGGCCTGTTTAAGTACCAATAAAGATCGAGAAAGGAGTTTTCACCACTGTGGAGGTCTTGTGAACCGTGCAAGCCTGCTTATGTACGGGAAACACCCTACAACGCCCTTTTAACCGCTGAGGAGGTACTATGAAGCATGTGCAGGCCTGTTTATGAGCCAGTAAAGACCGAGAACGCAATTTTCACCACTGTGGAGGTACTGTGAAGCTCGTGCAAGCCTGTTTATGTGCCAGTAAAGATTGAGAAATCAGTTTTCACCTCTGTGGAGGTCCTGTGAAGCTCGTGCAAACCTGATTAGGTGCGTGAAACACTCTACAGCACCATTTTAACCTCTGAGGAGGTGCTGTGAAGCACGTGCTAGCCTGTTTAAGTGCCAGTAAAGACCGAGAATGCCGTTCCCACCACTGTGGAAGTCCTTTGAAACTCGTGGAAGCCACTTTATATGTGGGAAACACCCTACAAAGCCGTATTAACCGCCTAGGAAGTGCTGTGAAACACGTGCTGGCCTGTTTAAGTGCCAATAAACTGTGGAGGCCCTGTGAAGCTCGTGCAACAATGTTTATGTGCGGGAAATACCCTACAAAGCTGTATTAACCGCCGAGGGGTGCTGTGAAGCACGTGCCGACCTGTATAAGTGCCAGTAGAGATCGAGAACGCAGTTTTCACCACTGTGGAGGTCCTGTGAAACTCGTGGAAGCCAGTTTATATGCGGGAAACACCCTACAATGCCGTATTCACATTCACCGCCTAGGAAGTCCTGTGAAACATGTGCAGGCCTGTTTAAGTGCCAATAAAGATGCAGAAAGCAGTTTTCACCACTGTGGAGGTCCTGTGAAGCTGGTGCAAAGTTGTTTATGTGCGGGAAACACCCCGTATTAAATTAACCGCCTAGGAAGTGCTGTAAAGCACGTGCAGGCCTGGTTATGTGCCAGTAAAGATGGGGAAAGGAGTTTTCACCACCGTGGAGGTCTTGTAAAGCGTGCAATCCTACTTATGTGCGTGAAACACCCTACAACGCCGTTTTAACCACCGAGGAAGTGCTGTGAAGCACGTGCTGGCCTGTTTAAGTCCCAGTAAATATCGAAAACGCAGTTTTCACCACTGTGGAGGTCCTTGAAGCTCATGCAAACCTGTTAATGTGCGGGAAACACCCTACAAAGCCGTATATTAACCGCCGAGGAGGTGCTGTGAAGCACGTGCCGGCCAGTTTAAGTGCCAGTAAAGATCAAGAACGCAGTTTTCACCACTGTGGAGGTCCTGTGAAAGTCGTGGAAGCCAGTTTATATGCGGGAAACACCCTACAAAGCCGTATTCACTGTGGCTATCCTGTGAAGCTCGTTCAAACCACTTTATGCGTGGGAAACACCCTATATCGCCGTTTTAACCGCCGAGGAGGTGCCGTGAAGCACGTGCAGTCCTGTTTATATGGCAGTACTGATCGAGAAAGCAGGTTTCACCACTGTGGAGGTCCTATGAAGCTCGTACAAGCCTGTTTATGTGCGGGAAACACCCTACAACGCCGTTTTAACCACCGAAAAGGAGCTGTGAATCACGTACTGGCCTGTTTAAGTGCCAGCAAAGATGGAGAAAGCAGTTTTCATCACTGTGCATATCATGTGAAGCTCGTACAAGCCAGTTTACGTGCGAGAAACACCCTATATCGCCATTTTAACCGCCGAGGAGGTGCTGTGAAGCACATGCCGGCCTGTTTATGAGCCAGTAAAGACCGAGAACGCAATTTTCACTACTGCGGAGGTTCTGTGAAACTCGTGGAAGCCAGTTTATATGCGGGAAACACCCTACAAAGCCATATTCACATTCACCGCCGAGGAAGTGCTGTCTAGGGCTCCCAACAAAAAAATCGAATGTGCTCCGATTTCAAATCTGAGATATATAAAAACCGGACTACAAAAGTTGGTGCTACAAAGCTATTTAAGTCAATTCGTCTTGGACTTGAAAGGGTTAAGTGCCAAAAATTGGGCGCAGTTCGGTTCAAGTGACTTTTGAAGCTTCGCTATGAAACTAGTGGTGCTGATGGATTTCACTTGATGTATCTTGTGCAAAAATGCCTGGACCAATAGCTATCAAGAGACTATATTAGCTGTTATTTATGTTGCAATTTACATTTCTCCCATAGAAGAATAATTGATAGTTTGAAGTGACTTTTGACAAGTAAATTTAGCAAGCACCAGTCCAATTGATTATTTACCATTGGTAGAGTATTAAAATAGCTGGACCACTCGCGTGGATATCTGTTAAAGGTATGTTCATATATAATCCCCCGTATAAAATCAAAAATCCCATAACCCTCTGTTCGCTTTATTTATTTTCGGAAGAAAGAAAGTCATACAAACTTGTAACTGTAGTTTACAAACAAGGTCACTTTGTTCTTGGATTTCAGCACACTTGAGTCAAGTTTGTTCGTTCTTGGATTTTTTGTCGGGACCCTTAGTGAAGCACGTAAAGATGGAGAAAGCATCACTGTGGCGATCCTGTGAAGCTCGTTCAAACCAGTTTATGCGTGAGAAACACCCTACCGTAATTCGCTTTTATTTCGTTGTAAAAATATTTTCGTACAAAGAAAACGTACGGAAATATTTTACGCGAATATAATTTTACAATGAAAATTTTTCCGCGTTGGTTGGCTCCCTGCTACACACAAGCACTTCCCCAATTGCTGCTGCCATACACGTATATCCTTGTATACGTGGTAGCCTCTAACACAACAAGCCATCTCCTTTTCACAAACGGGATCGTCTAAGTTCACATAGCTCTATGAGGTTACGTCATAAAACCTCACATGGGAGTTCCCCGTGCCACCGCATAATCGCGATAACTCTCTTTCTACGTAATTTAACTTACTAAATTTGAACTAGCATGCATTCAGAGAGTATGCAGCACATCAAGGTGAAAGAGACCAAGTAAGCATAATATCAGCAAGATAAAGTAGTCAGGATGAAGGTATATATTTGTGGCAGTTGTTGAGGGGGGAAATCGACTGTACATGACTGACTAGGCTCCATAAGAGGCATGTTGGAGTCAACTGAGATGGCCATTTGAAGGTACAGTCTGTTTTTGAGGCCTAAGTTTGTGCTGTGTTGGGCAGCAAAGGCTTGTCAAAGGTTTACTAGTCCACACGAATTACTTTTTGATCACTGTGTGCATCATTCTGTAGCAAGCCCAGACCAAAGTGAGCAGTGACAGTGTGCATTTAATATCGGCATGTACTGCAAGCTAACTGTGCTGCACTCAAACTCGTCGTAGAATGTGTACCTTCTCCATTGACATATTCTACCGCTTACTAGTTGATATGCTGCATTCTCACTCAATGTATTGTCACTAGAGTGAAACCTGTCTATAGTGGTCATTGGATATTAAAAACAGCCACCTCTTGTTTGTCCCCTCATGTTTTGAGAAGGGAGGGTTCTATCTAGGATTTTGAGTTTTTTGGGGAAGCTGTTTGAAGCGTTGTCTAGGGGCTCTGGCATGCTAGGTGGATTTTTTTAACAAAAGCCATTTCCTAGTACTCCTCCAGGGCTCAGGGGCAGGAGAGAAGCTTCCCCTAGTCTATTTCTTGGTGATCTGATGGTGGTATTAGAACTTGTCTGCATTTGTGTAGTCGTTTTGTTGGTGAAGGGAGAGGAGTGCATACACAAGTTGATCATAGCCTCATTTCCAGGCCTTCCTTACTTCACTTTCCATCACTTGCAGTGCCGACAGAAAGCTGGGTGGGAACTTGGGAACAAGGCTGATACATACAAGTTTGCTAAAGTAATGATTGGTATACTTGTCTGACACGGTCTTGGGCTCGTAGTATGAGGCTGGCTGTGTATGCAGTGGCACAGACAGTATCATCGAGTGAGAATTTAGCATATCAAGTGTAAATAGAATCAAGTATGCAACATAAGTAAGTAGTCAGTGGAGAAGGTAGAAATTTCATGGATAGTTTGAGTGCAAGCTCACAATGCACACAGCTAACTGTACACAGTAGGTGTGCCATGGTACTAACAAATTATGCACACAAACACTTGAAACCTTGATTGACTTGTGTGTGACAAGAAGTTACCATGCATGTACATGCTTTCACTGCCCTCATGGACTAAATGTACTCTCACATGATCTTCTTTACCAAGTATGCTGTACTCAGTCTTATATGCATGTTTTATGGAGCCTAGCTCAGTCATGTACAGTCGATTTCCCTCCTCAACAACTGCCACGAATATATACCTTCATCCTGACTACTTTATCTTGCTGATATTATGCTTACTTGGTCTCTTTTACCTTGATATGCTGCATACTCTCTGAATGCATGCTAGTTCAATTTTAGTAAGTTAAATTACGTAGAAAGAGGGTTATCGCGATTATGCGGTGGCCGGGCACGGGGAACTCCCATGTGAGGTTTTATGACGTAACCTCATAGAGCTATGTGAACTTAGACGATCCCTTTCACAAACCATCTCTTCGGCACGCGGTGCGATCTCCTCAATTAATTCCCACCACACGCGACTTGTAAACTTATTTCCGTCCAATTTGGTCCGTGCGAAAATGATTGTACGCGAATATTTTTTTGACGGAAATTTACTACACGAAAAAAAATCGAATTACGGTATATCGTCGTTTTAACCGCCGAGGAGTTGCTGTGAAGCACGTGCAGGCCTGTTTATGTGCCAGTACTGATCGAGAAAGCAGTTTTCATCACTGTGGAGGTCCTATAGCTCGTGCAAGCCTGTTTATGTGCGGGAAGCACCCTACACCGCCGTTTTCACCACCGATGAGGTGCTGTGAATCACGTATTGGCCTGTTTAAGAGCCAGTAAAGATGGAGAAAGCAGTTTTCATCACTGTGGGGATCCTGTGAAGCTCGTACAAGCCAGTTTACGTGCGGGAAACACCCTATATATATCGCCGTTTTAACCGCCGAAGAGGTGCTGTGAATCACGTGCAGGCCTGTTTATGTGCCAGTAAATATCGAGAAAACAGTTTTTACCACTGCGGAGGTCCTGTGACGCTGGTGCAAACCTGTTTCTGTGCGGGAAACACCCTACAAAGCGTGTGTAGGCCTGTTTCTAAGTCCCAGTAAGATGGAGAAAGCAGATTTCACCACTGTGGAAGTCCTGTGATGCTCGTGCAAGCCCGTTTATGTGCGGAAAACACCTACAAAGCCGTCTTAACCGCCTAGGAAGTGCTATGAAGCTCGTGCAGGCCGGTATAAGTGCCAGTAAAGATCGAGAAAGCAGTTTTAACTCTATGGAGGTCCTGTGAAGCTCGTGCAAGCCTGATTATGTGCGTGAAACACTCTACAACCCCATTTTAACCTGCTGTGAAACACGTGCTGGCCTGTTTAAGTGCCAGTAAAGACCGAGAACGCAGTTTTCACCACTGTGGAAGTCCTGCGAAACTCGTGGAAGCAAGTTTATATGCGGGAAACACCCTACAAAGCCGTATTAACCGCCTAGGAAGTGCTGTGAAGCACGTGCAGGCCTGTTTAAGTACCAATAAAGATCGAGAAAGGAGTTTTCACCACTATGGATGTCTTGTGAAGCGTTTAATCCTTCTTATGTGCGGGAAACACCCTACAACGCAGTTTTAACTGCTGAGGAGTAGCTGTGAAGCACGTGCAGGCCTGTTTAAGTGCCAGTAAAGATCGAGGAAGCAGTTTTCACGACTGTGGAGCTTCTGTGAAGCTCGTGCAAGCCGGTTTAAGCGCCAGTAAAGATCATGAACGCAGTTTGCACCACTGTGGAGGTCCTTTTAAACTCATGGAAGCCAGTTTATGTGCGGGAAACACCGTACAAAGCCGTATCACCACTTAGGAAGTACTGTGGAGCATGTGCAGGCCTGTTTAAGTGCCAGTAAAAATCTAGAAAGCAGATTTCATCACTGTGGAGATCATGTGAAGCTCGTACAAGCCAGTTTACGTGCGAGAAACACCCTATATCGCCGTTTTAACCGCAGAGGAGGTGCTGTGAAGCACGTGCAGTCCTGTTTCAGTGCCAATAAGGTTGGAGAAAGCAGTTTTCACCACTGTGGAGGTCTGCTCTTGCAAGCCTGTTTATGTGCGGAAAACACCCTACAAAGCCGTATTAACCGCCTAGGAAGTGCTGTGAAGCATGTCCAGGCCTGTTTAAGTGCCAGTAAAAATCTAGAAAGCAGTTTTCACCACTATGGATGTCCTATGAAGCTCGTCCAAGCCTGTTTATGTGCGGGAAAAACCTACAACGCCGTATTAACCGCCGAGGTGGTGCTGTGAAGTACGTGCAGGCTTGTTTATGTGGCAGTAAAAATCTAGAAAGCAGTTTTCACCACTATGGAGGTCCTATGAAGCTCGTTCAAGCCTGTTTATGTGCGGAAAAAAACCTACAACGCCGTATTAACCGTGCGGGAAACACCCTATAACGCCGTTTGAACTGCTGAGTAGGTGCTGTGAAGCACGTGCAGGCCTGTTTAAGTGCCAGTAAAGATCGTGGAAGCTATTTTCACTACTGTGGAGGTCCCGTGAAGTTCGTGAAAGCCTGTTTATGTGCAGGAAACACCCTACAAAGCCGTATTAACCGCCTAGGAAGTGCTGTGAAGCACGTCCAGGCCTGTTTCAGTACCAGTAAAAAATCTAGAAAGCAGTTTTCACCACAATGGAGGTCCTATGAACCTCGTCCAAGCCTGTTTTTGTGCGGAAAAAACCTACAACGCCGTATTAACCACCGAGGTGGTGCTGTGAAGCACGTGCCGGCCTGTTTAAGAGTCCAGTAAAGATCGAGAACGCAGTTTTCACCACTGTGGAAGTCCTGTGAAACTCGTGGAAGCCAGTTTATATGCGGGAAACGCCCTACAAAGCCGTCTTCATCGCCTAGGAAGTGCATGTGCAGGCCTGTTTAAGTGCCAATAAGGATGGAGAAAGCAGTTTTCACCACTGTGGATGTCTTGTGAAGCGTGCAAGCCTGCTTATGTGCGGGAAATACCCTACAACACCGTTTTAACCTCTGAGGAGGTGCTGTGAAGTACGTCAAGGCCGGTTTAAGTGCCAGTAAAGATCGTGGAATCAGTTTTCACCACTGTATAGGTCCTGTGAAGCTCGTGCAGGCCTGTTTATGTGCGGGAAACACCCTACAAAGCCGATTTAACCGCCGAGGACGTGCTGTGAAGCACGTGCCGGGCTGTTTAAGTGCCAGTAAAGATCGAGAACGCAGTTTTCTCCACTGTGGAGGTCCTGTGAAACTCGTGGAAGCCAGTTTATGTGCGGGAATCACCCTACAAACCCGTATTCACATTCACCGCCTAGGAAGTGCTGTGAAGCATGTGCAGGCCTGTTTAAGTGCCAATAAAAATGGAGAAAGCAGTTTTCACCACTGTGGAGTTCCCTGTGAAGCTGATGCAAACTTGTTTATGTGCGGGAAACACCCTACAACGCCGTTTTAACTGCCGAGAAGGTGCTCTGAATCTCGTGCAGGCCTGTTTATGTACCAGTACTCATCGAGAAAGCAGTTTTCATCACTGTGGAAGTCCTATGAAGCTCGTGCAATCCTGTTTATGTGCGGGAAACACACTACAACGCCGTTTTAACCACCGACGTGGTGCTGTGAATCACGTACTGGCCTGTTTAAGTGCCAGTAAAGATCGAGAAAGCAGTTTTGACCTCTGTGGAGGTCCTGTGAAGCTCGTGAAAGCCAGTTTATGCGCAGTAAACACCCTACCTCACCGTTTTAACCGCCTGGGAAGTGCTGTGAAGCATGTGCAGGCCTGTTTGAGTGCCAATAAAGATGGATGAAGTAGTTTTCATCACTGTGGAGGTGCAGTGAAGCACGTGCAGGCTTGTTTATGTGGCAGTACAGCCCGAGAAAGCAGTTTTCACCACTGTGGAGGTCCTGTGAAGCTGGTGCAAACCTGCTTATGTGCGGGAAACACTCTATAACGCCGTTTTAAATGATGGGGAGGTGCTGTGAAGCACATGCAGGCATGTTTAAGTGCCAGTAAAGATCGTGGAAGCAGTTTTCACCACTGTGGAGGTCCCGCGAAGCTCGTGCAATCCTGTTTATGTGCGGGAAACACCCTACAAAGCCGTTTTAACCGCCGAGGACGTGCTGTGAAGCACGTACCGGGCTGTTTAAGTGTCCAGTAAAGATCGAGAACGCAGTTTTCACCACTGTGGAGGTCCTGTGAAACTCGTGGAAACCAGTTTATCAAGAAAGGAGTTTCACCACTGTGGAGGTCTTGTGAAGCGTGCAAGCCTGCTTATGTGCTGTAAACAACCTACAACCGTTTTAACCGCTGAGGAGGTGCAGTGAAGCACGTGTAGGCCTGTTTCAGTGCCAATGAACATCGAGGAAGCAGTTTTCACCACTGTGGAGGTCCTGTGAAGCTCATGCAAGCCAGTCTATTTGAGGGAAACACCCTACAACGCCGTATTAACCGCCTAGGAAGTGCTGTGAAGCAGGTGCAGGCCTGTTTAAGTGCCAATAAAGATGGAGAAAGCAGTTTTCATCACTGTGGAGATCCTGTGAAGCTCGTGCAAGCCAGTTTATGTGCGGGAAACACCATACAAGCCCGTTTTAACCGCCTAGAAAGTGCTGTGAAGCACGTGCAGGCCTGTTTAAGTGCCAATAAAGATGGAGAAAACAGTTTTCACCACTGTGAAAGTCCTGTGAAGCTCATGCAAACCTGTTTATGTGCGGGAAACACCCTACAACGCCGTTTTAACCGCTCAGTACGTGCTGTGAACTACGTGCTGGCCTGTTTAAGTGCCAGTAAAGGTCGAGGAAGCAGTTCTCACCACTGTGGAGGTCCTGTGAAGCTCTTATATACAAGCCTGATTATGTGTGGGAAACACCCTAAAAACGCCGTATTACCCGCCCAGGAGGTGCTGTGATGCACATGCAGGCTTGTTTATGTGCCAGTACAGCTCAGTTTTCATTACGGTGGAGCTGGTGCAAACTTGTTTATGTACGGGAAACACACTCAAAAGCCGTTTAAAAAGCTTAGGATGTGCGGTGATTCACGTGCAGGACTGTTTAAGTGACAGTGAACATCGAAGGAGCAGTTTTTACCAGTGGTGGTCCTATGAAGCTCGTGCACGCCACTCAGGCGCATTAAGGACTGGGTCCAGCTGTTTTGCGCGCGCTGCCTAAATTACCCCTGGGGCGGGCGTTATCTCACCACAAACAGGAAGCCGGTTGTATCTATGTAAACAATGCGGGACTTTGGAATGCAATTATGCACCTTGGATATACGGTATTGAGGGATTGGCTTACTGGTCCTTACAACAACGCTCAGTCTTGTCCTTACTTTTTTCGACTAAAGCGTGATGTGAGACGCACGTCTGTAACGCTAGAAGTCGTTCTGCCAAGCGCTTTCAGCAACTTTCAAAGCGCACATAGTGGAGTCACGTGCACCGTGTAGTGTAGAACGTGCCAGTTACCTCTCAATAAGCCGCATAATGGCCGCTTAGCAGCTCTTTTTCTGGAAGTAACTCACGAGGAGTTTTTGCGAAGAGAACTGGAGTATACTGTTAGGTTAGATCGAGAAGAAATCCAATTGTCTTTGATTTCACCGTGGGAAAAGTTCGTAGGTTACCGCTAAAGGTTCGAAGTGGAAGATTAAATGCCTGGTGGATGTGGCATATTGGCCAGTTCCAGCACTTTGGAAAGAGATATCCACTATTCCCACGGATGAAAAGTTGAGCCAGCTGAAATAGAACGTAATGGTGCAGAAACAATCGTGAAATTTTGTTCGCAAAAAGTCCTCATATGAAGTCTATTGTACTGATATACCCCGAGGGAAGGGCTTGGTACAGCTAAGCTGTTTATGGGCGTGGCCTGAAAGACGTCACAGTAAACATTAAGGGTGGGGTGACACGTAACAACAATAAACAATTATGTTAATCTTCCCTTGTCATAATGTTGATCCAAATTTTGCCATAATGTAGCCTCAAAAGCCACAGACCCAGTCCTTAATGCCCCTGAGCAGTTTATTTGCGGGAAACACGCTACAACGCCGTATTAACCTCCGAGGAAGTGCTAGGAAGCAGATGCAGGCCTGTTTAAGTGCCAGTAAGGAAGGAGAAAGCATTTTTCACCACTGTGGAGGTCCTGTGAAGGTAGTGCAAACCTCCTTATGTACGGGAAACACCCTACAATGCCGTTTTAACCGCTCAATACGTGCTGTAAAGGACGTGCAGGCCTGTTTAAGTGCCAGTAAAGATCGAGGAAGCAGTTTTGGCCACTATGGATGTCCTGTGAAGCTGGTGCAATCCTGGTTCTGAGCGGAAAACACCCTACAAAGCCGTATTAACCGCCTAGGAAGTGCTCTAAAGCAAGTGCGTTAAATGCCGAAAACAATGGAGAAAGCAGTTTTCACCACTGTGGAGATCCTGTGAAGTTCGTGCAAGCCAGTTTATGTGCGGGAAACACACTATAATGCCGTTTTAACCGCCGAGAAGGTGCTGCGAAGGACGTGTAGGCCTGTTTATGTGCCAGTACTGATCGAGAAAGCAGTTTTCACCATTGTGGAGTTCCTATGTAGCTCGTGCAAGCCGGTTTATGTGCGGGAAACACCCTTCAAAGCCGTTTTAACCGCCGAGTAGGCGCTCTGAAGCACGTGCAAGCATCTTTAGGTGCCAGTAAAGCAGTTTTCACCACTGCGGAGGTCCTGTGAAGCTCGTGCAAGCATGTTTATGTGCGAGAAACACCCGTTTTAATTACCGAGGACGTGCTGTGAAGCACGTGCCGGCCTGTTTAAGAGCCAGTAAAGATCGAGAACGACGTTTTCACCACTGTGGGGGTTCTGGGAAACTTGTGAAAGCCACTTTATGCGCGGTAAACACCCTACCTCGTCGTTTTAACCGCCGAGAAGGTGCTATGAAGCACGTGCAGGTCTATTTAAGTGCCAGTAAAGATGGAGAAAGCAGTTTTCACCACTCTGGAGGTCCTGTGAAGCTGGTGCAAGCCTGTTTATGTGCGGGAACACCCTACAACGTCGTAATAACCGCCAAGGAGGTGCTGTGAACCACGTACAGGCTTGTTTATGTGCCAGTACAGATCGGGAAAGCAGGTTTGCACCAGCTTCACAGGACCTCCACAGTTGCGAAAACTGCTTTCTCCATCTTTTCTTCCACTTAAACAGGCTTGCACGGCTTCACAGCACCTTCTCGGCGGTTAAAACGGCGTTGTAGGGTGTTTCCCGTTCATAAACAGGTTTGCACCAGCTTCACAGGACCTGCACAGCGGTGAAAACAGCTTTCTCGATCTTCACTGGCACTTAAACAGGCTTGAACGTGTTTCACAGCACGTCCTCGTCGGTTAAAACTGCGTAGTATGGTGTTTTCCACGCATACACTGGATTGCACCAGCTTCACAGGACCTCCACAGTGGTGAAAACTGCTTTCTCAATCTTAACTGGTACTGAACAGGCCTGTACGTGCTTCACAGCATCTCCTCCGAGTTTAAAACGGCATTGTAAGGTGTTTCTCGCACATACACAGGCTTGCACGAGCTTCACAAGACCTCCACAGTGATGAAAACTGCTTTCGCCATCTTTTGTGGCACTTAAACAGGCCTCCACGTGCTTCACAGCACTTCCTAGGGAGTTCAGACGGATTTGTAGGGTGTTTTCCGTACATAAACAGGCTTGCACGAGCTTCACAGGACGTACACAGAGGTGAAAACTGCTTCCTCGGTCTTTACTGGCACTTAAACAGGCCTGCACGTGCTTCACAGCACCATTTCGACTATGAAAACGGCTTTGTAGGATGTTTCCCGCATATAAACAGGTTTGCACCAGCTGCACAGGACCCAGTGACGTAGCGAAGGCCGGGCATGGCCGGGAACGTGCACGGCCAAAGCACCATGCTAATGTCACGCGATCTCGCGCGAACCGCGCGCGAGCGCTAGCGTTGTTAGACTCCCTAGAGCTAGCGTACAGCAGGTGCCCGGCCAATACCAATGACCTGGCTACGCCACTGACAGGACCTATATACACAGTGGTGAAAAATGCTTTCTCAATCTTTACTGGCACTTAAACAGGAATGTACGTGCTTCACAGCACCTCCTCCGCGTTTAAAACGGCATTGTAGGGTGTTTTCCGCACATAAACAGGCTTGCACGAGCTTCACAAGACCTCCACAGTGGAGAAAACTGCTTTCTCTGGCATATGACTGGCCTGCACGTGCTTCACAGCATCTCGGCGGTTTAGACGCGGTTGTAGGGTGTTTCCCACACATAAACGGACTTGCACCAGCTGCAGAGGACCTCCACAGTGGTGAAAACTGCTTTCTCAATCTTTACTGGAAATTAAACAGGTCTGCACGTGCTTCACAGCACTTCCTCGGTGGTGAAAACGGCGTTGTAGGGTGTTTTCCACACATAAACAGGCTTGCACGAGCTTTACAGGACCTCCACAGTGGTGAAAACTGCTTACTCGATTTATACTGGAAATTAAACAGGCCTGTACGTGCTTCACAGCACCTCCTCCGGGTTTAATACGGCTTTGGAGGGTGTTTCTCACACTTAAACAGGCTTCCACGAGCTTCACAAAACCTCCACAGTGGAGAAAACTGCTTTGTCCATGTTTATTGGCACTTAAACAGGCCTGACGTGCTTCATAGCACTTCACAGAACCTCCAGAGTGGAGAAAACTGCTTTCGCCATCTTTTCTAGCACTTAAACAGGCCTCCACGTGCTTCACAGCACTTCCTAGACGTATTTGTAGGGTGTTTCCTGCACATAAACAGGCTTTCAAAAGCTTCACAAGACCTATACAGTGGAGAAAACTGCTTTCTCCATCTTTTCTGGTACTTAAACAGGCCTGCACGTGCTTCACAGCACCAGTTGGACTATGAAAACGGCTTTGTAGGATGTTTCCCGCACATAAACGGGTTTGCACCAGCTGCACAGGACCCAGTGACGTAGCGAAGGCCGGGCAAGGCCGGGAACGTGCCCGGCGAAAGCACCAGGCCTGCACGTGCTTCATAGTACCCCCTCGGCGGTTAAAACCGGGTTGTAGTGTGTTTCCCACAATTAAACAGGTTTGCACCACCTTCACAGGATCTACACAGTGGTGAAAACTTCTTTCTCCTTTTCTGCCACTTAAACAGGGTTGCACGTGCTTCACAGCACCTCCTCGGCGGTGAAAACGGCGTTGTAGGGTGCTCCCAACATATAAACAGGCTTCCACCAGCTTCACAGGACTTCCATAGTGGTGAAAACTGCTTTCTCAGTCTTTACTGGCACTTAAACAAGCCTGCGCGTTCTTCACAGCACCTCCTCGGCGTTTAAAACAGCGTTATAGTGTGTTTCCAGGACATAAACAGGTTTGCACCAGCTTCACAGGACCTCCACGGTAGTGAAAACTGCTTTCTCCATCATTATTGGCATTTAAACAGGCTTCCATGTGCTTCACAGCACTTCCTAGTGGGTTAAGACGGCTTTGTAGGGTGTTTTCCACACATAAACAGGTTTGCACCAGCTTCACAAGACCTCCACAGTCGAGAAAACTGCTTTTTCAATCTTCACTGGCACTTAAACAGGCCTGCACGTTCTTCACACCAGCTCCACGGCGGTTAAAACGGCGTTGTAGCCTTGTAGGGTGTTTCCCGCACATTAGCAGGTATGCACCAGCTTCACAGGACCTCCACAGCAGTGAAAACAGCTTTCTCCATGATTATTGGCACTTAAACAGGCCTCCATAGTGGCCAAAACTACTTCCTCGATCTTTACTGGCACTTAAACAGGCCTGCACGTGCTTCACAGCACATCTTGAGCGGTTAAAACGGCTTTGTAGTGTGTTTTCCGTGCATACACAGGCTCGGACGAGCTTCACACGACCTGCGTAGTTGTGAAAACTGCTTCCTCGATATTTACTGCCACTTGAACAGGTCTCCACGTGCTTCACAGCACTTCCTAGGGAGTTAAGACAGCTTTGTAGGGTGCTTTCAGCACATGAACTGGCTTACACGAGTTTCACAGGACCTCCACAGCAGTGGCGTAGCTACACCAGGGCATACCCGGGCCTGTGCCCACGTTAAATTCGCTGGTGCCCGGGTAAAAATAATGTAGAAAGCTACGGTCAAAGATCAGTTATTAGCATGTGCGATCGCAAGTTTCTTGCGGACATGAAGCGAGCGTACAGGTAAGTCTGAAGAATGGTATTAATTTTGTGGCCGAAAACGGCCTCAGAAGCGATCTCAGAGTGTATAATGTAAAAAATTTTCATGGCGGGTGTATGCCCCAGGTCCCCTAGCAAATGCGTGTTACGCACACGCTGAGTGTGCCCATGCTGTGCCCACGTAACTTGTTCATCCTGGCTACGCCACTGCTCCACAGTGGAGAAAACTGCATTCTACACATCCTTTCTGGCACTTAAACAGGCCTGCACGTGCTTCACAGCACCTCATCGGTTGTGAAAACGGCGTTGTAGGATGTTTCCCGCACATAAACTGGCTTGCACTAGTTGCACAGGACCTCCACAGAGGTGAAAACTGCTTTCTCCATCTTTTCTAGCACTTAAACAGGCCTGCACGTGCTTCACAGCACCTTCTCGGCGGTAAAAACGGGGTTGTAGGGTGTTTCCCACACATAAACGGGCTTGCACCAGCTGCACAGGACCTCCACAGTGGTGAAAACTGCTTTCTCAATCTTTACTGCCACTTAAACAGGCCTGAACATGCTTGACAGCACCTCCTCGGCGGTTAAAACGGCGTTGTAGGGTGCTTCCCACACATAAACAGGCTTGCGCTACTTTCACAGGACTTCCGCAGTGGTGTAAACTGCTTTCTCAGTAATTAAACAGGCCTACACTTGCTTCACAGCACCTCCTTGGCGGTTAAAACTGCGTTGTAGGGTATTTTCTGCACATGAACAGGTTTGCACCAGCTTCACAGGACCTCCACAGTTGAGAAAACTGCTTTCTCCATCATTATTGGCACTTAAACAGGCTTCCACGTCTCCCTAGTCAGTTAACACGGTATTGTAGGGTGTTTTCCACACATAAACAGGGTTGCAGCTGATTCACAGGACGTCAACAGGGGTGAAAACTGCTTCCTCCATCTTTTCTGTCACTTAAACAGGCCTGCACGTGCTTCACAGCACCACTTCGGCGGTTAAAATGGCGTTGTAAGGTGTTTCCTGCACATAAACATGTTTGCACCAGCTTCACAGGACTTCCGCAGTTGAGAAATCTCCTTTTTCCGTCTTTTCTGGCACTCAAACAGGCGTACACGTGCTTCACAGCACCTCCTCCGCGTTTAAAACGGCTTTGTAGGGTATTTCCCGCACATGACCATGTTTGAACGAGCATCAAAGAACCTCCACAGCGGACAAAACAGCTTTCTCCATATATTCTGGCACTTAAACAGGCCTGCACGTGCTTCACAGCACCATTCGGCTGTGAAAACAGCGTTGTAGTGCGCTTCCAGCACATAAACAGGTTTTAACCAGCTTCACACGACTTCCACAGTGGTGAAAACTGCTTTCTCCATCTTTTCTGGAACTTAAATGGACCTGCACGTCCTTCACAGCACCTCCTCAGCGGTTAAAACGGCGTTGTAAGGTGCTTCCCACACATAAACAGGTTTGCACAAGCTTCACAGGACTTCCGCAGCGGTGAAAACTGCTTTCTCAGTCTTTACTGGCACTTAAACAGGCTTCCACGTGCTTCACAGCACCTCCTCGGCGGTGAAAACGGCGTTATAGGGTGTTTTTGCCTATCATAAATAGGTTTGCACCATCTGTAGAGGTCCTCCAACAGTGGTGAAATCTGTTTTCTCAATCTTTATTGGCACTTAAACAGGCCTGCACGTGCTTCACAGCACCTCCTCGGCGGTGAAAACGGCGTTGAGGGTGTTTCCCGCTCATACACAGGTATGTAACAGGACCTCCACAATGGAGAAAACTGCTTTCTCCATCTTTTCTGGCACTTAAACAGGCCTGCACATACTTCACAGCACCAACTCGGCGGTTAAAACGGCGTTGTAGGATGTTTCCCGCACATAAACAGGTTCGCACCAGCTTCACAGGACTTCGCAGTGGTGAAAACTGATTTCTCAATCTTTACTGACACTTAACAGGCCTGCACGTTCTTGACAGCACCTACTTGGAGGTTAAAACGGCTTTGTAGGGTGTTTCCCGCACATCAACACGTTTGTACGAGCTTCACAGGACCTACAAAGTGCAGAAAACTGCTTTCTCCATACTTTCTTGAACTTAAAGAGGCCTGCACGTGCTTCACAGCACCTCCTCAGCTGTGAAAACGGCGTTGTAGGATGTCCCCCGCGCATAAACAGGCTTGCACCAGATGCACAGAACTTCCACAGTGGTGAAAGCTGCTTTCTGGATCTGCACTGGCACATGCACGTGTTTCACAGCACCCCTCGGCGGGTAATACGGCGTTGTGGGATGTTTCCCGCTCATATACTGGGTTGCACGAGCTTCACAGGACCTCCACAGTGGTGAAAACTGCTTACTCGATTTTTACTGGAACTTAAACAGGCCTGCACGTACTTCACAGCACTTCCTCCGGGTTTAAAACGGCTTTGGAGGGTGTTTCCCACACATAAACAGGCTTCCACGAGCTTCACAAAACCTCCACAGTGGAGAAAACTGCTTTGTCAATGTTTATTGGCACTTAAACAGGCCTGACGTGCTTCATAGCACTTCATCGTTTGTTAAAACAGCGATGCAGGGTGTTTCCCACACATAAACAGGTTTGCACCAGCTTCACAGGACCTCCACAGTGGTGAAAACTACTTTCTGGATCTTTACTGCATGGCGCATAAACAAGCCTGCACGTGCTTCACTGCACGTCTTCGGCGGTTAATACGGCGTTGTAGGGTGTTTCCACAACAAGGGTGTTTCCACAAAGGGTGTTTCCGGCACATAAACAGGCTTGCACAAGCTTCACCGGACCTCCACATGCAGTGGTGAAAACTGCTTCCTCGATCTTTACTGCGACTTGAACAGGTCTGCAGGTACTTCGCAACACTTCGGCGGATAAAACGGCGTTGTAGGGTGTTTCCCGCACATAAACAGGTTTGCATGAGCTTTACAGGACCTCCACAGTGGAGAAAACTGGTTTCTCCATTTTTACTGGCACTTAAACAGGCCTACACGTGTTTCGCAGCTCTTCCCAGGCGGTTAATACGGCGTTGTAGGGTGGGATGCACCAACTTCACAGCACCTCCACAGCGGTGAAAACTGCTTTCTCCATGATTATTGGCACTCAAACAGGCCTCCACGTACTTCACAGCACTTCCCAGGGAGTTGTAATGTTTTCCGCACATAAACAGGCTTGAACGAACTTCACAGCACCTCCACCGTGAGAAAACTGCTTTCTACATCCTTTCTGGTACTTAAACAGGCCTGCACGTGCTCCAAAGCACCTTCTCCGTTGCGAAAACGGGGTTGTACGGTGTTTCCCGCACATAAACAGGCTTACGCCATGCAGCTTAACACGACTTCCACAGAGGTGAAAACTGCTTTCTCCATCTTTACTGGCACTTAAACAGGGCTGCACGTGCTTCACACCACCTCCTGAGCTTCTTAAGCGGTTTTTGAGGGTGTTTCCCATATATAAACAGGTTTGCACCAGCTTCACAGGACCTCCACAATTCTCTTTATGTGCGGGACAAACAACTAATAATACTCATCGTGAGATGGTCGCCGCAGTACAGACCCGAATTATCTTCGGTACAGGAGCGCCTACCAGCGAAGAACAAGCCTCCCAGACGTTCCACCAAGACGACACGATAGCGAGCCAGAATCCCGTACCGTACGTTAACCGTTCGCCCATCCCCCTAGTTATTATAAGTTAATATGATAACTCCACCCATTAAGCCCCACCCTCAATTTGTTTAGTAATTTGAATATTTATAGGACTGTGAATGCCCATAGCACTATGTGCCAACCAAAAGCTGGGCTCCTCAAAGCAAACCTTAGGCGGGGAGTGGTCCCGCCCTTTCCGTAGTAGGCCACGGGTCGGGAGTTCAAAGGGACCGAAACCCGTGGTCATGCGAGGACCGGAAAGGGTACTCCCCTGAAGACCAGTATTTTTTTGAGCATATCTCCCAAAAACAGTAACTAACTGCCCCATCCATTTGAGCCATAAATGCCCCACCCATTTAAGTCATAAATGCCGCACCCATTTAAGCCACAAAATGACCCACCCATTTAAGCCATAAATGCCCCACCCATTTAAGCCATAAAATGCCCCATCCATCTAAGTCATAAATCCCCCATCCCCATTTCACTTTATGTTTTAACTTCACACTATGTGTGAAATTTTGAACATTGATGTGCCAGCGGTGTTGGTGCTCCCCCACTCGACACACCACTTCTGTGACTTGAAATAACATTTGTCCGGGGGTTGGCCTGTCTTCCCACACCTGTAGCAGGGCGGACCAGCATTTCCAGGCTTCAGTGGCGCGACACGCTGGATATCCTTAGCAAACACGGCCGTCTTCGTCGAGGCCTGGAGCTCACTAGCTTGCCGATTTGCAGTTTCCATGCTGTGCGCAATTTCATAGCCCCTTTGAAGGGTGAGGTTCTCCTCTAGCAAGAGTTTCCTCTGTATCGCCTCGCTCCGTTACCCGCACACTAACCGGTCTCTTAAGGCTTCGTTGAGGTGCTCTTTAAAGTCGCATTGCTCCGTGAGCTTGCGCAGTTCAGCCAAATACTGGGCGACTGTCTCGCTGTCTCGTTGGTTCCGTCGATGGAACTTAAATCTTTCAGCGATCACCGGCGGTTTAGGGCGGTTTAGGGTTAAGACTGTGTCAAAAGTCGTGATTTACCCACACAAAGTGAGAGGTTGAACTTAGAAGCATTTTCTATCTGCAAAGTACCTCTTTTCAAGGCCTGCTGATAATTTACTTACTAAATACAGCACTGAAACATTGGGTCTGTTGCCTTTGGCTTCCATCCTACTATCTGGCATAGCTACCATTGGCATCAATACTTGATTTTAGCATTGTAATTTTACTCAGCGATCTGAACTAAGCCGGTGCAAACCTGTTTATGTACGGGAAACACCCTACAACGCCGTTTTAACCGCCTAGGTGGTGCTGTGAAGAACGTGCAGGCCCGTTTAAGTGCCACAAAAGATGGAGAAAACACAGTTTTCTCCACAGTGGAAGTCCTGTGCACTTAAACAGGCCTGCACGTGCTTCACAGCACCTCCTCGGCGGTGAAAACGGCGTTGGAGGGTGTTTCCCGATATAAACAGGTTTGCACCAGCTGTACAGGACCTCCTCAATGGTTAAAACTGTTTCTCCATCTTTATTGGCACTTCCACAGGCCTGCACGTGCTTCACAGCACCTCCTCGGCAGTTAAAACGGCGTTGTAGGGTGTTTCCCGCGCATAAACAGGTTACCAGGAGCTTCACAAGACCTCTACAGTGGAGAAAAATGATTTCTCCAACTTTATTGGCAATTAAACAGACCTGCATGTGCTTCACAGCACCTCGTCGGCGGTGAAAACGGCGTTGTAGGGTGTTTCCCGCACATAAATAGGTTTGCACCACCTTCACAGGACCTCCACAGTGGAGAAAACTGCTTTCTTCATCTTTTCTGGCACTTAAATAGGCCTGCACGTGCTTCACATCCGCTCCTCGGCGGTGAAAACGGCGTTATAGGGTGCTTCCCACACATAAACAGGCATGCTCCAGCTTCACAGGACTTCCATAGTGGAGAAAACTGCTTTCTCCATCATTATTGGCACTTCAGGCCTCCACGTGCTTCACAGCATATACTAGGGGGTTAAGACGGCTTTGTAGAATGCTTCCGAAAATATACAGGCTTGTACGAGCGTCACAGGGCCTCCACAGGGGTGAAAACTGCTTCCTCGATCTTTACTAACACTTAAACAAGCCTGTACGTGCTTCACAGCACTACCTCCGCGTTTAAAACGGCTTTGTAGGGTGTTTCCCGAACAGAAACAGGTTTGTACGAGCTTTTACAGCACTTCCAAAGTGGAGAAACTGCTTTCTCCATCTTTCTGGCACTTAAACTGGCCTGCACGTTCTCCACAGCACCTCCTCGGCGGTTAAAACGGCGTTGTAGGCTGTTTCCAGTGCATAAACAGGTTTGCACCAGCTTCACAGGACCTTCACAATGGAGAAAACTGCTTTCTCCATCTTTTCTGGCACTCCTGCACGTATTTCCAAGCACAATTTCGGCGGTGAAAACGGCGTTGTATGGTGTTTCCCACACATAAACTGGCTTGTACAAGCTTCACAGGACCTCCACAGTGGTGAAAATTGCTTTCTCCATCTTTTCTGGCACATAAACAGGCCTGCACATGCTTCACTGCACCTCCTCGACGGTTAAAACGGCGTTGCAGGGTGTTTCCCGCATATAAACAAGTTTGCACCAGCTTCACAGGACCTCCACAGAGAACACTGCTTCCTCGATCTTTACTGGCACTCCTGCACGTGCTTCAAAGAACCTCATCGGCGCTTAAAACGCCGTTGTAAGGTGTTTCCCGCATATAAACAGGTTTGTACCACCTCCTCAGTGGTGAAAACTGTCTCTCCATCTTTATTGGCACTTCCACAGGCCTGTACGTCCTTCACAGCCCCTCTTCGGAAGTAAAAACGGCGTTGTATGGTGTTTCCCACACATAAACAGGCTTGCACCAGCTTCACAGAACCTCCACAGCGGTGAAAACTGCTTTGTACATCTTTTCTGGAATTTAAACAGGCCTGCACTTGCTTCTCCTCGGAGGTGAAAACGGCGTTGTACGGTGCTTCGCACACATAAACATGCTTGTACCAGCTTCACAGGACTTCCACAGTGGTGAAAACTGCTTTCTCAATCCTTACTGGCACTTAAACAGGCCTGCACGTGCTTCACAACAGCTCCTTGGCGGTTAAAACAGAGTTATAGGGTGTTTCCCGCACATAAACAGGTTTGCACCAGCTTCACAGGACCTCCACAGTGGAGAAAACTGCCTTCTCCATCTTTTCTGCCACTTAAACAGGTTTGTACGTGCTTCACAGCACCTCTTCCGCGTTTAAAACCGGCTTTTTAGGATGTTTTCCGCACATAAACAGGATTGTACGGGATTCAAAGCCCCTCCTCGACGGTTAAAACGGCGTTGTAGGGCGCTTCCCACACATAAACAGGCTTGCACCAGCTTCAAAGGACTTCCACAGTAGTGAAACCTGCTTTCTCAGTCTTTCCTACCACTTAAACAGGCCTGCACGTGCTTCACAGCACCTCCTCGGCGGTGAAAACGGAGTTATATAGTGTTTACCGCACATAAACAGGTTTGCAACAGCTTCACAGGACCTCCACAATGGAGAAAAATGATTTCTCCATCTTTTCTGGCACTTACACAGGCCTGCACGTGCTTCACAGCACCTCCTCCGCGTTTAAAACGGCTTTTTACGATGTTTTCCGCACATAAACAGGTTTGTACGGGCTTCACTGCCCCACCTCGACAAAAAACGGACTTGTACGTTGCTTCCCACACATAAACAGGCTTGCACCAGCTTCAAAGGACCTCCAGAGTAGTGAAAACTGCTTTCTCAGTCTTTCCTGCCACTTAAACAGGCCTACACGTGCTTCACAGCACCTCCTCGGCTGTGAAACCGGAGTTATATAGTGTTTCCCGCACATAAACAGGTTTGCACCAGCTTCACAGGACTTCCACAGTGGAAAAAACTGATTTCTCCATCTTTTCTGGCACTTAAACAGGCCTTCACAGCCCTACTTCGGCGGTGAAAACGGCGTTGTATGGTGCTTGACACACGTAAACACGCTTGCTCCAGCTTCACATGACTTCCACGGTAGTGAAAACTGCTTTCTCCATCTTTTCTGGCACATAAACAGGCCTGCACGTGCTTCACAGCACCTCCTCGGCGGTTAGAACGGCGTTGCAGGGTGTTTCCCGCATATAAACAGGTTTGCACCAGCTGCACAGGACCTCCTCAGTGGTGAAAACTCTTTCTCTATCTTTTTATTGGCACTTCTACAGGCCTGCACCTGCTTCACAGCCCCTCTTCGGAGGTGAAAACGGCGTTGTATGGTGCTTCCAACATATAAACAGGCTTGCACCAGCCTCACATGACTTGCACAGTGGTGAAAACTGCTTTCTACATCTTTTTTGGAACTAAAACAGGCCTGCACGAGCTTCACAACACCTCCTCGCAAGTGAAAACGGCGTTGTACGGTGCTTCGCACACATGAACAGGCTTGTACCAGCTTCACAGGAGTTCCTGATTGGAGAAAACTGCTTTCTCCATCATTTCTGGCACTTAAAGAGGCCTGCACATGCTTCACAGCACCTCCTCGGCGGTGAAAACGGCGTTGTAGGGTGTTTCCCGCACATAAACAGGTTTGCACCATCTGCAGAGGACCTCCACAGTGGTGAAAACTGTTTTGTCAATCTTTATTGGCACTTAAACAAGTCTGCATGCGCTTCACAGCCCACCTCGGCAGTGAAAACGGCGTTATAGGATGTTTTCCGCACATAAACAGGTTTGCACCAGCTTCACAGGAACTCCACAATGGAGAAAACTGCTTTCTCCATCTTTTCTGGTACTTAAACAGCCCTGCACGTGCTTCACAACACCTACTTGGCGGTGAAAATGGCATTTTAGGTTGCTTCCCGCACATAAACAGGTTTGCACCAGCTTCACAGGTCTTCCACAGTGGAGAACACTCATTCCTCGATCTTTACTGGCACTTAAACAGGCCTGCACGTGCTTCAAAGCACCACCTCGACATTTAAAACGGCGTTGTAGGGTGTTTCCCGTATATAAACAGGTTTGCACCAGCTGCACAGGACCTCCTCAGTGGTGAAAACTGTTTCTCCATCTTTATTAGCACTTCCACAGGTCTGCACGTGCTTCGCAGCCCCTCTACGGCGGTGAAGACGGCGTGGTATGGTGTTTCCCACACATAAACAGGCTTGCACCAGCTTCACAAGACCTCCACAGTTGTGAAAACCGCTTTCTCCATCTTTTCTGGCACTTAAAAGACCTCCACAGTTGTGAATACCGCTTTCTCCATCTTTTCTGGCATTTAAACAGGCCTGCACGTGCTTCACAGCACCTCCTCGGCGGTGAAAACGGCGTTGGAGGTTGTTTCCCGCACATAAACAGGTTTGCACCATCTGCAGAGGACCTCCACAGTGGTGAAAACTGTTTTGTCAATCTTTATTGGCACTTCCACAGGTCTGCACGTGCTTCGCAGCCCCTCTACGGCGGTGAAGACGGCGTGGTATGGTGTTTCCCGCACATAAACAGGCTTGCACCAGCTTTACAAGACCTCCACAGTTGTGAAAACCGCTTCCTACATCTTTTCTGGCATTTATACAGGCCTGCACGTGCTTCACAGCACCTCCTCGGCGGTGAAAACGGCGTTGGAAGGTCTTTCCGGCATATAAACTCGTTTGCACCAGCTGCACAGGACCTCCTCAGTGGTAAAAACTGTTTCTCCATCTTTACTGGCAGTTCCACAGGCCTGCACGTGCTTCACAGCCCCTCTTCGGCGCTGAAAACGGCGTTGTATAGTGCTTCCCACACATAAACAGGCTTGCACCAGCTTCACAAGACCTCCACAGTGGTGAAAACCGCTTACTCCATTTTTCTGGTACTTAAACAGGCCTGCACGTGCTTCAAAGCACCGCCTCGGCGGTTAAAACGGCGTTGTAGGATGTTTAGCGCACATACACAGGTTTACCACCAGCTTGACAGGACCTCCACAATGGAGAAAACTGCTTTCTCCATCTTTTCTGACACTTAAATAGGACTGCATGTGCTTCACAGCACCTTGGCGGTTAAAACGTCTTTTTAGGGTGTTTCCCGCAAGTCTGCACCAGCTTCTGAGAAACTCCACAGCGGAGAAAACTGCTTCCTCGATCTTTACTGGAGAAAACTGCTTTCTCCATCTTTTCTGGCACTTAAACAGGCCTCCATGTGCTTCACAGCACCTCCTCCGCATTTAAAACAGCATTTTAGGATGTTTTCCGCACAAAAACAGGTGTGTACGGGCTTCACAGCACCTCAACGGTGAAAAAGGCGTTGTAGGGTGCTTCCCACACATAAACAGGCTTGCTCCAGCTTCACAGGACTTCCACAGTGGAGAAAAATGCTTTCTCCAGCTTTTCAGGCACATAAACAGGCCTGCATGTGCTTCACAGCACCTCCTTGGCGGTTAAAACGGCGTTGTAGGGTGTTTCCCGCATATAAACAGGTTTGCACTAGCTGCACAGGACCTCCTCAATGGTTAAAACTGTTTCTCCATCTTTATTGGCACTTCCACAGACCTGCACGTGCTTCGCAGACCCTCTTTGGCGGTGAAAACGGCTTTTTAGGGTGATTCCCGACCACAAACACCACCTCCACAGTGGAGAAAACTGCTTTCTCCATCTTTTCTGGCACTTAAAGTGACCTACACGTTCTTCACGGCCCATTTTCGGCGGTTAAAACGGCGTTACAGGGTGTTTCCCGGATATAAACAGGTTTGCACCAGCTCCGCAGGACCCCCACAGAGGAGAAAACTGACCTTTACTGGCACTTAAACAGGCCTGCACGTGCTTCACAGCCCACCTCGGTGGTGAAAACGGCGTTATAGGGTGTTTGCCGCACACACAGCAAAAACAACGGTATGAAGTTCATACCAAAAGAGTATGACCTTCACCCCAACGAATTTCATACCTATGGTATGAATTGAGCGAGTATGACTTTCATACTTTCAGCGGTGCGTAGTTCATACCGCGGATTGGAGAAGACGTTCGTCATACCGAAGCTGCGTGTGAACTTCATATCCCGCTGCACGCGATGTTATTAGGTCAAAGGTCAAAAGTAGCGATTCCGGAAGCTCATCGCGTAGGAATGAAATTTTTCCGTTCAATTAATATGCAGGAAGTGGTCACGCGAACCGTCAACGTTTCGAGCAAAGGTGCTGCGTGCTAGTGAGAAGAACCCCCATAAACTATATACCGTTCGGATGCTCAATGCCTGTACTCTCAATTGGTGCTAGTTGGCAAAAGTTTGGGTAAAGTATGTTTTTCCTGGCGAATTTTTCACGCTTTAAACGAGTGTAAACAAAAAAGTAGAAGCGATACGAACTACCAACTGCTATATTCGAAATCCTTGGCCCCGAACGCCCCCAGAACGACTATTTTTAGCAGCATTATCTTTAGTGTAAGTTAGCACAAGTACTGTTTGTTCAACACATTTATTGTTGTGAACCAGTACATAAAACACAAAGCCACATTGCAGTAATACTGACAAAGGGACACATGCCTGCAAGCCACAAAAGTTCTGCAGTGTGAATAAATAACATCTTGTGCAACTACAATTGCATTATCTTGACAACCAAGTTTTCAGTCCTCCATCGCAGACTATCTATGAGAGAAGGAATAGGAAAGTCTTGGTTACAAACCTAATAGGGATGTATGCAGGTACAATTAAGAGTAAAAATTCATGCATGTGCTCACACATGGTTCTGGCAAACATCTGATGTGCTGTGGATTTCACCTTGCTTCAAATGAGTGGGAACAGGAAGCATAAGCATGAAGCGTCAACACTCAGTATGCAAGTACTAGTAAGTGTACGCTTGTACTTGTACAAGCATATGCATGCTGGTACGCTCATGCCACACTATTTGAATCAAGGCAAAATCAATGCAGTATCCATGGAAATTAACTATATATCACTAAGTGAACTGGGATAAAGTGTCCAAAGAAAATGATTAGGCTGACCTTTACGTAATGTCACGTACAGTATATAGATTAACAAGAAGAGTGCAACAGCATTGTCATACAGAGGATGATTCTCATAAAAAGCAACAGTGCAGCTAGATGCTAACTGTTCCACTCTTCATGTTACTGTGTGTGAAAAAGAGTGATTTCGCAGAAGATTGAGTATTGTTGCTGAAGGGGGCAGTAATGGATTTGAGGCAGGGACGTCTGGGAAATGCACCATATTTGTTGGAAGTGAACCACAACAAGAGCAGTTCCTATAGAGTTGCTAGGGGTAAGTAACTACTTGAAATGCCATTACTAATGACAACTGAGGCTATCTATTAGCCAGCAGCTAGGGGAAAGCACCTACTTGACATGCATTACTACTAACAACTTAGGCTTCCCCCTTCTAGTGCTTATAGGCCCAATGCCAATTGCTGGCAGCATTTAAAAGCACTGTAGTAGAGATCAAGTGTAAAAAGTACAAGTCTGAAAACTGTGGCGCATGTAGCAGGCCCACTGAATTTCATCGACGTTTTCTAATGGCTAACAGTACTTGTTAAAATTGCCCCACCATCAGAATAGCCCTGTTTACCTTCAAATATTTCCTCACAGAAGGAGACAGTGAGAAATAATGCCAAGCCAACTTTATCATGGACCATATTAAGCTCGAGTGAAGCTTTACCCAGTTGTACAGTGTACTGGTTCATCCCATAAAGCACATACACATCAATAGCTCACATACCTCATAGTCAGGTTGCATTATCTGTGCTTCTAGCTTCGTCTACGGGTACGGAATCACGACAGTTGAATTGCAGAGTTAACGACGATCAATTTGGTGCAAGTTGCATTCAAATCCATCCAGGCTTTCCCGAGATACAGCACCTACTGTAGACCACGTGAACATACCGTAAACTAGGGTGACACTTGGTGTCAATCCTCGCTCAGCTTGATCTTGTGCTCCAAAGTGACGTGTCATTGATTGAAATTCATTGCTAGCCTCGTACCAAGGCTCCTGGGAGGAGCCTGGGTACGAGGCTAATTCATTGCTTGAGTAATTTTGAAATTCAGTGAGCGAGTTATCAGATGCACCATGCAGATGAACTCAGGGGGTGAGATTGGACATGCTATTCAGCCTTGCACACACACATGCACCAATTGAGTGATAAGATAAAAGAAAATAAGTGATCATAATGTACAGTGAGTTATCAGACTGTACCATGTAGATGAACTCAGGGAGTGAGATTGGACATGATTCCGATATACACCAATTGAGTGGTAAGATAAATGAAAATAAGTGATCATAATGTATAGTGAGTTATCAGACTGCACCATGCAGATAAACTCAGGGAGTGAGGTTGGACATGATTCAGGCTTGCACACACACATGCAACAATTGAGTGGTGAGATAAAACAAAATAAGTGGTCATAATGTATACTGTATGAGAAGTCTAAGCCAAATGGAAACAAGGTTGGAAAAACTTGAGTAGCAAGACCTTCAGTGCAAAACTCATTAATGCCACTTTGACCAAGCTCAGGCCAATCAAGGATGTTGGAGCCAGCAATAGATTGACGGATAGAATCCTCTTCTCTTTGAACCCCCTGTGGCATAGGTAGAAATGAGTTGGTTTGACAGATTTCAGCTTTTCCATTATCTGTGTAAGTATCTAGTGGAGGACCCTGTGGAAGTGCTGGTACACTGTCTTCATCTCCGTCTGTATCAATTTGCTGCAGCTCTGTTGGTATACCATCCTGTGGGAGGCTTGCAATAGTGACTTGATCAATGTCTATATCATGGTAAAAACTGTTGTTGTGCTTGAGCCACAAAAGTGCACTGAGTACTTTCTGTCGCCTCACCCTAAATTCAGCAGTGGTGTTTTCCGCACCAACACGCTTAATAATTAGGATTGGCAGGGAAGCTATTGGAGCTGGTAATTTTTTAAGGAACTGTTGAATGTTTTGAGGTAAATTGAGGACATGGCCCTGGTATCCTCTTTGTCCCCCATGCTTGCGGTAAACTGTCATAATTGGGCACGCCCGTGCTATTAGCATTTCTTCTATTTGGGTCATGCCTTCTAAACAAGATGGAACAGATCCAGGGTCCATATCATTGTGTGCAGAGAACATCTTAGGGGACCTTTTGTCTCTACTACAACGAAGACAAATGTAGGAGTCTAAATCAGTGTTTGATTTTCGAACAGGCCACTGTTCAGCACAAACTGAACATTTAGCATGCTGCCATTGTTCTTGCTTGTCTTGAAATTTAGATAGTGAACTCTCTAGATTGCTCCTTAGTTGCCGTCTACTGGCAAGCCTGTCTTCCCTTTTCTCTTCTGTCTCCTCTCTCCTTCTCTGCCGTCTACTGGCAAGCCTGTCTTCCCTTTCCTCTCCTGTCTCCTCTCTCCTTCTCTGCCGTCTACTGGCAAGCCTGTCTTCCCTTTCCTCTTCTGTCTCCTCTCTCCTTCTCTGCCGTCTACTGGCAAGCCTGTCTTCCCTTTCCTCTTCTGTCTCCTCTCTCTTTCTCTGCTGTTCTCTGGCAAGCCTGTCTTCCCTTTCCTCTTCTGTCTCCTCTCTCCTTCTCTGCCGTCTACTGGCAAGCCTGTCTTCCCTTTCCTCTTCTGTTTCCTCTCTAGTTCGTTGGCGCTTTCTTGCTAAACGGGCCTGTCTATGTTCGCTAGACTCACATTCATATTGATATGTATCGCCACTACAAATTGAGCAAAACCATTGATCCTCATTTGAATCATCACAGAGTCTTTCATACTCTGTTTTTGGAATGCCTGCACACAAGATGTGTACCCACTGATCACACCCTTCACAACATAAAGCACGGTGTGTTTTTGCTACAGGTTTCCGACACAATTTGCACGGGTACCTTGTTGGTCCAGGATTAGTTTCAATGTCTCCACACAGCAAAAGCAAAAGCATACAAAGCACGCACACCACAGTGACACGATCCAGAGTTAAATTAATGATCAAGAAATGGTCAATATAGTAAATCTCACTGTGATATAAGTAGTGAAGGCTATTCATTGCCATTATTGCCAATATTGGTTCAGGATTCCAAGCAGTTGAGTGATCACAGAGCCAGCCTACCGTGAAGACAGATACAGATGTAGAGTTATTTACATTTACCAGTGAAATGGTATTAAATCTTACCGTGAAATAAGGTAGTGAAGGCTTTTCTTTATTGCTTGGCTACTCAATCCCATACCTTGTTGCATGCATGAAGCTGCCAGCTGCGCTGCGATGACACGTCGTGTGCACGTGCTATGGGATGGGCAACCATGGCAAGTACATGTAGATCTAGGCCTATTATAGTCTACGAGCACTTGAAAAATAACACCTACTGAGCTGTAGCACTGAGCCAAAGCAGAGCTAAAGTATTTACCTACCCTACTAGCACGTACCAAGAGTTTGAAGCCAAACCGTTGCAGTACAGAGCCACTAGAGCCACTAGTCCAAAAGTGTCCATGGACCACCACCAAAATCTCAATTGAACGAGCTAAAGTATTTTAGCTACCCTACTAGCACGTACCAAGAGTTTGAAGCCAAACCGTTGCACTATAGAGCCACTACAGCCACTAGTCCAAAAGTGTCCGCCATTACCACCACCACCAAAATCTCAATTGAACCCGATTAGAACCTCGCTTCGCTCGGAATTATGAACTATACGACTTTTTCCATTAAAAAGGATCGGAAAATTTTTCGTGTGCAAACCCTCTTTCAAGTTACGGATCTCGGCTTCTACGCAGCCGATTTGCACGGGACAAGAACCGTTCAGCTCGTAATTTAGCGACGACTTTTCTGGTGAACGTCCTGATATACTTACATTAATCTGAAAAAACCGTCCGGAATCGCTATCAAAAGCGTCGGTGGATGGGAAATCTATTTATGCGTTTAAGAAATTTTATATTCTGCATGAACAATCAACGAACCACATCTCCCTTATAAAACAGGCCTAGATGTTATGCAAAGTCACCCACTGCGCAGGACGCGTTTCGGCCTGCACGATCGATGCAACTTAGTCATGCAGCAGTGATCCTCGTGTCTCAAGACACATTTCTCATGCAGGTAAGTCGATAGCTGATGAGAAATTCTGTTGAAAATTTGGATTTATCTGTGTACCTACTTAGGGGTGGATGGGAATTGTGCTAAACATGCATGGTTAATTTGCTATACACTAGCAAATGCAATGAATGTTCCCATGCTTCCATCCTCCCACAAGGGTTGTCATTTTTATGGGCACCATAGTCACAGTAGCAACTCAAGTCAGACTAGAAACTGTATATAAACTACAATTTCCCGTTCCAGTCCAGTACACAGTGTGCCAGAGTTACAAACCAATTTGATATTATGAATGTACAGGTAGAGTGGAGTTGATTGATACCTAGTTTGACCTATTTGAAGTAGATTTGGTCTCGTAGGTTTGAAAAAGCTAAGGCGATTGAGCATCAAGTTGATATTCGGTTGGGTGTAAACTACAATTTCCCGTTCCAGCTAGTCCAACACACAGTGTGCCAGAGTTACAAACCAATTTGATATTATGAATGTACAGGTAGAGTGGAGTTGATTGATAGCTTGTTTGTCCTATTTGAAGTAGATTTGGTCTCGTAGGTTTGAAAAAGCTAAGGCGATTGAGCATCCAGTTGATATTCGGTAGGGTGTATAAACTACAATTTCCCGTTCCAGTCCAGCACACAGTGGGGCAGAGTTACAAACCAATTTGATATTATCAATGTACAGGTAGAGTGGAGTTGATTGATACCTAGTTTGTCCTGTTTGAAGTAGTTTTGGTCTCGTAGGTTTGAAAAAGCTAAGGCGATTGAGCATCGAGTTGATATTCGGTTGGGTGTAAACTACAATTTCCCGTTCCATTCCAGCACACAGTGTGCCAGAGTTACAAACCAATTTGATATTATGAATGTACAGGTAGAGTGGAGTTGATTGGTACCTAGTTTGTCCTGTTTGAAGTAGTTTTGGTCCCATAGGTTTGAAAAAGCTAAGGCGATTGAGCATCGAGTTGATATTCGGTTGGGTGTAAACTACAATTTCCCGTTCCAGTCCAACACACAGTGTACCAGAGTTACAAACCAATTTGATATTATGAATGTACAGGTAGAGTGGAGTTGATTGATACCTAGTTTGTCCTGTTTGAAGTAGTTTTGGTCTCATAGGTTTGAAAAAGCTAAGGCGATTGAGCATCGAGTTGATATTCGGTTGGGTGTAAACTACAATTTCCCGTTCCAGTCCAGCACACAGTGTGCCAGACTTACAAACCAATTTGATATTATGAATGTACAGGTAGAGTGGAGTTGATTGATACCTAGTTTGTCCTATTTGAAGTAGTTTTGGTCACGTTGATTTGAAAAAGCTAAGGGGATTGAGCATCGAGTTGATATTCGGTTGGGTGTAAACTACAATTTCCCGTTCCAGTCCAGCACACAGTGTGCCTGAGTTACAAACCAATTTGATATTATGAATGTACAGGTAGAGTGGAGTTGATTGATACCCAGTTTGTCCTATTTGAAGTAGATTTGGTCTCGAAGGTTTGAAAAAGCTAAGGCGATTGACCATCGAGTTGATATTCAGTTGGGTGTAAACTACAATTTCCCGTTCCAGTACAACACACAGTGTGCCAGAGTTACAAACCAATTTGATATTATGAATGTACAGGTAGAGTGGAGTTGATTGATACCCAGTTTGTCCTATTTGAAGTAGATTTGGTCTCGAAGGTTTGAAAAAGCTAAGGCGATTGAGCATCGAGTTGATATATTTGGTAGGGTGTAAACTACAATTTCCCGTTCCAGTCCAGCACACAGTGTGCCAGAGTTACAAACCAATTTGATATTATGAATGTACAGGTAGAGTGGAGTTGATTGATACCTAGTTTGTCCTGTTTGAAGTAGTTTTGGTCTCATATATAGGTTTGAAAAAGCTAAGGTGATTGAGCATCGAGTTGATATTCGGTTGGGTGTAAACTACAATTTCCCGTTCCAGTCCAGCACACAGTGTGCCAGAGTTACAAACCAATTTGATATTATGAATGTACAGGTAGAGTGGAGTTGATTGGTACCTAGTTTGTCCTGTTTGAAGTAGTTTTGGTCTCATAGGTTTGAAAAAGCTAAGGCGATTGAGCATCGAGTTGATATTCGGTTGGGTGTAAACTACAATTTCCCGTTCCAGTCCAACACACAGTGTGCCAGAGTTACAAACCAATTTAATGTACAGGTAGAGTGGAGTTGATTGATACCTAGTTTGTCCTATTTGAAGTAGTTTTGGTCTCATAGGTTTGAAAAAGCTAAGGCGATTGAGCATCGAGTTGGTATTCGGTTGGGTGTAAACTACAATTTTCCGTTCCAGTCCAGCACACAGTGTGCCAGACTTACAAACCAATTTAATGTACAGGTAGAGTGGAGTTGATTGATACCTAGTTTGTCCTATTTGAAGTAGTTTTGGTCACGTTGATTTGAAAAAGCTAAGGGGATTGACCATCGAGTTGATATTCGGTTGGGTGTAAACTACAATTTCCCGTTCCAGTCCAGCACACAGTGTGCCTGAGTTACAAACCAATTTGATATTATGAATGTACTGGTAGAGTGGAGTTGATTGATACCCAGTTTGTCCTATTTGAAGTAGATTTGGTCTCGAAGGTTTGAAAAAGCTAAGGCGATTGAGCATCGAGTTGATATTCGGTTGGGTGTAAACTACAATTTCCCGTTCCAGTCCAGCACACAGTGTGCCAGAGTTACAAACCAATTTGATATGATGAATGGACAGGTAGAGTGGAGTTGATTGATACCTAGTTTGTCCTATTTGAAGTAGATTTGGTCTCATAGGTTTGAAAAAGCTAAGGCGATTGAGCATCAAGTTGATATTCGGTTTGGTGTAAACTACAATTTCCCGTTCCAGTCCAACACACAGTGTGCCAGAGTTACAAACCAATTTGATATTATGAATGTACAGGTAGAGTGGAGTTGATTGATACCTAGTTTGTCCTATTTGAAGTAGTTTTGGTCTCGTAGGTTTGAAAAAGCTAAGGCGATTGACCATCGAGTTGATATTCGGTTGGGTGTAAACTACAATTTCCCGTTCCAGTCCAGCACACAGTGTGCCAGACATACAAACCAATTTGATATTATGAATGTACAGGTAGAGTGGAGTTGATACCTTGTTTGTCCTGTTTGAAGTAGTTTTGTACTCATAGGTTTGAAAAAGCTAAGGCGATTCATCGAGTTGATATTCGGTTGGGTGTAAACTACAATTTCCTGTTCCAGTCCAACACACAGTGTGCCAGACTTACAAACCAATTTGATATTATGAATGTACAGGTAGAGTGGAGTTGATTGATACCTAGTTTGTCCTATTTGAAGCAGTTTTGGTCTCGTAGGTTTGAAAAAGCTAAGGCGATTGACCATCGAGTTGATATTCGGTTGGGTGTAAACTACAATTTCCCGTTCCAGTCCAACACACAGTGTGCCAGAGTTACAAACCAATTTGATATTATGAATGTACAGGTAAAGTGGAGTTGATTGATACCTAGTTTGTCCTGTTTGAAGTAGTTTTGGTTTCGTAGGTTTGAAAAAGCTAAGGCGATTGACCATCGAGTTGATATTCGGTTGGGTGTAAACTACAATTTCCCGTTCCAGTTCAGCACACAGTGTGCCAGAGTTAGAAACCAATTTGATATTATGAATGTACTGGTAGAGTGGAGTTGATTGATACCTAGTTTGTCCTATTTGAAGTAGATTTGGTCTCGTAGGTTTGAAAAAGCTAAGGCGATTGGCCATCGAATTGATATGCGGTTGGGTGTAAACTACAATTTCCCGTTCCAGTCCATGCCAGACATACAAACCAATTTGATATCATGAATGTACAGGTAGAGTGGAGTTGATACCTTGTTTGTCCTGTTTGAAGTAGTTTTGTACTCATAGGTTTGAAAAAGCTAAGGCGATTGAGTATCGAAATGATATTCGGTTGGGTGTAAACTGCATTTTACCGTTCCATTCCTATGGTTCCTACTGTGTCTAATTTTTAATCTATTTATTCATCTTTACTGTTTTCTCCTTACAGGACCAAATGGGCAAAGGTAGACAACCTGGGTGTTGTCTGTAGAAGACTGAAGTTGCTGTCGTTATGGAGATATTGGACTGAGTCTATTTAGTTGTTGACAGCAGTGTTTTTGGTTTTTTTGTATGTTCATTTCCTGTCATCATTTGCTCATTCTGTCATGCATTGGTAAACTCTGGGCCGAACCATAAGTTCTGGGTTACTACCACTGTCAGTGCATGAGACGGTCCTCAACAAGTCAGCTCCACCTATTCGTGCGTTTTGCGCGTGCGCAATTGTTTGAACTTTGACCTTGAGCGCGCTCGCGCTCGAAGTGTGATACTTTCGAAAATGAAGCGCGAGTGAAGGAAGGAGGTGTGCCACGGAACTCGGTCTGAACAGGACAACGGTGAGCAGTGTTTCTCGCAAAATTTATCTTGCTAATACGTATATAGAAAGCTGGGAAATATGTCAGAATAGTATACAGTCACTTGTAGCCCTGTGACATTCTCATATGCTGTATATGAAGCTCTTAAAAACGCTCTTCATGGTGTGGATTTTGATTTCTGTTTCAGTACATGTGGTGCTGGACTTCTGATGTCATCTCCCTCCTCGTACATATAGATGAGGTGAGCCTGGGATATTGTTACAAATTATGACGTATGAATTCATCCTGTCATTCTTCTTCATTACGGCACTCAGACTGTGTATCATGGAACAAGAGCAAAGCAGGTACAGTACACTTTAACACACATACAGACATAAGTACTCCTCCTATCTTTCCGTCTGACAGTGTACCCGCAACTTTTCTGTCGAGTCTATATCGAAGAACAAGAGCCAGTGAAGAATTAAAGGTACAGTTCCCTTTTGTCTCTACTGCACCCTCATTTTTCTGTCGCATAGTGTAACCTCGTTCTTCTTTCTGTCCCATACTCCAATTCCACATTCTTTCTGTTTCATAGTACACTTCCTTCCTCTTTGATATTGCTCTCTCCCCACACACGTACACACAAAGGTAGACAGAAGCCAGCCTGATGTATTGCCACAGTGAATATTTGCTCCTTACATTCTTCTTCACCACTTTTACATCCAGGGTCTATCACAGAACAAAAGCCAAATAAAGAATTAGAGGTACAGTTCTTTCTCTCTAATAGTGCACCCTTGTCCTTTCTGTCCCATAACTGTACCCACATTCTTTGCACGATATTCTTACCCCTTGTATATACACACTAGGTAGATTGAGGCCAGCCTGGGTACAATCCACAATGATAACCTCTTCCTTTCCTATTACTCCCTCGTTCAGAGTCAAACACGGAAAGTGAGCCAAGCAAAGAATTAGAGGTAGATGTTCCTTCCTCGTTTTCTCTCTTCCCTCCTCTGCACACACACACTCACACAGACACAGAACAACAACAAAGTGAAGAAGTACAGGTACGGCATGCACATGTATACTTATACACACACATAAACTTGTGTTTTGTTTCTCCACTGTACCCTACTCTCTCCTTTCCCAGAGCCCATACATGCACTTTCCCTTTTATTAATGATATACTACTGTCTTGTTTCCCCACAGATGCAGATATCTATGCCACAGAAAGTACAAAAGCAACAAGTGACTTTATACTAAGTAGACTAAGGTTTACTTGCTTTTGGTGTCAGTGCATTTCCTTGTGTGCATTATAATCTGTTTTGCCACAATACTGTCATTTAACAGCAAGGACAAACTGAATGTACAATGCATAGATTATACTGCTATAAGCAGCATGACAATCATACCAATTCATGGATGTAAATCATACTATCTACTTGTGTGATGATCATACCCTTTTTGGTATGAAATTCATACCGTTTTGGTATGAAATTCATACCGCTTTGGTATGATATTAATACCGTTTTTGGTATGAAATTCATACCATTTTTGGTATGAAATTCATACCGTTTTTGGTATGCTCAGTGTAAAAAGCGAAATCATACCTATTTTGGTATGAACTTCATACCATTGTTTTTGCTGTGCATAAACAGCTTCACCGGACCTCCACAGCAGTGAAAACTGCTTTCTCCATCATTTCTGGTACATAAACAGGCCTGCACGTGCTTCACAGCACGTCCTTGTCGGTTAAAACGGTGTTGTAGGATGTTTCCTGCATATAAACAGGTTTGTACTAGCTGCACAGGACCTCCTCAACGGTTTCTCTATCTATATTTGAACTTCCAAAGGCCTGCACGTGCTTCACAGCCCCTCTTCAGCGGTGAAAACGGCGTCGCATGGCGCTTCCCACACATAAACAGGCTTGCACCAGCTTCAAAGGACCTCCCCAGTAGTGAAAACTGCTTTCTCAGTCTTTCCTGCAACCGAAGTTAAACAGGCCTGAACGTGCTTCACAGCACCACCTTGGCAGTTAAAACGGCGTTGTAGGGTGTTTCCCGCACATAAACAGGTTTGCACTAGCTGCACAGGACCTCCTCAATGGTGAAAACTGTTTCTCCATCTTTATTGGCACTTACAATGGCCTGCACGTGCTTCACAGCCCCTCTTCGGCGGTGAAAACGGAGTTGTATGGCGCTTCTCACACATAAACAGGCTTGCACCAGCTTCAAAGGATCTCCCCAGTAGTGAAAACTGCTTTCTCAGTCTTTCCTGCCACTTAAACAGGCCTGCACGTACCTCCTCGCCTGTGAAAACGGAGTTATATGGGGTTTCCCGCACATAAACTGGCTTGCACCAGCTTCACATGACCTCCACAATGGACCTTTTCTGGCAGTTAAACAGGCCTGCACATGCTTCACAGCACTACCTTGTCGGTGAAAATGGCATTATAGGGTGTTTCCCGCACATGAACAGGTTTGCACCAGCTTCATAGGACCTCCACACTGGAGAAAACTGATTTCTCCTGCTTTTCTGGCACCTAAACAGACATGCACGTGCTTCAAAGCACACCTAGGCGGTGTAAACGGCGTTATAGGGTATTTCCCGCACGTAAACAGATTTGCACCTGCTTCACAAGACCTCCACAGTGGTGAAAACTGCTTTCTCCATTTTTCTGGCACTTAAACTGGCTTGCACGTTCTTCACAGCACTACCTCGGCGGTGAAAACGGCATTATAGGGTGTTTCCCGCACATGAACAGGTTTGCACCAGCTTCACAGGACCTCCACAGTGGAGAAAACTGATTTCTCGATCTTTTCTGGCACTTAAACAGGCCTGCACGTGCTTCACAGCACTTCCTCGGCGGTGAAAACGGCTTTTTAGGGTGTTTCCCGCACATAAACAGGTTTCCACTTGCTGTACAGGACCTCCACAGTGGTGAAAACGGCTTTCTCCATTTTTCTGCTACTTAAACAGGCCTGCACGTGCTTCACAACACGCCCTCGGCGTTCAAAACGGCGTAGTAGGGTGTTTCCCGCACATAAACAGGTTTACCACAAGCTTCACAAGACCTCCACAGTGGCGAAAACTGCTTTCTCCATCTTTTCTGGCACATAAACAGGCCTGCACGTGCTTCATAGCACTTCCTCGGCGGTGAAAACGGCTTTTTAGGGTGTTTCCAGTACATAAACAGGTTTACACTAGCTGCACCAGGACTTCCTAAATGGTGAAAACTGTTTCACCATCTTTATTAGCACTTCCAAAGGCCTGCACGTGCTTCACAGCCCCTCCTCGACGGTGAAAAAGGCGTTGTAGGGTGCTTCCCACACATAAACAGGCTTGCTCCAGCTTCACACGGGTATTCCACACTGGAGAAAACTGCTTTCTCCATCCTTTCCGGCACTTAAACAGGCCTGCACGTGCTTCACAGCACTTCCTTGGCGGTTAAAACGGTGTTGTAGGGTGTTTCCCGCATATAAACATGCTTGCACTAGCTGCACAGGACCTCCTCAATGGTTTCTCCATCCTTATTGGAACTTCCAAAGGCCAGCACGTGCTTCACAGCCCCTGTTCGGCGGTAAAAACGGCGTTGCATGCGCTTCCCACACATAAACAGGCTTGCACCAGCTTCAAAGGAACTCCACAGTAGTGAAAACTGCTTTCTCAGTTTTTTCCTGCCACTTAATCAGGCCTGCACGTGCTTCACAGCACCTGTGAAAACGGAGTTATATGCTGTTTCCCGCACATAAACAGGCTTGTACCAGCTGCACAGGACCTCAATGGTGAAAACTGTTTCTCCATCTTTACCGGCATTTGAACAGGCCTGAACGCGTTTCACAGCACCTCCTTGGCGGTTAAAACGGCGTTGTAGGGTGTTTCCCGTATATAAACAGGTTTGCATTAGCTGCACAGGACCTCCTCAATGGTTAAAACTGTTTCTCCATCTTTATTGGCACTTCCACAGACCTGCACGTGCTTCGCAGCCCCTCTTCGACGGTGAAAACGGCTTTTTAGGGTAATTCCCGCTCACAAACACCACCTCCACAGTGGAGAAAACTGCTTTCTCCATCTTTTCTGACACTTAAACAGGTCTGCACGTGCTTCACAGCACATCCACGGCGGTGAAAACGGCTTTGTAGGGTACTTCCCGCACATAAAGTGGCTTGCATAAGTTTCACAGGACTTCCACAGTGGTGAAAATTGCTTTCTCCATCTTTTCTGGCACTTAAAGAGGCCAGCACGTTCTTCACAGCCAATTTTCGGCGGTTAAAACGGCGTTACAGGGTGTTTCCCGCATATAAATAGGTGTGCACCAGCTCCGCAGGACCTCCACAGAGTAGAAAACTGCTTCCTCGATCTTTACTAGCACTTAAACAGGCCTGCACGTGCTTCACAGCCAACTTCAGTGGTGAAAACGGCGTTATAGGGTGTTTGCCGCACATAAACAGCTTCACCGGACCTCAACAGCAGTGAAAACTGCTTTCTCCATCATTTCTGGTACATAAACAGGCCTGCACGTGTTTCCCAGCACCCCCTTGTCGGTTAAAACGGCTTTTTAAGGGTGTTTTCCGCACATAAACAGGTTTACACCAGCTTCACAAGACCTCCACAGTGGTGAAAACTGCTTTCTCCAACTTTATTAGCACTTCCACAGGCCTGCAGGTGCTTCGCAGCCCCTCTTCGGCGGTGAAGACGGCGTGGTATGGTGTTTCCCACACATAAACAGGCTTGCACCAGCTTCACAAGACCACAATGAAGAAAACTGCTTTATCCATCTTTACTGGCAATTAAACAGGCCTACACGTTCTTCACAGCATTACCTCGGCGGTGAAAACGGCTTTATAGGGTGTTTCCCGCACATGAACATGTTTGCACCAGCTTCACAGGACCTCCACAGTGGAGAAAACTGATTTCTCCAGCTTTTCTGGCACGTAAACAGGCCTGCACGTGCTTCACAGCCCACCTCGGCGGTGTAAACGGCATTTAGGGTGTTTCCCGCACATAAACAGGTTTGCACCAGCTTCACAAGACCTCCACAGTGATGAAAACTGCTTTCTCCATTTTTCCGGCACTTAAACAGGCCTGCACGTGCTTCACAACACGCCCTCGGCGTTCAAACCGACGTAGTAGGGTGCTTCCCGCACATAAACAGGTTTACCACGAGCTTCACAAGACCTCCACAGTGGCGAAAACTGCTTTCTCTATCTTTTCTGGCACCTCAGGCCTGGTCGTTCTTCACAGCACCACCTCGGCGGCTTTATAGGATGTTTCCCGCACATAAACAGGTTTCCACTAGCTGTACAGGACCTCCACAGTGGTGAAAACGGCTTTCTCCATTTTTCTGGCACTTAAACAGGCCTGCACGTGCTTCACAGCTCCTCCTTTGCGGTTAAAACGGCTTTTTAGGGTGTTTCCCGCACATAAACTGGTTTGCACCAGCTTCACAGGTCCTCCACAGCGGAGAAAACTGCTTCTTCGATCTTTACTGGCACTTAAACAAGCCTGCAAGTGCTTCGCAGGACCTCCTCGGCGGTTAAAACGGGTTTGGAGAGTGTTTGCGGAATATAAACTGGTTTACACCAGCTGCACAGGACTTCCTCTGTGGTGAAAACTGTTTCTCCATCTTTATTGGCACTTCAACATGCCTGCACGTGCTTCACAGCCCCTCTTCAGCTGTGAAAACGGCGTTGTATGGTGCTTCCAACACATAAACAGGCTTGCACCAGCTTCGCAAGACTTCCACAGTGGTGAAAACGGCTTTCTCCATTTTTCTGGCACTTAAACAGGCCTGCACGTGCTTCAAAGCACCTCCTCGGCGGTTAAAACGGCATTATTAGTGTGTTTCCTGCACATGAAGAGGTTTGCACAGGCTTCACAGGAGCACCACAATGGAGAAAACTGCTTTCTCCATCTTTTCTGGCAATTAAACAGGCCTGCACGTACTTCACAGCACCTCCTCGGCGGCGAAAACGGCTTTTTAGTGAGTTTCACGCACATGAACAGGTTTGCACCAGTTTCACAGGACCTCCACAGGGGAGAAAACTGTTTCTCTATCTTTACTGGCACTTCCACAAGCCTGCACGTGATTCGATGCCTCTCTTCGGCGGTGAAAACGGCGTTGTATGGTGCTTCCCACACATAAACAGGCTTCCACCACCTCCACAGTGGTGAAAATTGCTTTCTCCATCTTTTCTGGCACTTAAGGTGGCGGGTAAGCTATCATGACTAACAAACGCCAGGGAGATTTTGTACCGCGAAACGCCACAAAAAATGACTTTCCAATAACAGTTTCAACTCGCCATCCGTTAAGCTTTACAGCTTATGACCAAAACTCTACGTAACCCCCTCTAGCGACTGTTGAACTTTCTCCTCCCCAAGAATGGACTATGTGCCTCTCGTACCGTGAGAGTGAAACGTGATGAAAAATTGTAAAATGCAACCACTGCTCTGCGCGCTATTTTCTTTAGCATGGTATCTAGATTTGTTGCACAGATATTACTTACCATACAGTACTTAAATATCGAGTTTGGTTGTAATTGATAGTAAGATAAGACAGTTTATATATGGAAGCTAATTTAATGTGAAATTATTTACCCGCCACCTTAAAGAGGCCTGCACGCTCTTCACAGCCTACTTTCGGCGGTGAAAACGGAGTTGTATGGTGTTTCCCACACTTAAACAGCCTTGTACAAGTTTCTCAAGACCTCCACAGTAGTGCGTTCTCCATCTTTTCTGCCACATAAACAGTGACTGCACATGCTTCACAGCACCACCTCGGCGGTTAAAACGGCGTTGCAGGGTGTTTTTCGCATATAAACAGGTTCTGCACCAGCTGCACAGGACCTCCTCAATGGTGAAAACTCTCTCCATCCTTATTGGCACTTCCACAGGCCTGCACGTGCTTCACAGCCCCTCTTCGGAGGTTAAAACGGCGTTGTATGGTGCTTCCCACACATAAAACAGGCTTGCACCAGTTTCACAGGAATTCCACAGTGGTGAAAACTCCTTTCGACATCTTTTCTGAAATTTAAACAGGCTTGCACTTGCTTCACAACACCTCCTCGGAGGTGAAAACGGCGTTGTACGGTACCTCGTACACATAAACAGGCTTGCACCAGCTTCACAAGATCTCCACAGTAGTGAGAACTGGTTTATCCATCTTTTCTGAGACTTAAACAGGCCTGCACGTGCTTCACAGCACCTCCTTGGCGGTTAAAACGGCGTTGCAGGGTGTCTCCCGCATATAAACAGGTTTGTACCAGCTTCACAGGACCTCCACAGTTGGGAAAACATATATCTCCTCCATCTTTTCTGGCACTTAAATGGGCCTCCACGTGCTTCACAACACCTCCTCGGCGGCAGTGGCGGATTTAGGGGGGGTAAGGGGGGTGCAAATGCACCCCCCTTTGGCGGCTAGTAATGTATTTTGCGTACATAACTGCACGAGTCCATCAAATGATTATGCAGCAGTGGCATGCAGCAACAACAACCAGGCACAGTTACACACTCACGTATCAGTTCCTTACTGATCTCCAGACGTTTGACTAGGCCTAGAGTTGCTTCGAGATATTCGGTTCGGCCCGAGGGGTCCCCCACGGCGCGCCTCGGCGTACGAGATTTCGAAATCCACTGGATTTCACGTGGATTTCGGATTTCGGATTTCAGAGTGGATTTCTGGATTTCACAGTGGATTTCTGGATTTCAGTTTGGATTTCTGCCGACAGGTTTCTTCTTGTATGTTCTTTGATATTTGCCCAGCTTAGCAAAAAACTTTAGTTAGTTGTAGTTTTGGTTAACTAAATTTTAAAAAGGCCATACTAAAATGTATTTAATTAAACTTATAGTTAACTAAAACAACACTGTCGGACAGTGTACGAGATTTCTTTTGTGATGGACCCCTCGGTTCGGCCTCTCATGCCCAGCTATGAATGCGTTCACGTGACCGAAAGTGGGCGTGGCAACCCAAAAATTTTCCGGCGCGCTTCGCGCGCCAGTGACTTAACCCCCCTTTCTAAATTTCTAGATCCGCCACTGGGCGGTGCAAACGGCGTTGTAGGGTGTTTCCCTATCATAAACAGGTTTGCACCAGCTTCACAGGACCTCTACAGTGGACTAAACTGATTTGTCCAACCTTTCTCGCACTTGAAGAGGCCTGCACGTGCTTCACAACACCTCCTCGGCGGTTTAAACGGCGTTGTAGGGTGTTTCCCGCATATAAACAGGTTTGCACCAGCTTCACATGACCTCCACAGTTGTGAAAACTGAGATCTCCATCTTTTCTAGCACTTAAACTGGCCTGCACGTGCTTCACAACACCTCCTTGGAAGTTTAAACGGCGTTGTAGGGTGTTTCCCTTTCATAAACAAGTTTGCAGAAGCTTCACAGGACCTCCACAATTGTGAAAACTGAGATTTCCATCTTTTCTGGCACTTAAACAGGCCTGCACGTGCTTCACAGCACCTCCTCGGCGGTGAAAACGGCATTGTAGGGTGTTCCCGCATATAAACAGGCTTGTACCACCTTCACAGGACTTCCACAGTGGTGAAACCTGCTTTCTACATCTTTTCTGGAACAAAAACAGGCCTGCGTATGCTTCTCCTCGGAGGTGAAAAGGGCGTTTGTAGGGTATTTTCGGCATATAAATAGGTTTGCATCAGCTTCACAGGACCTCCAAAGTTGTGAAAACTGAGATCTCCATCTTTTCTGGCACTTAAACAGGTTTGCACGTGCTTCACATCACCTCCTCCGCGTTTTAAACGGCATTTTATGGTGTTTCCTGCACATATACAGGATTACACCAGCTTCACAAGATTTCCACAGTGGTGAAACCTGCTTCAAACACTTACTCTTTAACAACCGTAGGCTATTTACTGGAAGTGTTAATTAGGCTATGGATTATTTCCATGGTCCGTATTTTCACTTCTGCTTGGAGCTAGCACTGGAAACTTGACTCAAAGCTTAATTGACATGTTCTCTGTAAGTTCATGACCTTGGACACACCCATTCATTAGCGAGCGTTCAATAGTCAGGGCCCTCCAACCACAGAACGCTCCTCCGAACTAAAAGCTGCCTAAAATGCCAGAAATGGAGTCCCTACAAGGTCAAAGGAGCGTTTTCTACACCCGTTTGTGCAAGAAAGCAGACAAATGGCCCACCCGGCATTGACCAAGGCTTTTCTACAGGCAGCTGCAACCGCCGCCATGCACTGTCAGCCAGAGCGGTGCACCCACCCACCTCCTCCCGTCCCACCCTTACTGCTAGCGCAGAACCTATCTTCAAAACGGATTGCGCCAACTGATAACATGCGGCCTAAATCTGACGAAGCCATAAGGCGTCAACGGTTGTTAAAGGGTTAAACAGGCCTGCACGTGCTTCCCAGCACCGCCTAGGCAGTGATAACGGCTTTTTAGGGTGTTTCCCGCCCATAAACACCAGCTTCACAGGACCTCCACAGTGGAGAAAACTGCTTTCTCCTTTTCTAGGACTTAAACAGGCCTGCACGTGCTTCACAGCGCCTCCTCGGCAGTGAAAACGGCGTTGTAGGGTGCTTCCCACACATAAACAGGCCTGCACTAGGACTTCCACAGTGGTGAAAACTGCTTTCTCCATCTTTTCTGGCACTTAAAGAGGCCTGCACGTTCTTCACAGCCCATTTTCGACTGTCAAAACGGCGTTGTATGGTGTTTCCCAAACATAAACAGGCTTGCACCAGACATCTACACTTGTGAAAACTGCTTTCTCCATCTTTTCTGGCACATAAACTGGCCTGCACGTGCTTCACAATACCTCACCGGCGGTTAAAACGGCGTTGTAGGGTGTTTACTGCACATAAACAGGTTTGCACAAGCTGTACAGGACCTTCACAGTGGTAAAAAATGATTTCTCTATCTCTATCGGCACTTAAACAGGCCTGCACGTGCTTAACAGCCCTCCTCGGCTGTGAAAACGGCGTTATAGGGTGTTTCCTGCACATCAACAGGTTTGCACCAGCTTCATAAGACCTCCACAGTGGGGAAATCTGCTTTCTCCATCTATTCTGGCTCTTAAACAGGCCTGCACGTGCTTCACAGCACCTCTTCTGCGTTTAAAACGGCTTTTTAGGATGTTTTCCGAACATAAACAGGTGTGTACTGGCTTCACAGCCCCTCCTCGACGGTGAAAACGGCGTTGTAGGGTGCTTCCAACACATAAACAGGCTGGCTCCAGCTTTACAGGACTTCCACAGTGGAGAAAACTGCTTTCTCCATCTTTTCAGGCACTTAAAGAGTCCTGCACCTTCCTCGCAGCACCTTCTCGGCGGTGAAAACGGCGTTGTACGGTGCTTCCCACACATAAAGAGGCTTGTACCAGTTTCACAGGACTTCCACATTGGAGAAAACTGCTTTCCGGCATATAAACAGGCTTGGACCAGCTTCACAGGACTTCCACAGTGGTGAAACCTGCTTTCTATATCTTTTCTGGAACTAAAACAGGCCTGCACATGCTTCACAGCACCTCCTCGGCGGTGAAAACGGCGTTGCAGGGTGTTTCCCGCATATAAACAAGTTTGCACCAGCTTCACAGGACCTCCATAGTTGCGAAAACTGAAATCTCCATCTTTTCTGGCACTTAAACAGGCTTGTAAGTACCTCCTCGGCGGTTTAAACGACGTTGTAAGGTGTTTGCTGCACATAAACATGTTTGCACCATCTGCAGACGACCTCCACAGTGGTGAAAACTGCTTTCTCAATCTTTATTGGCACTTAAACAGGCCTGCACGTGCTTCACAGCCAAGCTCGGCGGTGAAAACGGCGTTATAGGGTGTTTCCCGCACACAAACTGGTTTGCACCATGTTCACAGGACCTCCACAGTTGTGAAAACTGAGATCTCCATCTTTTCTGGCACTTAAACAGGCCTGCACGTGCTTCACAACACCTGCTCAGCGGTTTGAACGGCGTTGTAGGGTGCTTCCCGCACATAAATAGGTTTGCCCATCTGCAGAGGACCTCCACAGTGGTGAAAACTGCTTTTTCAACTTATATTGGCACTAGAGCAGGACTGCAAGTGCTTCACAGCACCCCCTCGACGATGAAAACGGCGTTGTAGGCTGCTTCCCACACATAAACAGGCCTGCTCCAGCTTTACAGGACTTCCAGAGTAATGAAAACTGCTTTCTCCATCTATTTTGGCAGTTCAACAGGCTTGCACGTTCTTCACAGCACCTCCTCAGCGGTGAAAACGGCGTTTCCCGCACATAAACAAGTATGCTCCAGCTTCACAGGACCTTCACAATGGAGAAAACTGTTTTCTCCATCCCTTCTGGCACTTAAACAGGCCTGCACGTGCTTCACAACACCTGCTCGGCGGTTTGAACGGCGTTGTAGGGTGCTTCCCGCACATAAATAGGTTTACACCATCTGCAGAGGACCTCCACAGTGGTGAAAACTGCGTTTTCAACTTTTATTGGCACTAAAGCAGGACTGCAAATGCTTCACAGCACCTCCTCGACGGTGAAAACGGCGTTTTAGGGTGCTTCCCACACATAAACAGGCCTGCTCCAGCTTTACAGGGCTTCCAGAGTAGTGAAAACTGCTTTCTCCATCTTTTCTGGCACTTCAACAGGCTTGCACGTTCTTCAAAGCACCTCATCGGCGGTGAAAACGGCGTTTCCCGCACATAAAACAAGAATGCTCCAGCTTCACAGGACCTTCACAATGGAGAAAACTGTTTTCTCCATCCTTTCTGGCACTTAAACAGGCCTGCACGTGCTTCACAACACCTGCTCGGCGGTTTGAACGGAGTTATAGGGTGTTTCCCGCATATAAACTGGATTGCACCAGCTTCACAAGACCTCCACAGGGCTGAAAACTGATTTGTCCATCTTTTCTCGCACTTAAAGAGGCCTGCACGTGCTTCACAGCACCTCCTCGGAGGAAAACGGCGTTAAAGGGTGGTTCCCGCACATAAACAGGTATGCGCCCACTTCACAGGACCTCCACGATGGAGAAAACTGCTTTCTCCATCTTTTCTGGCACTTAAAAGAGGCCTGCACGTCCTTCACAGCCCATTTTCGACGATGAAAATGGCGTTGTATGGCGTTTCCCACACATAAACAGGTTTGCACCTGCTTCACAGGACCTCCACAGGGGAGAAAACTGCTTCCTCGATCTTTACTGGCACTTAAACAGGATTGCACGTGCTTCAAAGCACCTCCTCGGCGGTTAAAACGGCGTTGTAGGGTGTTTCCCGCACATAAACAGGTTTGCACCAGCTGCACAGGACCTCCTCACTGGTGAAAACTGTTTCTCCATCTTTATTAGCACTTCCACAAGCCTGCACGTGCTTCGCTGCCTCTCTTCGGCGGTGAAAACGGCGTTGTATGGAGCTTCCCACACATAAACAGGCTTCCACCACCTTCACAAGACCTCCACAGTGGTGAAAATTGCTTTCTCCATCATTTCTGGCACTTAAAGAGGGCTGCACGTTCTTCACAGCCCACTTTCGGCGGCGAAAATGGCGTGGTATGGTGTTTCCCACACATAAACAGGCTTGTACAACCTTCACAGGACCTCCACAGTTGTGAAAACTGCTTTCTCCATATTTTCAACCACATAAACAGGCCTGCACGTGCTTCACAGCACCTCCTTGGCGGTTAAAACGGCGTTGTAGGGTGTTTCTCGCATATAAACAGGCTTGCACCAGCTTCACAGGACTTCCACAGTGGTACAAACTGCGATCTTTTCTGGAACATACAGAGGCCTGCACGTTCTTCACAGTCCATTTTCGACGAGGAAAACGGCGTTGTATGGTGTTTCCCACGCATAAATAGGCTTGCACCAGATTTACAGGACCTCCAGAGTTGTGAAAACTGCTTTCTCCATCTTTTCTGACACTTAAACAGGCCTGCACGTGCTTCACAACACCTCCCCGGCGGTTAAAACGGCGTTGTAGGGTGTTTCCCACACATAAACAGGTTTGCACCAGCTGTACAGGACCTCAACAGTGATGGAAACTGCTTTCTCAATTTTTATTGGCACTTCAACAGGCCTGCAAGTGCTTCACAGCACCTCCTCGGCTGTGAAAACAACGTAGTATGGTGCTTCCCACACATAAACAGGCTTGTACAACCTTCACAGGACCTCCACAAGTAGTGAAAACTGCTTTCTCCTTCTTTATGCCACTGAAACAAGCTTGCACGTGCCTCACAGCACCTCCTCGGCGGTGAAAACGGCCTTAAAGGGTGTTTACCGCAGATACACAGGTATGCACCAGCTTCACAGGACCTCCACTATGGAGAAAACTGCTTTCTCCATCTTTTATGGCACTTCAATAGGCCTGCAAGTTCTTCACAGCACCTCGGCGGTGAAAACGGCGTTATAGGGTGTTTCCCTATAATAAACAGGTTTGCACCAGCTTCACAGGGCCTCCACAGTGGAGAACTTGTGTGTTGATTTGTCCATCTTTTCTCACACTTAAAGAGGTCTGCATGTGCTTCTCGGCACCTCCTCGGCGGTGAAAACTGAGTTATAGGGTGTTTCCCTATAATAAACAGGTTTGCACCAGATTCACAGGACTTCCACAGTGGAGAAAACTGCTTTCTCCATCTTTTATGGCACTTCAACAGGCCTGCAAGTTCTTCACAGCATCTCGGCGGTGAAAACGGCGTTGTAGGGTGTTTCCCGCACATAAACAAGTTTGCACCAGCTGTACAGGACCTCAACAGTGGTGATAAATGATTTCGCCATTCACAGGCCTGCACATGCTTCACAACACCTCCTCGGTGGTTAAAACGGAGTTATAGGGCACATAAACAGCTTTGCACCAGCTCATAGGGCCTCCACAGTGGAGAAAACTGATTTCTCCAGCTTTTCTGGCATTTAAACAGGTCTGCGCGTGCTTCACAACACCTCCGCGTTTAAAAGGGCTTTATAGGGTGTTTCCCGCACATAAACAGGATTGCACCAGGTTCACAAGACCTCCACAAGTAGTGAAAACTGCTTTCTCCTTCTTTCTGCCACTTAAACAGGCCTGAACGTGCCTCACAGCACCTCCTTGGTGGTGAAAACGGCGTTGTAGGGTGCTTCCCACACATAAACAGGCTTGCATCAGCTTCACAAGAATTCCACAGTGGTGAAAACTGCTTTCTCCATCTTTTATGGCACTTAAACAGGCCTGCACGCTCTTCACAGCCCATTTTCGACGGTGAAAACGGCGTTGTATGGTGTTTCCCACATATAAACAGGCTTGCACCAGCTTCACAGGACTTCCACAGTGGTGAAACCTGCTTTCAATATCTTTTCTGGAACTAAAACAGGCCTGCTCATGCTTCACAACACCTCCTAGCTGGTGAAAACGGCGTTGTAGGGTGCTTCCTGCATATAAACAAGTTTGCACCAGCTTCACAGGACCTCCACAGTTGTGAAAACTGAGATCTGCGTCTTTTCTGGCACTTAAACAGGCCTGCACGTGCTTCGCAACACCTCTTCGGCGGTTTAAACGGCGTTGAAGGGTGTTTGCTGCACATAAACAGGTTTGCACCGTCTGAAGAGGACCTCCACAGTGGTGAAAACTGCTTTCTCAATCTTGATTGGCACTTAAACAGGCCTTCACGTGCTTCACAGCCCACATCGGCGGTGAAAACGGCGTTAAAGGGTGTTTCCCGCACATACACAGGTATGCACCAGCTTCACAGGACCTCCATAATGGAGAAAACTGCTTTCTCCATCTTTTCTGGCACTTAAACAGGCCTGCACGTTCTTCATAGCACTTCCTCGGCGGTGAAAACGGCGTTATAGGGTGTTTCCCTATCATAAACAGGTTTGCACCAGCTTCACAGGTCCTCCACAATGGAGAAAACTGAATTGTCCATCCTTTATCGCTCTTAAAGAGGCCTGCACATGATTCACAGCACCGCCTCGGCGGTGAAAACGGCTTTATAGGATGTTTCTCGCACATAAACAGGTTTGCACCAGCTTCACAGGACCTCCATTATGGAGAAAACTGATTTCTCCAGCTTTTGTGGCACTTAAACAGGCCTGCACGTGCTTCAGAGCACCTTCTCCGCGTTTAAAACAGCCTTTTAGGGTATTTCCTGTACATAAACAGGATTGCACCAGCTTCACAAGACCTCAACAGTGGTGAAAATTGCTTTCTCAATCTTTATTGGGACTTAAACAGACCTGCACGTGCTTCACAGCCCACTTAGGCGGTGAAAACGGCGTTAAAGGGTGTTTCCGCACATAGACAGGTATGCACCAGCTTCACAGGACCTCCACAATGGAGAAAACTGCTTTCTCCATCTTTTCTGGCACTTAAACAGGCCTGGATGTTCTTCACAGCACTTCCTCGGCGGTTAAAACGGAGTTATAGGGTGCTTCCCCCACATAAACAGCTTTGCACCAGCTTCACAGGACCTCCACTGTGGAGAAAACTGATTCCTCCAGCTTTCCTGGCACTTAAACAGACCTTCACGTGCTTCAGAGCACGTCCTCCGCGTTTAAAACGGGTTTTTAGGACGTTTCCTGCACATAAACAGGATAGCACCAGCTTCACAAGACCTTCACAGTGGTGAAAATTGCTTTCTCAATCTTTATTGGCACTTAAACACACCTGCACGTGCTTCACAGCTCACTTCGGCGGTGAAAACGTCGTTAAAGGGTGTTTCCGCACATAAACAGGTATGCACCAGCTTCACAGGACCTCCACAATGGAGAAAACTGCTTTCTCCATCTTTTCTGGTACTTAAACAGGGCTGCACGTTCTTCAAAGCACCTCCTCGGCAGTGAAAACGGCGTTATGGGGTGTTTCCCTATCATAAACAGGTGTGCACCAGCTTCACAGGACCTCCACAGTGGTGAAACCTGCTTTCTACATCTTTTCTAGCACTTAAACAGGCCTGCACGTGCCTCACAACACCTCCTTGGCGGTTTAAAAGGCGTTGTAGGGTGTTTGCCTTTCATAAACACGTTTGCACCAGCTTCACAGGACCTCCACAGATGTGAAAATTGAGATCTCCATCTTCTCTGGCACTTAAACAGGCCTGCACAAGCTTCACAGCACCTCCTCGGCGGTGAGAACGGCGTTGTAGGGTGTTTCCCTTTCATAAACAGGTTTGCACCTGCTTCACAGGACCTCCACAGTTGTGAAAACTGAGATATCCATCTTTTCTAGCACTTAAACAGGCCTGCACGTGCTTCACAACACTCTCTGCGGTTTGAACGGCGTTGTAGGGTGTTTCCCTATCATAAACAGGTTTGCACCAGCTTCACAGGACCTCCACAATTGTGAAAAATGAGATCTCCATCTTTTCTGGCACTTAAACAGGCTTGCACGTGCTTCACAGCACCTCCTCGGCGGTGAAAACGGCGTTGTAAGGTGTTTCCCGCATATAAACAGGTTTGCACAAGCTTCACAGGACCTCCACAGTTGTGAAAACTGTGATCTCCATCTTTTCTGGCACTTAAACAGGCTTGCACGTGCTTCACAACACCTCCTGTGCGGTTTAAACGGCGTTGTAGGGTGTTTCCTGCACATAAACAGGATTTCACCAGCTTCACAGGACTTCAGCATTGGAGAAAACTGTTTTCTCCATCTTTTCTGGCACTTAAAAGAGGCCTGCACTTGCTTCACAACACCTCCTCGGCGGTTTAAACGGCGTTATACGGTGTTTCCCTTTCATAGACAGGTTTTCACCAGCTTCACAGGACCTCCACAGTTGTGAAAACTGAGATCTCCACCCTTTCTAGCAATTAAACAGGCCTGCACGTGCTTCACAGCACCTCCTCAGCGGTGAAAATGTAGGGTGTTTCCCGCATATAAACAGGTTTGCACCAGCTTCACAGGACCTCCACAGTTGTGAAAACTGAGATCTCCTCCATCTTTACTGGCACTTAAACAGGCCTCCACGTGCTTCACAACACCTCGGCGGATTAACGGCGTTGTAGGATGTTTCCTGCACATAAACCGGATTTCACCAGCTTCACAAGACTTCCACAGAGGTGAAACCTGCTTTCTACATATTTCTTGGAACTAAAACAGGCCTGCACGTGCTTCACAGCACCTACTCGCAGGTGAAAACTGCATTGTACGATGCTTCGCATAGATAAACAGACTTGCGCCAGCTTCACAGGACTTCCACATTGGAGAAAACTGTTTTCTCCATCTTTTCTGGCACTTAAAGAGGCCTGCACATGCTTCACAACACCTCCTCGGCGGTTGGGGTATCGGGTGGGGGAGCGCCAACACTGCTACGCACATCGTAGCTCCCATCTGTTGAGGCAAGGCTCGCATAGTTGTATAAATTGTGTCTTCTCCTAATGCGTGGGGATCGTTGAGGGAGAGAGGGGGGTATTGACCACTTGTTCTGGATTATGCTGGGGGTGGGGCTGAATAGTTCGATGGATCCAGATAGGGATTCTTCATGCTGGGGGCTAGTGCTATGGGAAGAGGTTAGACTGTTAGTGGGGCTAAGTGGAGGGGGAGGTGGTTGGTCCTGGGTGGAATCTGGGGTAGGGGCATGGACTGGGCTTGCGGTGGGTGTGGGGCTAAACAGTAAGGGGGAAGGGCTATGGTTAACAGATTCTATACTACTTATACGGGGCATGCACGGGGTTACCGAGAGTGCCAGCCTAAATTGGCTGTTCGGTGTCTCTTGTATGCTGCTGATGCTGTCATCCTACGTCTGGGGGGGCTCTGATAGTATCTCCGGGGACGTAATCGGTTCCTCGGTATAGATCTCCCTGGACCGAAGTGCATATCTCAGGCGAGTAGTATAGTGTAGTAGTTTCAAAAATGACGTCATACTGCGGCGCTGCTGTATAGGCTTATTGATGAGGACAGTAGGAGGGGGTTGGCAAAACTTTATTCTCTGCTTAGAGGCCCCAAACCCTGCAACGCCGTTTAAACTGCCCAGGAGGTGTTGTGAAGCACGCGCAGGCCTGGTTAAGTGCGAGAAAAGATGGAGATCTCAGTTTTCACAACTGTGAAGGTCCTGTGAAGCTGGTGCAAACCTGTTTATATGCGGGAAACACCCTACAACGCCGTTTTCGCCGCCGAGGAGGTGCTGTGAAGCACGTGCAGGCCTGTTTATGTGAATCCTAAGAAGCTGTTTTAAACGCGGAGGAGGTGTTGTGAAGCACGTGCAGGCCTGTTTAAGTGCCAGAAAAGATGGAGAAAGCAGTGTTCACCACTGTGGAGGTCCTGTAAAGTTGGTGCAAACTTGTTTATGTGCGGGAAACACACTACAACGCCGTTTTCACCGCCGTTGTGAAGCACGTGCAGGCCAGTTTGTGCCAGGAAAGATGCAGATCTCAGTTTTCACAACTGTAGAGACACTGTGAAGCTGGTGCATACCTGTTTATGATAGGGAAACACCCTATAACGCCGTTTTCACCACCGTGGAGGTGCTGTGAAGAACGTGCAGGCCTGTTTAAGTGCCAGGAAAGATGGAGGAAGCAGTTTTCTCCATTGTGGAGGTCCCGTGAAGGTGGTGCATACCTGTTTCTGTCCGGAAACACACTTTAACGTCGTTTTTACCGCCTAGGTGGGCTGTGAAGCACGTGCAGGTCTGTTTAAGTGCCAATAAAAATTGTGAAAGCCACTGTGTAGGTCTTGTGAAACTGGTGCAATCCTGTGTATGTGCAGGAAACACCCTAAAAAGCCGTTTTAAACGCGGAGGAGGTGCTGTGAAGCACGTGCAGGCCTGTTTAGGTGCTAGAAAAGCTAGAGAAATCAGTTTTCTCCACTGTGGAGGTCCAGTGAAGCTGGTGCAAAGCTATTTATATGCGGGAAACACCCAATAACTCCGTTTTAGCCGCCGAGGAGGTGCTGTGAAGCGCGTACAGGCCTGTTTAAGTGCCAGAAAAGATGGAGAAAGCAGTTTTCACCACTGTGGAGGTCCTGTGAAGCTGGTGCAAACCTGTTTATATGCGGGAAACACCCAGAACACCGTTTTCACCGCCGAGGAGGTGCTGTGAAGTAAGTGGAGGCCTGTTTAAGTGCCAGAAAAGATGGAGATCTAAGTTTTCACAACTGTGGAGGTCCTGTGAAGCCGGTGCAAACCTGTTTATATGCGGGCAACACCCTACAACGCCATTTTCACCGTCGAGGAGGTGCTGTGAAGCACGTTCAGGCCTGTTTAATTGCCAGAAAGGATGGAGATCTCAGTTTTCACCACTGTGGAGGTCCTGAGAAGCAGGCTGTTTATGTGTGGGAAGCACCCTACAACGCCGTTTTCACCACCGAGGAGGTGCTGTGACGCACGTGCAGGCCTGTTTAAGTGGCAGAAAGAAGGAGAAAGCAGTTTTCACTACTTGTGGAGGTCTTGTGAAGCTGGTGCAAACCTGTTTATATGCGGGAAACACCATACATTTTCACCGGCGAGGAGGTGCTGTGAAGCACGTGCAGGCCTGTTTAATTGCCAGAAAGGATGGAGATCTCAGTTTTCACAACTGTGGAGGTCCTGTGAAGCTGGTGCTAACCTGTCTATGAAAGGGAAACACCCTAGAGCGCCGTTTAAATCTGTTTCCCGCAAATAAACTGGTTAGCACCATCTGCAGAGGACCTCCACAGTGGTGAAAACAGCTTTCTCAATCTTTATTGGCACTTAAACAGGCCTGCAGTGCTTCACAGCCCACCTCGGCGGTGAAAACGGCGTTAAAGGGTGTTTGCCGCACATACACAGGTATGCACCAGCTTCACAGGACCTTCACAATGTAGAAAACTGATTTCTTCATCTTTTCTGGCACTTAAACAGGCCTGCACGTGCTTGAAAGCACCTCCTCGGCGGTTAAAACGGAGTTATAGGGTGTTTCCCGCACATAAACAGCTTTGCACCAGCTTCACAGGACTTCCACAGTTGTGAAAACTGCTTTCTCCATATTTTCTGGCACATAAACAGGACTACACGTGCTTCACAGCACCTCTTCAGCGGTTAAAACGGCGTTGTAGGGTGTTTCCCGCATATAAACAGGTTTGCACCAGCTGCACAGGACCTCCTCAGTGGTGAAAACTGTTTTTCCATCTTCATTGGCACTTCCACAGGCCTGCACGTGCCCTCTTCGGCGGTGAAAACGGCGTTGTATGGTGTTTCTCGCATATGAACAGGCTTGCACCAGCTTCACAGGACTTCCACAGTGGTGAAACCTACTTTCAACATCTTTTCTGGAACTGAAATAGGCCTGCACGTGCTTCACAACGTCTCCTCGCAGGTTAAAACGGCGTTGTACGGCAGCTTCCCAGGACTACCACATTGGAGAAAACTGTTTTCTCCATCTTTTCTGGTACTTATAGAGGCCTGCACATGCTTCACAGCACCTCCTCGACGGTGAAAACGCAGTTATAGGGTGTTTCCAGCACATAAACAGCTGCACCAGCTTCACAGGACCTCCACAATTGTGAAAACAGATCTCCATCTTTTCCAGCACTTAAACAGGCCTGCACGTGCTTCACAACACCTCCTCTGCGGTTTAAACGTCGCTCTAAGGTGTTTCCCTATCACAAACAGGTTTGCATCCGCTTCACAGGACTTCAACAGTTGTAAAAACAGATCTCCATCTTTTCTGTCACTTAAACAGGCCTGCACGTGCTTCACAGCACCTCCTCGGCGGTTAAAACGGCGTTGTAGGGTGTTTCCCGCATATAAACAGGTTTGCACCAGCTTCACAGGACCTCAACAGTTGTGAAAACTGAGATCTCCTCCATCTTTTCTAGCACTTAAACAGGCCTCCACATGTTTCACAACACCTCGGCGGTTTAAACGGCGTTGTAGGGTGTTTCCTGCACTTAAACAGGATTTCACCAGCTTCACAGGACCTCCACAGTGGAGAAAACTGATCTGTCCATCTTTTCTCGCACATAAAGAGGTCTGCACATGATTCATAGCCTCTCCTCGGCGATCAGAACGGCTTTATAGGGTGTTTCCCGCACATAAACAGGTTTGAACCAGCTTCACAGGACCTCCACAGTGGAGAAAACTGATTTCTTCATCTTTTCTGGCACTTAAACAGGCCTGCACGTGCTTCACAGCACCTCGCCGGCGGTTAAAACGGAGTTATAGGTTATTTCCCGCACATAAACAGCTTTGCACCAGCTTCACAGGACCTCCACAGCGGACAAAACTGATTTTTCCAGCTTTTCTTGCACTTAAACAGGCCTGCACGTTCTTCACAGCACTTCCCCGGAGGTGAAAAGGGCGTTATAGGGTGCTTCTCTATCATAAACAGGTTTGCACCAGCTTCACAGGACCTCTACAGTTGAGAAAACTGATTTGTCCATACTTTGTCGCACTTGAAGAGGCCTGCACGTGCATCAAAACACCTCCTCGGCGGTTTAAACGGCGTTGTAGAGCGTTTCCCGCACATAAACAAGTTTGTCACCATCTGCAGAGGGACTCCACAGTGGTGAAAACTGCTTACTCAACCTTTATTGGCAGTTAAACAGGCCTGCACGTGCTTCACAGCCCACCTTGGCGGTGTAAACGGCATATTAGGGTGTTTCCCGCACATAAACATGCTTGCACCAGCTTCACAGGACTTCCACAGTGGTGAAAACTGAGATCTCCATCTTTTCTAGCACTTAAACAGGCCTCCACGTGCTTCACAACACCTCCTTGGAAGTTTAAACGGCGTTGTAGGGTGTTTCCCTTTCATAGACAGGTTTGCACCAGCTTCACAGGACCTGCACAGCTGTGAAAACTGAAATCTCCATCTTTTCTGGCATTTAAAAACGCCTGCACGTTCTTCACAGCACCTCCTCGGCGGTGCAAACCGCGTTGTAGGGTGTTTCCCTATCATAAACAGGTTTGCACCAGCTTCACAGGACCTCTGCAGTGGACAAAACTGATTTGTCCAACCTCTCTCGCACTTGAAGAGGCCTGCACGTACCTCCTGGGCGGTTTAAACGGCTTTGTAGGGTGTTTCGCGCATATAAACAGGTTTTCACCAGCTTCACATGACCTCCACAGTTGTGAAAACTGAGATCTCCATCTTTTCTAGCACTTAAACAGGCCTGCACGTGCTTCACAACACCTCCTTGGAAGTTTAAACGGCGTTGTAGGGTGTTTCCCTTTCATAAACAAGTTTGCAGAAGCTTCACAGGACCTCCACAATTGTGAAAACTGAGATTTCCATCTTTTCTGGCACTTAAACAGGCCTGCACGTGCTTCACAGCACCTCCTCGGCGGTTAAAACGGCGTTGTAGGGTGTTCCCGCATATAAACAGGTTTGTACCAGCTTCACAGGACCTCCACAGTTGGGAAAACATATATCTCCTCCATCTTTTCTGGCACTTAAATGGGCCTCCACGTGCTTCACAACACCTCCTCGGCGGTGCAAATGGCGTTGTAGGGTGTTTCCCTATCATAAACAGGTTTGCACCAGCTTCACAGGACCTCTACAGTGGACAAAACTGATTTGTCCAACCTTTCTCGCACTTGAAGAGGCCTGCACGTGCTTCACAACACCTCGGCGGTTTAAACGGCTTTGTAGGGTGTTTCCCGCATATAAACAGGTTTGCACCAGCTTCACATGACCTCCACAGTTGTGAAAACTGAGATCTCCATCTTTTCTAGCACATAAACAGACCTGCATGTGCTTCACAACACCACCTTGGAAGTTTAAACGGCGTTGTAGGGTGTTTCCCTTTCATAAACAAGTTTGCAGAAGCTTCACAGGACCTCCACAATTGTGAAAACTGAGATCTCCATCTTTTCTGGCACTTAAACAGGCCTGCACGTGCTTCACAGCACCTCCTCGGCGGTGAAAACGGCGTTGTAGGGTGTTCCCGCATATAAACAGGTTTGTACCAGCTTCACAGGACCTCCACAGTTGGGAAAACATATATCTCCTCCATCTTTTCTGGCACTTAAACGGGCCTCCACGTGCTTCACAACACCTCCTTGGTGGTTTAAACGGCGTTGTAGGGTGTTTCCCTTTCATAAACAGGATTGCACCAGCTTCACATGACCTCTACAGTGGACAAAACTGATTTGTCCATCCTTTCTCGCACTTAAAGAGGGCTGCACATGATTCACAGCACCTTCTCGGCGGTGAAAACGGCTTTATAGGGTTTTTCCCGCACATAAACAGGTTTGCACAAGCTTCACAGGACCTCCACAGCGGAGAAAACAGATTTCTCCATCTTTTCTGGTACTTAAACAGGCCTGCACGTGCTTCACAGCACCTCCCCGGCGGTTAAAACGGAGTTATAGGTTATTTCCAACACATAAACTGCATTGCACCAGCTTCACAAGACCTCCACAGTGGAGAAAATTGAGTTCTCCAGCTTTTCTGGCACTTAAGCAGGCCTGCACGTGCTTCACAACACCTCCGCGGTTTAAACGGCGTTGTAGGGTGTTTCCCTTTCATAGACAGGTTTGCATCAGCATCACAGGACCTACACAGTTGTGAAAACTGAGATCTCCTCTATCTTTCCTGGCACTTAAGCAGGCCTCCACGGCGGTTTAAACGGCGTTGTAGGTTGTTTCCCGCACATAAACAGGTTTGCACCATCTGCAGAGGACCTCCACAGTGGTGAAAACTGCTTTCTCCATATTTTCTGGCACTTAAAAAGGCATGCACGCTCCTGACAGCACTTCCTCGGCGGTGAAGACGGCGCTATAGGGTGTTTCCCTATCATAAACAGGTTTGCACCAGCTTCACAGGACCTCCACAGTGGAGAAAACTGATTTGTTCATCCTTTCTCGCACATAAAGAGACCTGCACATGATTCACAGCACCTCCTCGGCGGTCAAAACGGCTTTATGGGGTGTTTCCCGCACATAAACAGGTTTGCACCAGCTTCACAGGACCTCCACATTGGAGAAAACTGATTTCTCCATCTTTTCTGGAACTTAAACAGGCCTGCACGTGCTTCACAGCACCTCCTTGGCGGTTAAAACGGCGTTGTAGAGTGTTTCTCGCATATAAACAGGCTTGCGCCAGCTTCACAGAACTTCCACAGTGGTACAAACTGCGATCTGTTCTGGCACTTAGAGGCCTGCACGTTCTTCACAGCCTATTTTCGACGATCAAAACGGCGTTCTTAGGTGTTTCTCACACATAAACAGGATTGCACGAGATTTACAGGACCTCCAGAGTTGTGAAAACTGCTTTCTCCATCTTTTCTGGAACTTAAACAGGCCTGCACGTGCTTCACAGCACCTCCTTGGCGGTTAAAACGGCGTTGTAGAGTGTTTCTCGCATATAAACAGGCTTGCACCAGCTTCACAGGACTTCCACAGTGGTACAAACTGCGATCTTTTCTGGCACTTAAAGAGGCCTGCACGTTCTTCACAGCCCATTTTCGATGATGAAAACGGCGTTGTATGGTGTTTCTCACACATAAACAGGCTTGCACGAGATTTACAGGACCTCCAGAGTTGTGAAAACTGCTTTCTCCATCTTTTCTGGCACATAAACAGGCCTGCACGTGCTTCACAGCACCTCCTCGGCGGTTTAAACGGCGTTGTAGGGTGTTTCCCTTTCATAAACAGGTTTGCACCAGCTTCACAGGACTTCCACAGTGGTGAAACCTGCTTTGAACGTCTTTTCTGGAACTAAAACAGGCCTGCACGTGCTTCACAACGTCTCCTCGCAGGTGAAAACGGCGTTGTACGGTGCTTCGCACACATAAACAGGCTTGTACCAGCTTCACAGGACTTCCACATTGGAGAAAAGTGTTTTCTCCATCTTTTCTGGCACAAGAGGCCTGCACATGATTCACAGCACCTCCTCGGCGGTCAAAACGGCTTTATAGGGTGTTTCCCGTACATAAACAGGTTTGCACCAGCTTCACAGGACCTCCACACTGGAGAAAACTGATTTCTTCACTTTTTCTAGCACTTAAACAGGCCTGCACGTGCTTCACAGCACCTCCTCGGCGGTGAAAATGTAGGTTGTTTCCCGCATATAAACAGGTTTGCACCAGCTTCACAGGACATCCACGGTTGTGAAAACTGAGATCTCCATCTTTTCTAGCACTTAAACAGGCCTGCACGTGCTTCACAACACCTCCTCGGCGGTTTAAACGGCGCTGTAGGGTGTTTCCCTTTCATAGAAATTTTTGCATCAGCTTCACAGGACCTACACAGTTGTGAAAACTGAGATCTCCATCTTTTCTGGCACTTAAAGGCCTGCACGTTCTTCACAGCACCTCATCAGGGAAGCAAACGGTGTTTTAGGGTGTTTCCCTATCATAAACAGGTTTGCACCAGCTTCACAGGACCTCTACAGTGGTGGAAACTGATTCGTCCACACTTTCTCGCACTTGAAGATGCCTGCACGTGCATCACAACACCTCGGCGGTTTAAACGGCGTTGTAGAGCGTTTCCCGCACATAAACAGGTTTACACCATCTGCAGAGGACCTCCACAGTGGTGAAAACTGCTTTCTCAATCTTTTTTGGCACTTAAACAAGATTGCACGTGCTTCACAGCCCACCTTGGCGGTGTAAACGGCGTTATAGGGTGTTTCCCGCACATAAACAGGCTTGCACCAGCTTCACAGGACTACCACAGTGGTGAAAACTGCTTTCTCCATCTTTTCTGGCACTTAAAGAGGCCTGCACGTGTTTCACGGCACCACCTCGGCGGTGAAAACGGCGTTGTATGGTGTTTCCCACATATATATATAAACAGGTTTGCACCAGCTTCACAGGACTTCCACAGTTGTGAAAACTGAGCTCTCCATCTTTTCTGGCTCTTAAACAGGCCTGCACGTGCTTCACAGCACCTCCTCGGCGGTGAAAACGGCGTTGTAGGGTGTTTCCCGCACACAAACAGGTTTGCACCAGTTTCACAGGACCTCCACATTTGAAAACTGAGATCTCCTCTATCTTTTCTGGCACTTAAACAGGCCTCCACGTGCTTCACAACACTTCCACGGCGGTTTAAACGGAGTTGTAGGGTGTTTCCCGCACACAAATAGGTTTGCACCATCTGCAGAGGGGTGAAAACTGCTTTCTCCATATTTTCTGGCACTTAAAAAGGCCTGCACGTTCCTCACAGCACCTCCTCGGCGGTGAAAACGGCTTTATAGGTTTCTTCCCGCACATAAACAGGTTTGCACCAGCTCTACAGGACCTCCACAGTGGAGAAAACTGATTTGTCCAACTTTTCTGGAACTTAAACAGGCCTGCACGTGCTTCACAGCACCTCCTTGGCGGTTAAAACGGCGTTGTAGAGTGTTTCTCGCATATAAACAGGCTTGCACGTGCTTCACAACACCTTCTTGGAAGTTTAAACGGCGTTGTAGGGTGTTTCCCTTTCATAAACAGGTTCACATGACCTCTACAGTGGACAAAACTGATTTGTCCAACCTTTCTCGCACTTGAAGAGGCCTGCACGTGCTTCACAACACCTCCTCGGCGGTTTAAACGGCGTTGTAGGGTGTTTCCCGCATATAAACAGGTTTGCACCAGCTTCACATGACCTCCACAGTTGTGAAAACTGAGATCTCCATCTTTTCTAGCACTTAAACTGGCCTGCACGTGCTTCACAACACCTCCTTGGAAGCTTAAACGGCGTTGTAGGGTGTTTCCCTTTCATAAACAAGTTTGCACAAGCTTCACAGGACCTCCACAGTTGTGAAAACTGAGATCTCCATCTTTTCTAGCACTTAAACAGGCCTGCACGTGCTTCACAACACCTCCTTGGAAGTTTAAAGGGCGTTGTAGGGTGTTTCCGTATCATAAACAGGATTGCACCAGCTTCACATGACCTCCACAGTGGAGAAAACTGATTTGTCCATCCTTTCTCGCACTTAAAGAGGGCTGCAGATGATTCACAGCACCTCCCCGGCGGTTAAAACGGAGTTACAGGTTATTTCCAAGACATGAACTGCCTTGCACCAGCTTCACAGGACCTCCACAGTGGAGAAAACTGTGTTCTCCAGCACTTTAAAAGGCATGCACGTTCTTCACAGCACCTCCTCGGCGGTGAAAACGGCATTATAGGGCGCTTCCCTATCATAAACAGGTTTGCACCAGCTTCACAGGACCTCCACAGTGGAGAAAACTGATTTCTCCAGCTTTTCTGGCACTTAAACTGGTCTGCACGTGCTTCATAACACCGCCTCCGCGATTAAAACGGCTTTTTAGGGTGTTTCCCGCACATAAACAGGATTGCACCAGGTTCACAAGTCCTCCACAAGTAGTGAAAACTGCTTTCTCCTTCGTTCTGCCACTTAAACAGGCCTGCACGTGCCTCACAGCACCTCCTCGGCGCTGAAAACGGCGTTGTAGTGTGCTTCCAACACATAAACAGGCTTGCACCAGCTTCACAGGACTTCCACAGTGGTGAAAACTGCTTTCTCCATCTTTTCTGGCACTTAAACCGGCATGCACGCTTTTCACAGCCCATTTTCGACGGTGAAAACGGCGTTGTTTGGTGTTTCCCACACATAAACAGGCTTGCACCAGCTTCACAGGACTTCCACAGCGGTGAAAACTGTTTCTCCATCTTTATTGGCACTTCCACAGGACTGCACGTGCTTCACAGCCCCTCTTCGGCGGTGAAAACGGCGTTGTATGGTGCTTCTCACATATAAACAGGCTTGCACCAGCTTCACAGGACTTTCACAGTGGTGAAACCTGCTTTCTCCATCTTTTCTGGCACTTTAAGAGGCCTACACATGCTTCACAGCACCACCTCGGCGGTGAAAACGGCGATGTAGGGTGTTTCCCGCTCATAAACAGGTTTGCACCATCTGCTTTCTCAATCCTTATTGGCACTTAAACAGGCCTGCACGTGCCTCACAGCCAACCTTGGCGGTGAAAACGGCGTGAAAGGGTGTTTCCCGCACATACACAGGTATGCACCAGACCTCCACAATGTAGAAAACTGCTTTCTACATCTTTTCTGGCACTTAAACAGGCCTGCACGTTCTTCACAGCACCTCCTCGGTGGTGCAAACGGCTTTAGAGAGTATTTCACTAACATAAACAGGATTGTACCAGCTTCACAAGACTTCCACAGTGGTGAAAACTGCTTTCTCAATCTCTATTGACACTTAAACAGACCTGCACGTGCTTCACAGCCCACCTCGGCGGTGAAAACGGCGTTAAAGGGTGTTTACGAACACAGCTTACCAGGACCTCCACAACGGAGAAAACTGCTTTCTCCTTGCACTTAAACAGGCCTGCACGTGCTTCACAGCACCTCCTCAGCAGTGAAAACGGCTTTATAGGGTGTTTCCCCCACATAAACAGGTTTGCACCAGCTTCACAGGACCTCCACAGTGGAGAAAACTGATTTCACCATTTTTTTGTCACTTAAACAGGACTGCACGTGCTTCGCAGCACCTCCTCGGCGGTTAAAACGGAGTTATAGGGTGTTTCCCGCACATAAACAGCATTGCACCTTCACAGGACTTCCACAGTGGAGAAAACTGATTTCTCCAGCTTTTCTGGCACTTAAACAGGCCTGCACGTGCATCACAACACCTCATCCTCGTTTAAACGGTGTTTTAGGGTGTTTCCTGCACATAAACAGGATTGCACCAGCTTCACAAGACCTCCACACACAGCAAAAACAATGGTATGAAGTTCATACCAAAATAGGTATGATTTCGCTTTTTACACTGAGCATACCAAAAACGGTATGAATTTCATACCAAAAACGGTATTAATATCATACCAAAGCGGTATGAATATCATACCAAAACGGTATGAATTTCATACCAAAAAGGGTATGATCATCACACGAGTAGATAGTATGATTTTCATCCATGAATTGGTGTGATTATCATGCTGCTTATAGCAGTATAATCTATGCATGGTATATTCAGCTTGTCCTTGCTGTTGAATGACAGTATTGTGGCAAAACAGATTATAATGCACACAAGGAAATGCACTGACAGCAAAAGCAAGTAAACCTTAGTATATAGCATCTACTTAGTTCAAGTATAAAGTCACTTGATGCTTTCGTACTTTCTGCAGCATAGATGTCTGCATCTATGGGGAAACAAGACAGCATAAATACTAGTATATCATTGGGCAGAAATAAAAGGGAAAGTGCATGTATGGGTTCTGGGAAAGGAGAGAGTAGGGTACAGTGGAGAAACAAAACACAAGTTTGTGTGTGTATAAGCATACATGTGCATGCCGTACCTGTACTTCTTCACTTTGTTGTTGTTCTGTATCTGTGTGAGCGTGTGGTGCAGAGGAGGGAAGAGAGAAAACGAGGAAGGAACATCTACCTCTAATTCTTTGTTTGGCTCACTTTCCGTGTTTGACTCTGAACGTGGGAGTAATAGGAAAGGAAGAGGTTATCATTGTAGATTGTACCCAGGCTGGCCTCTATCTACCCAGTGTGTATATACGAGGGGTAAGAATATCAAGCAAAGAATGTGGGTACAGTTATGGGACAGAAAGGACAAGGGTGCACTATGAGAGAGAAAGAACTGTACCTCTAATTCTTCACTTGGCTTTTGTTCTGTGATAGACCCTGGATGTAAAAGTGGTGAGGAAGAATGTAAGGAGCAAATATTCACTGTGGCAATACATCAGGCTGGCTTCTGTCTACCTTTGTGTGTACGTGCGTGGGGAGAGAACAATATCAAAGAGGAGGAAGTGTACTATGAAACAGAGAGAATGTGGAATTGGAATATGGGACAGAAAGAAGAAGGAGGTTACACTATGCGACAGAAAACTGAGGGTGCAGTATGAGACAAAAGGGAACTGTACCTTTAATTATTCAATGGCTCTTGTTCTTTGATATAGACTCGACAGAAAAGTTGAGGGTGCACTGTCAGACAGAAAGATAGGAAGTGTACTTATGTCTGTATGTATGTGTGTTAAAGTGTACTGTACCTGGTTTGCTCTTGTTCTGTGATACACAGTCTGAGTGTGGGAGTAAGAGGAAGAATGACAGGAGGAATTCAAAGTTATATCATCATTTGTAACAATACCCCAGGCTCACCTCCATGTAGCTTTGTATGTACGAGGAGGGAGATGACATCAAAAGTCCAGCACCACATGTACTAAAACAGAAATCAAAATCCACACCAGCATATGAGAATGTCACAGGGCTACAAGTGACTGTATACTATTCTGACATATTTCCCAGCTTTCTACGTACTAGCAAGATAAATTTTGCGAGAAACACTGCTCACCGTTGTCCTATACAGACGGAGTACAGTGGCACACCTCCTTCCTTCACTCGCGCTTCATTTTCAAAAGTATCACACTTCGAGCGCGAGCGCGCTCAAGGTCAAAGTTCAAACAATTGCGCACGCGCACCACAGAGGAATAGGTGGAGCTGACTTGTTGGGGACCGTCTCATGCACTGACAGTGGTAGTAACCCAGAACTTATGGTTCGGCCCAGAGTTTACCAATGCATGACAGAATGATTAAATGATGACATGAACTCAACATACAAAACACAAAAACACTGCTGTCAACAACTAAATCTACTCAGTCCAATATCTCCATAACGACAGCAACTTCAGTCTTCCACAGACAACACCCAGGTTGTCTGCCTTTGCCCATTTGGTCCTGTAAGGAGAAACACTAAAGATGAATAAATAGAAAATCAGACACGGTAGGAACCATAATTATAGGAATTGAACGGGAAAATGCAGTTTACACCCAACCAAATATCAACTCGATGTTCAATCGCCTTAGCTTTTTCAAACCTACGAGACCAAAACTACTTCAAATAGGACAAACTAGGTATCAATCAACTCCACTCTACCTGTACATTCATAATATCAAATTGGTTTGAAACTCTGGCACACTGTGTACTGGACTGGAACGGGAAATTGTAGTTTACACCCAACCGAATTCAACTCGATGCTCAATCGCCTTAGCTTTTTCAAACCTACGAGACCAAAACTACTTCAAACAGGACAAACTAGGTATCAATCAACTCCACTCTACCTGTACATTCATAATATCAAATTGGTTTGTAACTCTGGCACACTGTGTACTGGACTGGAACGGGAAATTGTAGTTTACACCCAACCGAATTCAACTCGATGCTCAATCGCCTTAGCTTTTTCAAACCTACGAGACCAAAACTACTTCAAATAGGACAAACTAGGTATCAATCAACTCCACTCTACCTGTACATTCATAATATCAAATTGGTTTGTAACTCTGGCACACTGTGTACTGGACTGGAACGGGAAATTGTAGTTTACACCCAACCGAATTCAACTCGATGCTCAATCACCTTAGCTTTTTCAAACCTATGAGATCAAAACTACTTCAAATAGGACAAACTAGGTATCAACCAACTCCACTCTACCTGTACATTCATAATATCAAATTGGTTTGTAACTCTGGCACACTGTGTACTGGACTGGGAAATTGTAATTTACACCCAACCGAATTCAACTCGATGCTCAATCGTCTTAGCTTTTTCAAACCTACGAGACCAAAACTACTTCAAATAGGACAAACTAGGTATCAATCAACTCCACTCTCCCTGTACATTCCTAATATCAAATTGGTATGGAACTCTGGCACACTGTGTGCTGGACTGGAACGGGAAATTGTAGTTTACACCCAACCGAATATCAACTCGATGCTCAATCGCCTTAGCTTTTTCAAACCTACGAGACCAAAACTACTTCAAACAGGACAAACTAGGTATCAATCAACTTCACTCTACCTGTACATTCATAATATCAAATTGGTTTATAACTCTGGCGCACTGTGTGCTGGACTGAAACGGGAAATTGTAGTTTTCACCCAACCAAATATCAACTCGATGCTCAATCGCCTTAGCTTTTTCAAACCTATGAGACCAAAACTACTTCAAATAGGTATCAATCAACTCCACTCTACCTGTACATTCGTAATTGGTTTGTAACTCTGGTACATGTACACCTGTGCTGGATTGGAACGGGAAAATCTAGTTTACATACGGTTTCTAGTCCGACTTCAGTTGCTACTGTGACTATGGTGCCCATAAAATGACAACCCTCGAGGGAGGATGGAAGCATGGTAACATTCATTGCATTTGCTAGTGTGTAGCAAATTAACCATGCATGACAGCATGTTTAAGCACAATTCCTATCCACCCCTAAGTAGGTACACAGATAAATCCAAATTTTCAACAGAATTTCTCATCAGCTATCGACTTACCTGCATAAGAAATCTGTCTTGAGACACGGGGATAACTGCTGCATGGCTATGTTGCATCGACATGTTGCATCGACATGCTTGCAGAATATAAAATTTCGTAAACGCATAAATAGATTTCTCATCCACCGACGCTTTTGACCTTTGACCTAATAATACCGCGTGCAGCGGGGTATGAAGTTCACACGCAGCTTCGGTATGACGAACGTCTTCTCCCATCCGCGGTATGAACTACGCACCGCTGAAAGTATGAAAGTCATACTCGCTCAATTCATACCATAGGTATGAAATTCGTTGGGATGAAGGTCATACTCTTTTGGTATGAACTTCATACCGTTGTTTTTGCTGTGCAGTGGTGAAACCTGCTTTCTATATCCTTTCTGGAACTAAAACAGGCCTGCACATACCTCCTCGTAGGTGAAAACTGCATTCTGCGGTGCTTCGCACACATAAACAGGATTGTACCACTTCCACATTGGAGAAAACTGCTTTCTCCATCTTTTCTGGCACTTAAAGAGGCCTCCACATGCCTCACAGCACCTCCTCGGCGGGCGCTGTAGGGTGTTTCCCGCATATAAACAGGCTTGCACGAGATTCACAGGACCTCCAGAGTTGTGAAAACTGCTTTCTCCATCTTTTCAGGTACATAAACAGGCCTGCACGTCCTTCACAACTTCTCCTCGCAGGTAAAACGGTGTTGTACGGTGCTTCGCACATATAAACAGGCTTCCACATTGGAGAAAACCATCTTTTCTGGCGCTTAAACAAGCCTGCACGTGCTTCACAGCACCTCCTAGGCGGTGAAAACGGCGTTGTAGGGTGTTTACCGCATATAAACAGGTTTGCACCAGCTTCACAGGACCTCCACAGTTGCGAAAACTGTGATGTCCTCCATCTTTTCAGGCACTTAAACAGGCCTGCACGTGCTTCACAGCACTTCCCCGGCGGTTGAAACGGAGTTATAGGGTATTTCCCGCACATGAACAGCTTTACACCAGCTTCACAGGACCTCCACAGTGGAGAAAATTCATTTCTCCAGCTTTTCTGGCGCTTAAACAGGCCTGCACGTGCTACACAGCACCTCCTCCGCGTTTGAAACGGCTTTTTAGGGTGTTTCCTGCACATAAACAGGCTTGCACCAGCTCCACAGGAACTCCACAGTGGAGAAAACTGATTTCTACATCTTTTCTGGCACTTAAACAGGCCTGCTCGTGCCTCACATCACTAGTAGTAACTCAAGTGTGAGTGAGCCTCACACTCGTAATTTTTAATGTGAATGAGCTTCACACTGTGAGTGAGCCTCGCAGATAACACAGAGCAGCCCCAACCCAGCCCTAGCCCTAGCTCAGCCTTATGGAACCGACTACAGCCCTAGGCGTACCGTTACTATAGTAAAGCACACGCCATAACTAGCGTAACAACGCCGTTACTAGGATAGGTACGCCGTTACTAAGAGAAGCACGCTCCCATTTAAAGCCCGTCGACCGAGTATCACACACAAACAACTAATAATACTCACCGTGAGATGGTCGCCGCAGTACAGACCCGAATTATCTTCGGTACAAAAGCACCTACCAGCGAAGAACAAGCCTCCCAGACGTTCCACCAAGACGACACGATAGCGAGCCAGAATCCCGTACGTTAACCGTTCGCCCATCCCCCTAGTTATTATAAGTTAATATGATAACTCCACCCATTGAGCCCCACCCCCAATTTGTTTAGTAATTTGAATATTTATAGCACTGTGAATGCCCATAGCACTATGTGCCAACCAAAAGCTGGACTCCTCAAAGCAAACCTTAGGCGGGGAGTGGTCCCGCCCTTTCTGTAGTAGGCCACGGGTTGGGAGTTCAAAGGGACCGAAACCCGTGGTCATGCGAGGACCGGAAAGGGTACTCCCCTGAAGACCAGAATTTTTTGAGCATATCTCCCAAAAACAGTAACTAACCGCCCCATCCATTTGAGCCATAAATGCCCCACCCATTTAAGCCATAAATGCCCCACCCATTTAAGCCATAAAATGCCCCATCCATCTAAGCCATAAATGCCCCATCCCCATTTCCCTTCATGTTTTAACTTCACACTTTATGTGTGAAACTTTCAACATCGATGTGCCAGCGGTGTTGGTGCTCCCCCACTCAACATACAACTTCCCCGGTGGTTCAAACGGAGTTATAGGGTATTTCCCGCACATTAACAGCATTGCACCAGCTTCACAGGATCTCCACAGTGGAGAAAACTGATTTCATCAGCTTTTCTGGCGCTTAAACAGTCCTGCACGTGCTTCACAGCACCTCCTCCGCGTTTAAAACGGCTTTTTAGGGTGTTTCTTCCACAAAAACAGGATTGCACCAGCTTCACAAGACCTCCAAGAGGTGAAAACTGCTTTCTCACTCCCTATTGTCATTTAAACAGACCTGAACGTTCTTCACAGCCCATCTCGGCGGTGTAAACGGCGCTAACGGGCGTTTCCGGCAAATACACAGGTATGCACCAGCTTTACAGGACCTCCACAATGGAGAAAACTGCTTTCTCCATATTTTCTGGCACTTAAACAGGCCTGCACGTTCTTCAGAGCACTTCCTCGGCGGTGAAAACGGCGTTATAGGGTGTTTCCCTGTCATAAACAGGTTTGCACCAGCTTCACGGAACCTCCACAGTGGAGAAAACTAATTTGTACATCCTTTTTCGCACTTGAAGAGGCCGCACGTGCTTCACAACACCTCTTCGGCGTTTTAAACGGCGTTGTAGAGCTTTTCCCGCACAAAAACAGGTTTGCACCATCTGCAGAGGACCTCCACAGTGGTGAAAACTGCTTTCTCAATCTTTATTGGCACTTAAACAGGCCTGAACGTGCTTCACAGGTTTGCACCAGCTTCACAGTACTCCACAATGGAGAAAACTGATTTCTCCATCTTTTCTGGCACTTAAACAGGCCTGCACGTGCTTCACAACACCTCCGCGTTTAAAACGGCGTTGTAGGGTGTTTCCTGCACACAAACAGGATTGCACCAGCTTCACAAGACCTCCACAGAGGTTAATCCTGCTTTCTACATCTTTTCTGGAACTAAAACAGGCCTGCACATGCTTCACAACACCTCCTCGCAGGTGAAAACTGCATTGTAGGGTGCTTCGCACACATAAACAGGATTGTACCAGCTTGACAGGACTTCCGCATTGGAGAAGCCTGCTTTTTCCATCTTTTCTGGCACTTAAAGGGGTCTGCACATTCCTCACAGGACCTCCACGGAGGTGAAAACGGCGCTGTATGGTGTTTCCCGCATGTAAACAGGCTTGCACGAGATTCACAGGACCTCTACAATTGTGAAAACTGCTTTCTCCATTTTTCTGGCACATAAGCAGGCGCGCACGTGCTTCACAGCACCTCCCCGGTGGTTACAAGGACGTTGTAGGGTGTTTCCCGCGCATAAACAGGTTTGCACCAGCTGTACAGGATTTCAACGATGGTGAAAAACGATTTCTCCATCTTGATTGTCACTTAAACAGGCCTGCACGTGCTTCACAGCACCTCCTCGGCGGTTAAAACGGAGTTATAGGGTGTTTTGCCGCACACAAACAGGATTGCACAGCTTCACAAGACCTCCACAGCTGTGAAACCTGCTTTCTACATCTTTTCTGGAACTAAAACAGGCCTGCACGTGGTTCACAACACCTCCTCGCAGGTGAAAACGGCGTTGTACGGTGCTTCGCACACATCAACAGACTTGTACCAGCGTCACAGGACTTCCATGCACATTGGAGAAAGTTGTTCTCTCCATCTTTTCTGGCACTTAAAGAGACCTGCACGTGCTTCACAGAGCCTCCTCAGCGGTCGAAACGGCTTTATAGGGTGTTTCCCGCATCTGCACAAGTTTGCACCACCTCCACAGTGGAGAAAAATGATTTCTCCATCTTTTGTGGCACTTAAACAGGCCTGCACATGCTTCACAGCACCTCCTCGGCGGTTAAAAAGGAGCTATAGGTTGTTTCCCGCACATAAACAGCTTTGCACCAGCTTCAAAGGAACTCCACAGTGGAGAAAACTGATTTCTCCAACTTTTCTGGCACTTAAACAGGTCTGCACGTGCTTCACAGCACCTCCTCCGCGTTTAAAACGGCTTTTTAGGGTGTTTCCTGCACATAAACAGGATTGTACCAGTTTCACAAGACCTCCACAGTGGTGAAACCTGCTTTCTACATCTTTTATGGAACTAAAACAGGCCTGCACGTGCTTCACAACTCCTCCTCGCAGGTGAAAACTGCATTGTACGGTGCTTCGCACACATAAACAAGAATGTACCTGCTTCACAGGACTTCCACATTGGCGAAAACTGCTTTCTCCATCTTTTCTGGCCCTTAAACAGGCCTGCACGTGCTTCACAACACCTCGTCTGCGGTGAAAACGACGATGTAGGGTGCTTCCCGCACATAAATAGGTTTGCACCATCTGCAGAGGACCCCCACCGTGGTGAAAACTGCTTTCTCAATTTTTATTGGCACTTAAACAGGCCTGCAAGTGCTTCACAGCCCCTCCTCGACGGTGAAAACGGCGTTGTAGGGTGTTTCCCACACATAAACAGGCTTGGTCCAGCTTTACAGGACTTCCACAGTAGTGAAAACTGCTTTCTCCATCTTTTCTGCCACTTAAACAGGCCTGCACGTGCTTCACAGCACCTACTCGGCGGTGAAAACAGCTTTTTAGGGTGTTTCCCGCCCATAAACACCAGCTTCACACGACCTCCACAGTGGAGAAAACGTGAAGCGCCTGCAGGCCTGTTTAAGTGTCAGTAAAGATCGAGGAAGCAGTTTTCTCCTCTGTGGAGTTCCTGTGCAGCTGGTGCAAACCTGTTTATGTGTGGGAAGCACCATACAACGCCGTTTTCACCGCCGAAGAGGGGCTGAGAAGCAAGTGCAGGCCTGTGCAAGTGCGATGAAGAAACGGTTTTCACCACTGATGAGGTCCTGGTACAAACCTGTTTATATGCGGGAAACACACTACAACGCGGTTTTCACCGCCGAGGAGGTGCTGTGAAGCATGTGCAGGCCTCTTTAAGTGCCAGAAAAGATGGAGAAAGCAGTTATCTCCTATGTGGAAGTCCTGTGAAGCTGGTACAAGCCTGCTTATGTATGGGAAGCACCGTACAACGCCGTTTTCACCGCCGAGGAGGTGCTGCGAGGAAGGTACAGGCCTCTTCAATTGCCAGAAATGATGGAGAAAGCACTTCACTCCACTGTGGAAGTCCTGTGAAGCTGGAGCAAGCCTGTTTATGTGTTGGAAGCACCCTACAACGCCGTTTTCACCGTCCAGGAAGTGCTGTGAAGCTCGTACGTGAATCCTAAGAATAGCGTGTCCAAACAAAAAATAAAATTTTGCAATCGAAAAAAAGTTAGTAATACAGGCTTAAAGAACAACCTTAGAGTAACTGAATGATATGCATAATGCCTGGGTTACCTATATTTAAACCCAAGGTATGGCTTTCCGAAGTCAATTGGTACCGTACCCACTTTTTACCACAAAATTCAATGGAGAGGGTGGCACCGCGCAATATCATCTAAAGATCAAGTACATACAACACCTCATCCAGTTTTAAATTTTCTGGGGATCTAAATGAGTCCTGTGCTATGATATCCTAGCCTTTTTTTGGAGCACAACAGCCTACAGCAGTGGTATCAGTGCATATTATGGTAGATGTTTAAAGTTCAAGAGCTGGCTATGGGGATGACTCTGATGATGAAAATGATGTTTGTTTTGGCTAATGAGTCTAAGTGTAGCTACCAGTGAGTCTCCAAACTTGCACACAGGAGTCACCAACATGCATGGTCATCGTAATCTGCACTTTAGTGCCTGGAGTCTCTAGGAAGGGCAGTACGACTTGTCCACCTATTCCCTTCAACCCAGTCACTGGTCATTCACCATCACATTCTTGGTTGTGCATCTCTTAATAGTCCTCCTTCTTTGCAACTGCAAACACTCTGTTCTCTCCTTCACCATTCTGTGGACCCACTTGATCTCCCAGCAAGTACAGCTGTGGATTTCATACTCTCTTTAGCTCTATTATGCATGAACAGACTTGCTACCACACACACAAGCATATGCATTTCTTATGTCAGTACACAGCCTCCACCACTCAGGTATATATCAGGAGTGAAATGTTTGTTTCCAAGATCAGCTGAGGTCCTTTGGTAATCATAATGAGAATAAAGTAAGTTTCAGCAGCAAATGACTATACTGGAGTGACACTCACTTGCGATGTCCTGAGCTTTTGCTGGTTGCCACAGTAGTGTGACTGTTTTGACGGCAAATACAACGCAAATAACTGAAATCTGCACCCCAAGAAACGTATTTCCCATGGTAAGGGTTGCTAAAAAGTCCAGTGAAATTTGTAAAAAGCAGCTAAAACACCAAAAAAAGGGTAGAAGTTTCAAAAAATGATTGTTCTTACTAGCAGAATTGAAAAGAAGAATGAAAGCGCTTCAATTTGATGTGCGTTGTAAGGCTATTGGCCGAAATTTCGACTGTGGATGCCGGTTTTTGGAAGACACATACAACAGTGGCGCATTCAATATGGCACTTCCGCTCCGAAAAGGGTTACGCAACTTTTCACTGTTATGAATATCATTTGGACTCGCTAATAAGAAGCCGTTTTAAACGCGGAGGAGGTACTGTGAAGCACGTGCAGGCCGGTGTACGTGCCAGAAAAGATGGAGAAAGCAGTTTTCACCACTGTGGAGGTCCTCTGCAGATGGTTTAAACCTGTTTATGGGTGGGAAGCACCATACAACGCCGTTTTAACCGCCGAGGTGGTGCTGTGAAGCATATGCAGGCTTGTTTAAGAGCCAGAAAAGATGGAGAAAGCAGTTTTCTCCACTGTGGAAGTCCTATGAAGCTGGAGTAAGCCTGTTTATGTGTGGGATGTACCCTACAACGCCGTTTTCACCTTCGAAGAGGGGCTGTGAAGCTCGTACAAACCTGTTTTTGTGCGGAAAACATCCTAAACAGCCGTTTTAAACGCGGAAGAGGTGCTGTGAAGCACGTGCACACCTGTTTAACTGCCAGAAAGGATGGAGAAAGCAGTTTTCACCATTGTGGAGGTCCTCTGCAGATGGTGTAAACCTGTTTATGGGTGGGAAGCACCATACAACGCCGTTTTAACCGCCGAGGCGGTGCTGTGAAGCACATGCAGGCATGTTTAAGTGCCAGAAAAGATGGAGAAAGCAGTTTTCTCCACTGTGGAAGTCCTGCGAAACTGGAGCAAGCCTGTTTATGTATGGGAAGCACCCTACAACGCCGTTTTCATCTTCGAGGAGGGGCTGTGAAGCTCGTACAAACCTGTTTTTGTGCGGAAAACATCCTAAACAGCCGTTTAAAACGCGGAAGAGGTGCTGTGAAGCACGTGCACACCTGTTTAACTGCAAGAAAAGATGGAGAAAACAGTTTTCTCCACTGTGGAGGTCCTGTGAAGCTGGTGCAAACATGTTTATGTGCGGGAAACGCCGTTTTAACCACCGAGGAGGTGCTGTGAAGCACCAGCAGGCCTGTTTAAGTAGCAGTAAAGACTGAGAAAGCAGTTTTCACCACTGTGGAAGTCCTGTGAAGCTGGTGCAAGCCTCTATATGTGTGTGAAGAACCCTACAACGACGTTTTCACCGCCGAGGAGGTGCTGTGAAGCACGTGCAGGCCTGTTTAAGTGCCAGAAATGATGGAGAAAGCAGTTTTCATCACTGTGGAAGACCTGTGAAGCTGGTGCAAGCTTGTTTATGTGAGTGAAGCACCCTACAACGCCGTTTTAAACGCGGAGGAGGTACGTGCAGGCCTGCCAGGAAAGATGGAGAAAGCAGTTTTCTCCACTGTGGAGGTCCTCTACAGATGGAGCAAACCTGTTTATGGGTGGGAAGCACCATACAACGCCGTTTTAACCTCCGAGGCTTTGCTGTGAAGCACGTGCAGGCCTGTTTAAGTAGCAGCAAAGATGGAGAAAGCAGTTTTCTCCACTGTGGAAGTCCTGTGGAGCTGGAGCAAGCCTGTTTATGTGTTGGAAGCACCCTACAACGCCGTTTTCACCGTCGAGGAAGGGCTGTAAAGCTCGTACAAACCTGCGGAAAACATCCTAAGAAGCCGTTTTAAACGCGGAGGAGGTGCTGTGTAGCACGTGCAGGCCTGTTTAACGGCCAGAAAAGATGGAGAAAGCAGTTTTCTCCACTGTGGAGGTCCTCTGCAGATGGTGCAAACCTGTTTATGGGTGGGAAGCACCATACAACGCCGTTTTAACCTCCGAGGCTTTGCTGTGAAGCACGTGCAGGCCTGTTTAAGTAGCAGCAAAGATGGAGAAAGCAGTTTTCTCCACTGTGGAAGTCCTGTGGAGCTGGAGCAAGCCTGTTTATGTGTTGGAAGCACCCTACAACGCCGTTTTCACCGTCGAGGAAGGGCTGTAAAGCTCGTACAAACCTGCGGAAAACATCCTAAGAAGCCGTTTTAAACGCGGAGGAGGTGCTGTGTAGCACGTGCAGGCCTGTTTAACGGCCAGAAAAGATGGAGAAAGCAGTTTTCTCCACTGTGGAGGTCCTCTGCAGATGGTGCAAACCTGTTTATGGGTGGGAAGCACCATACAACGCCGTTTTCACCGCCGAGAAGGGCCCCTTTAAGTGCCAGAAAAGATGGAGAAAGCAGTTTTCTTCTATGTGGAAGTCCTGTTAAGCTGGTGCAAACCTGTTTATGTGCGGGAAACACCCTATAACGCCGTTTTCACCGCCGAGGTGCGCTGTGAAGCACCTACAGGCCTGTTTAGGAGTCAGTAAAGATCGCGGAAGACGTTTTCTCCGCTGTGGAGGTCCTGTGCAGCTGGTGCAAACCTGTTTATGAGTGGAAAGCACCATACAACGCCGTTTTAACCGCCGAAGAGGGGCTGAGAAGCACGTGCAGGCCTGTGCAAGTGCCAATAAAGATGAAGAAACGGTTTTCACCACTGATGAGGTCCTGGTACAAACCTGTTTATATGCGGGAAACACCCTACAACACGGTTTTCACCGCCGAGGAGGTGCTGTGAAGCATGTGCGGCCTTTTTAAGTGCCAGAAAAGATGGAGAAAGCAGTTTTCTCCTATGTGGAAGTCCTGTGAAGCTGGTACAAGCCTGTTTATGTGTGGGAAGCACCGTACAACGCCGTTTTCACCGCCGAGGAGGTGCTGCGAGGAAGACCTCTTTAAGTGCCAGAAAAGATGGTGAAAGCAGTTTTCTCCACTGTGGAAGTCCTGTGAAACTGGAGCAAGCCTGTTTATGTGTTGGAAGCACCCTATACAACGCCGTTTTCACCGTCCAGGTGGTGCTGTGAAGCTCGTACAAACCTATTTATGTCAATCCTAAGGAAGTGCTGTGAAGCACGTGCAGGCCTGTTTAAGTGCCAGAAAAGATGGAGAAAGCAGTTTTCTCCACTGTGGAAGTCCTGTGAAGCTGGAGCAAGCCTGTTTATGTGTGGGAAGCACCCTACAACGCCGTTATCACCTTCGAGGAGGGGCTGTGAAGCTCATACAAACCTGTTTTTGTGCGGAAAACATCCTAAACAGCCGTTTTAAACGCGGAAGAGATGCTGTGAAGCACGTGCACACCTGTTTAACTGCCAGAAAAGATGGAGAAAACAGTTTTCTCCACTGTGGAGGTCCTGTGAAGCAGGTGGAAACCTGTTTATGTGCGGGAACTCAGTTTTAAACGCCGAGGAGGTGCTGTGAAGCACGTTTAGGCCTGTTTAAGTCGCAGTAAAGATTGAGGAAGCAGTTTTCACCACTGTGGAAGTCCTGGTGCAAGCCGGTTTATGTGTGTGAAGCACCCTACAACGCCCTTTTCACCGCCAAGGAGTTACTGTGAAGCACGTGCAGGGCTGTTTAAGTGCCAGAAATGATGGAGAAAGCAGATTTCATCACTGTGGAAGACCTGTGAAGCTGGTGCAAGCCTATTTATGTGTGTGAAGCACCCTGCAACGCCGTTTTCACCGCCGAGGAGGTGCTGTGAAGCACGTGCAGGCCTGATTGAGTGCCAGAAAAGACGGTTAAACCAGTTTTCTCCGCTGTAGAAGTCCTGTGAAGCTGGTGCAAGCCTGTTTATGTGTGTGAAGCACCCTACAACGCTGTTTTCACCGCCGAGGAGGTGCAGTGAAGCACGTGCAGGCCTGTGGAAGTGCCAATAAAGATGGAGAAACAGTTTTCACCACTGAGGAGATCCTGTGCAGCTGGTGCAAACCTTTTTATATGCGGGAAGTACCCTACAACGTCGTTTCAACCGCGATGGAGGTGCTGTGAAGCACGTGCAGGCTTGTTTGAGTGCCAGAAAAGACGGAGAAAGTGGAAGTCCTGTGAACCCGGAGCAAACCTGTTTATGTGTGGGAAGCATCATACAACGCCGTTTTCACCGCCGAAAGTTGACTGTGAAGCACGTGCAGGCATGTGGAAGTGCCAGAAAAGATGGAGAAAGCAGTTTTCTCAATTGCGGAAGTCCTGTGAAGCTGGTACAAGCCTGTTTATGTGTGCGAAGCATCGTACAACGCCGTTTTCACCGCCGAGGAGGTGCTGTGAAGTACGTGCAGGCCTGTTTGAGTACCAGAAAAGATAGAAAAAGCAGTTTTCTCCACTGTGGAGGTCCTGTGAAGCTGGAGCAAGACTGTTTATGTGTGGGAAGTACCCTACAACGCCGTTTTCACCGTCGGGGAGGGGCTGTGAAGTACGTACAATCCGGTTTTTGTGCGGAAAACACCCTAAAAAGCAGTTTTAATCGCGGAGTAGGTGCTGTGAACCACGTGCACACCTGTTTAAGTGCCAGAAAAGATGGAGAAAGCAGTTTTCTCCACTGTGGAGGTGTTTATGTGCGGGAAACTCCCTAATAACGCCGTTTACACCGCCGAGGAGGTGCTGTGAAGCGCGTGCAGGCCTGTTATAAAGATGGAGAAAGCAGTTTTCTCTACTGTGGAGGTCCAATGAAGCTGGTGAAAACCTGTTTATGTCTGGGAAGCATCATACAACGCCGTTTTCACCGCCGAAAGTTGATTGTGAAGCACGTGCAGGCATGTGGAAGTGCCAGAAAAGATGGAGAAAGCTGTTTTCTCAAATGTGGAAGTCCTGTGAAGCTGGTACTAGCCTGTTTATGTGTGCGAAGCACCGTACAACGCCGTTTTAACCGCCAAGGAGGTGCTGTGAAGTACGTGCAGGCCTGTTTAAGAGCCAGAAATTATGAAGAAAGCAGCTTTCACCGCTTTGGAAGTCCTGTGAAGCTTGTGCAGGCGTCTGCAAGTGCCAATAAGGATGAAGAAACGGTTTTCACCGCTGAGGAGGTCCTGGTACAAACCTACAACGCGGTTTTCACCGCCGAGGAGGTGCTGTGAAGCATGTGCAGGCCTCTTTAAGTGCCAGAAAAAATGGAGAAAGCAGTTTTCTCCTATGTGGAAGTCCTGTGATGCTGGTACAAGCCTGTTTATGTGTGGGAAGCACCGTACAACGCCGTTTTCATCGCCGAGGAGGTGCTGCGAGGAAGGTACAGGCCTCTTTAAGTGCCAGAAAAGGTGGAGAAAGCAGTTTTCTCCACTGTGGAAGTTCTGTGAAGCTGGAGCAAGCCTGTTTGTGTTGGAAGCACCCTGCAACGCCGTTTTCACCGTCGAGGAGGGGCTGTGAAGCTCGTACAAACTTGTTTATTTGGGAAAAACGTCCTAAGAAGCCGTTTTAAACGCGGAGGATTGTGCTGTGAAGCACGTGCAGGCCTGTTTACAGTGCTACACAGCAAGAGAGTAGATTTTTTGTAAACTTGCATGCAAAGTTCATTCCATCTATCTAACATAGGCCACGGGTCGGGAGTTCAAAGGGACCGAAACCCGTGGTGATGCGAGGACCGGAAAGGGTACTCCCTTGAAGACCAGTATTTTTTATCTATTTTTTTTTTGAGCATATCCCAAAAACAGTAACTAACCGCCCCATCCATTTGAGCCATAAATGCCCCACCCATTTAAGTCATAAATGCCACACCCATTTAAGCCATAAAATGCCCCATCCATTTAAGCCATAAATGCCCCATCCCCATCGTTTTAACTTCACACTTTATGTATGTGTGACATTTTGAACATCGATGTGCCAGCGGTGTTGCTGCTCCCCCACTCGACACACAACTTCTGAACATGCAGGTACAGATAAAGTCTGTCGGCCTTGCCAAATGGGGAACCCGCAGCATCCTTCAATGGATCCACCCGAAGACGCACGTGTTCTAACAACCATAATACCTCAGGCATGCCTTAGACCTAAAAAGCATAACAGTGAGCACCAGGCTAGACTTCTCACTGTGCATGAAGAAATATCTCTCCAATAATAATTCCTTGTCCCAGCCCCATTCCCATTTTCCCAAGTTAACCATAGGATACCCCCTTGGTGAAGAGATAATTGAGCCGGAGGCTGAGGTGGTGGATAGTGAGAGTATCCACTCAGGCAATGTGCTTGTACAGTCAACCCACCCAGGCCCGCAACCCCGTCCGCAGGGGATCTCCACCTAGCTACCACAGTGTATTTAATTGCAAGAGGAAGGACAGCTGTAGTCAAAAAGACCCCGTCTTTATCCATCTCCACATAGATACATGTGTATAAAGTATAAAGCCCTTATCCTAACACAGCCCCTCACCCAGCCCGCAGAGAAACCTACAGCATGCACACAGAGAGGTTTTAGTATCTGAGCTTACTGTTGTAACTAGGTCACAAGCAAGCCTTCCACAGCTTAGTCGAATACATCTTTACAACCCCCAGCCCCATTCCCATTTTCCAAAGTTAACCATAGGATACCCCCTTGGTGAAGAGATAATTGAGCCGGAGGCTGAGGTGGTGGATAGTGAGAGTATCCGCTCAGGCAATGTGCTTGTACAGTCAACCCACCCAGGCCCGCAACCCCATCCGCAGGGAATCTCCACTTAGCTACCACAGTGTATTTAACTGCAAGAGGAAGGACAGCTGTAGTCATAAAGACCCCGTCTTTATCCATCTCCACATAGATACACGTGTATAAAGTATAAAGCCCTTATCCTAACACACTCGTAATTTAAAATGCGAATGAGCTTCACACCCATAACGTAACAGTAGTAACTCAAGTGTGAATGAGCTTCACACTCGTAATGTAACTGTGAGTGAACCTCACAATAGTAACTCAAGTGTGAATGAGCTTCACACTTGTAACATAACGATGAGTGAGCCTCACAGTAGTAACTCAAGTGTGAATGAGCTTCACACCCGTAACGCAACTGTGAGTGAGCCTCACAGTAGTAACTCAAGTGTAAGTGAGCCTCACAGTAGTAACTCAAGTGTGAGTGAGCCTCACACTCGTAATTTGTAATGTGACTGAGCTTCACACTGTGAGTGAGCCTCGCAGATAACACAGAGCAGCCCCAACCCAGCCCTACCCCTAGCTCAGCCTTATGGAACCGACTACACCCCTAGGCGTACCGTTACTATAGTAAAGCACACGACATAACTAGCGTAACAATGCCGTTATTAGGATTACTATACATTTTTCTCTTTGTTCCGTTGTATCACGTGCAGTGCATGTGGGTATAAAAAAAAATAATAATAAAAAGTTACTAGGATAGGTACGCCGTTACTAAGAGAAGCACGCTCCCATTTAAAGCCCGTCGACCGAGTATTACACACAAACAACTAATAATACTCACCGTGAGATAGCCGCCGCAGTACAGATCCGAATAATCTTCGGTACAGGAGCGCCTACCAGCGAAGAACAAGCCTCCCAGACGTTCCACCAAAGACGACACGATAGCGAGCCGGAATCCCGTACGTTAACCATTCGCCCATCCCCTAGTTAATGATAACTCCACCCCAGCACTACGCAGATCGTAGAACTTTACCCCCCTACACTGAGAGTGGAAACTCACTACACTCTTAAAAATAAGGAGTTCCTGGAACTCCTCTTATCGACAATTAACTCCTTCATCATAGTGACTAACACCTTGGGGAGTTCAATTTACTCCTTGACAAGAGTTACCCTTACTAGCAAACTTAATACATGGTATGAGTTACCTATTTTAGTAATGTACTTCCTAAAGACTGAAAACAAACAGCAGATTATGAATGTACACACCAAATGGAACTGTTTGATACCAATTTTGCCTACTTTGGTCAAGTATTAGCTGTTTCAGGCCTGGAAACGTTAGCTACAAGCGACCAATACGTCTAGGTGGTAAATTAAATCACAACAGTACCTAGACTAATTTCAGAACACTTACACCAAAATGAAAACAAACATCAGATTATGAATGTACACACCAAATGGAACTGTTTGATACCAGTTTTGTCTACTTTGGTCAAGGATTAGCTCTTCCAGGGCAGAAAACGTTAGTTACAAGTTACCAATACTATAAGTGGTAAAAACACAACCGTACCTAGACTAATTTCAGAACACTTACACCAAAATGAAAACAAACATCAGATTATGAATGTACACACCAAATGGAACTGTTTGATACCAATTTTGTCTACTTTGGTCAAGTATTAGCTGTTTCAGGCCTGGAAACGTTAGCTACAAGTTACCGATACTATAAGTGGTAAAAACACAACCGTACCTAGACTAATTTCAGAACACTTACACCAAAATGAAAACAAACATCAGATTATGAATGTACACACCAAATGGAACTGTTTGATACCAATTTTGTCTACTTTGGTCAAGTATTAGCTGTTTCAGGCCTGGAAACGTTAGCTACAAGTTACCGATACTATAAGTGGTAAAAACACAACCGCACCTAGACTAATTTCAGAACACTTACACCAAAATGAAAACAAATATCAGATTATGAATGTACACACCAAATGGAACTGTTTGATACCAATTTTGTCTACTTTGGTCAAGGATTAGCTGTTCCAGGCCTGGAAACGTTAGCTGCAAGTTACCGATACTATAAGTGGTAAAAACACAACCGTACCTAGACTAATTTCAGAACACTTACACCAAAATGAAAACAAACATCAGATTATGAATGTACACACCAAATGGAACTGTTTGATACCAAGTTTGTCTACTTTGGTCAAGTATTAGCTGTTTCAGGCCTGGAAACGTTAGTTACAAGTTACCGATACTTTAAGTGGTAAAAACACAACCGCACCTAGACTAATTTCAGAACACTTACACCAAAATGAAAACAAACATCAGATTATGTATGTACACACCAAATGGAACTGTTTGATACCAATTTTGTCTACTTTGGTCAAGGATTAGCTGTTTCAGGCCTGGAAACGTTAGCTACAAGTTACCGATACTATAAGTGGTAAAAACACAACCGCACCTAGACTCTTTTTGGAACACTTATTCCAAAATGAAAACAAACATCAGATTATGAATGTACACACCAAATGGAACTGTTTGATACCAAGTTTGTCTACTTTGGTCAAGTATTAGCTGTTTCAGGCCTGGAAACGTTAGTTACAAGTTACCGATACTTTAAGTGGTAAAAACACAACCGCACCTAGACTAATTTCAGAACACTTACACCAAAATGAAAACAAACATCAGATTATGTATGTACACACCAAATGGAACTGTTTGATACCAATTTTGTCTACTTTGGTCAAGGATTAGCTGTTTCAGGATCGATGAAAACGATCGTGGTAAAATCACAAACATACTAAGACTAGACTAGAACACTCTAGAATAAAAGCAAACACCAGATTGTGAACGTGCACACCAATGGACATAGGCGTAGGAAGCAAATTTGAAGTGTAGAGGCCGTGCTGTTCCGCGCGAAGCGCAGCGGGAAGATGTAATTTGCCGCGCGTAGCGCGGCGGCGAATTATTTCAAATGTGCACCTTTAGACTGCAAAATAAAGCCCTTTTTTTCAAGGATATAAGCCTTCAGACCCTCCCAACCATCCAGTAAAATATTTGGAAAACAGTAAGATTATACGTACAGACTTCGTCGTCGTTCCCAGGAGACCGCCCAGCTTTCGTCGCTTGTGGTAGAGTCTGTGTGAAAATGTGCATTAGCCCCGTACCAAGCCATCTCACCGCCAAGATTTTGATTGCTTTATATAGTGTACTTTAAGCGGAAATGTTCGCATGTAACTGCATATGAGACTGGTCCACCGAAGAGGCTGCTTGAGCTTGGGCTCGTTGCCAGGGAAATAGGCTAGCTTTAGCTAATAGTAACTTATAGCAGGTTATGAATATTAAATTGCGGCCTAAAAAGTGTAGCGGCCAAAGCCGCTACGGCCGCTACGGTTCCTACGCCACTGATGGAAGAGTTTATTTCAGGCATGACAATTTTTAGCCAGCGATTGCCTTGCAGGAGGGGGTGGGGCTAATGATTATGGGGCGTGGCTCACAGCTAGTGTACGCGTGCGCAGAGTGGCAGAGAGTATTGCGCGCGCCGTTACAAATTTTCGCACGTTTGAAAAAGCAAATTTCTGAGCTGAGCCCGTTTTCTTTGCTACGATTCCTTCGCAAAGAATGCAGCCAAGAAAGAAGAGGTACCTGGACTTGGTGGAAAAGAGGAATTGCGTGTTCAATACCCCAGTGGAGCGAACCGGTATCCTTCGACGGTAACAGAGTGCCGAGCGGTTACATCGCCGAGACTTCACACTACTGAGCAGTGGCAAGAAGCTGTGAGTGAATTTATTTGTATAATATTTTATACTACGAAGAAAAAGGAATCATAAGAAACAAGTTGAGTTGTAAGCTTAAGTGTGGGAGTAGCCTCGTTCCCAGGCTCTTGTGGGGCCTGGGAACGAGGCTAGTCTGGGAGTAGTCTACACTACTATCACTAGAAGATCTACGGTCTGGGACCACGTCACATTGGAGGTCAAGCACTCAGTACAGAGGCCAGAGCTGGTCTGTTAGCATAGTAGCAAGATGACAATTGTAGCAATTCTTTGGGTGGGCCATACAGAGAACCCAATCGCGCGATGTCCTTGACCTTCATTTGAATGTATTGCGATCGTTTACATAAAAGCTATTGAAAAAGAAACAACTTCTGGACTATACCGTTTTCTGTCTAATCCTTCCGTAGAGTTGCTGTACAGTATGTGTTCATGTTGCTCTCATCAACCGGCAGGATAAAGAGATCGGTATCAACCTCCCCGATAGCTTAGCGCTTGACTTCCAATATGACAGTACACCAAAACCAGGGGCTCAGAAAGGGGTCCATGCTAAAGTAAAGGTTATTAATGCCACAAGCTTCATTCATCATGCTGTGGTTTAAACTGCTGGTAAGCGTGCACTATTTAGAGAGATGTGGTTTAATGGTTGTACATGCATTGCTTGTGATTGAGTTTGAGTACTTGTTGATAAATCCTCAAATGTTTGTAATCATGACAATCTTCTGCTATATTTTCCGGCAGGCCTGTCCATCCCTCATCGCCACAGGAGCACCCTGTGTGCTTGAAAATGCCCGTACCAAGTGAGTGCATAAAATGTTTCAATACCTACAGCCTCATTAAGTAGGCAAAATGTAATTCCCAGTGACCACATTGAGGCATAGTGACATGCACATGCATGAGACAAAGCCTGTCAAAAATGCTGAGTGTACCTACCGTAGTCTTGTGAAAGAGCGCCCAGGGCGGAGCACTTTACACGTCTGCCAAAGAGGGGAGTGGGCGCTCTTTTAAGTGTTTCTGCATTTAACCACGAAAGAGCGTCCATATCATGTTTTGCAGTAACTCAATGCCTTTGCAGCAAATAATTGGACAAACAATATCCTGAGAGTGGGCAATCTTTCAAAGTTAATTTGTATTTTATATCACATGTGTTTACTTGTTTATACATGCATGTAGGTCATGATGGTTTAAAGTGCATCACAATTCTGGAGCACCTACTGTGTCCACGGTCACTGAAGGTTAAGACCACCATACTACACTACAACAAGGTAAACACTATGTAACAACATGTTATATTTTCCGCATGTGTACTAAAAATGCTAAAGAATGTGCCTGGTATATATAACTTCTCACAAGAGCGCATAAGAACGGGCGGCTGGAGTAAGACTGTGCAACTCTGTAAAATTTGAAACCGGTCAAAATTTATTGCCAGTACTAAAAATAGTAATACGTACTAGACATGCTGCGTAGACATAAGGCATTGTTGCTAAGCACATGACCGGGTGTTCTATTTTTAGTACGGTTCAATAATTTTGACTGGACTATATGGGCTTCTATTGGAGTTGCATGCTCTTACTCTACCCGTCTGTTCTTATGCGCTCCTGCTTCTCACTATAGGAAAGAGTTGTATTGATTTGCTAATTTTTAGATTGTTGCTTGGTTAGTTTAAAGTGTTTGTACTGTAAGCTTGGTATATTCCCAGCAAATGAGGACAAAGTCACACATAACATGTCTTATTTATAGATCATTTGTTTGTTTTTTATAGCAGGGCTGCACAGATGTTGACATGTTGGTGGAAAGCACAGGACAGCAAGAGCCCTACATAGTTGCTACAGAAACAGACGAGACAATGCAGTACCATGTATACCTAGGAATCTGACTGCCTTCTTTCAGCACCCACTCTGGGTGATGCTTTAGCGGATCTCATTTGCATTATTTTGTATTTGACACTGCATATCGTAAATCGGTTTAGCTATGCATTGCTTATCCTTTTTCAGCATTTTGTCTTGGGACTAAAGGACAATCAAAAGGTTCCACCATCTGTTTCTTCTCTGTGTTCTTCTTCGTCTGGCTAACTTTTGTATATCACCTTCTTGTGTCCAGTTTTATTTTGCATTACACTTTGTGCTCACAGTTCTTTTATTTTGAGCATTTAAAGGCTAAACCCTACGAATTACATTAAATGAAACTACTTTACTAGTTACACTAACTCCACATAAGAGTAACTAGTGTACTCCTTTAAGTGCTTACCATAACTCCATACAGGAGTACAAATTTTACTCCTTGGGGGGTTAAATTTGCCCGGCTGTCGGAACTCCTTCAAAAGAGTAACTCTTACTCCTTTCTTTTAACAGTGTAGTAGATCCATTCTTCTCGCGCTCGCACGGTACGGCCTCTCAGCCGGTTGATGGGTGTGTCCGGGCGATACGCAAATGGTTAGCACGTGCGCTTAGGTACGTCTTCATTTCCACTTATTAACGCGATTAGCTGACCGGCGGATGTGTTTGCTTCCGGATTGAGCAAACAATGCAAGATTTCGTATTGTAGTTCTTGAATATGATTTGTTAACTGCTCGAGAAGCCTAGGGTGCAATTTGCTGTCTTAACTCGGAATTTCATGCAAGATTCTTTGCCTAACGTAAATATGCTAATTTTCACCCTGTTTTAGTTAATATCTCCATCCCTGTAAGTAGTTAACGCTTCAAACTTGACACAGAGGTAGAGTCCGTTGGTACATTCCTGAAACATAAATAATGATTCTTAACTACAATGCAATGTCCAGAAGCTGTTCCTAACATAAAAATCGACAATTTTTATGCATTTATGCATGCAAAGACCACATCAAAGATCATTACAGCCCATTATATATAGTTCCCCCTTGACATAACTGAATATCAAATTAGAGTTCTGAACAAGCAAGTTTAGCCTGTCTTTGCTGCAGAAAGTACACCATACTCAAAATCTACTCTCTTGCTGTGTAGCACTGTACATGCCAGAAAAGATGGAGAAAGCAGTTTTCACCACTGTGGAGGTCCTCTGCAGATGGTGCAAACCTGTTTATGGGTGCGAAGCACCACACAACGCTGTTTTAACCGCCGAGGCGGTGCTATGGAGCATATGCATGCCTGTTTAAGTGGCAGCAAAGATGGAGAAAGTAGTTTCCACCACTGTGGAAGTCCAGTGAAGCTGGTGCAAGCCTGTTTATGTGTGGGAAGCTTACTACAACGCCGTTTTCACCGCCGAGGAGGTGCTGTGAAGCACGTGCAGGCCTGTTTAAGTGAGGAAAACACCCTAAAAAGCCGTTTTAAACGCAGAGGAGCCAGCAAAGATGCAGAAAGCAGTTTTCTCCACTGTGGAAGTCCTGTGAGGCTGGAGCAAGCCTGTTTATGTGTGGGAAGCACCCTACAACGCCGTCTACACCGTCGAGGAGAGGCTATGAAGCTCGAACAAACCCCTTTTTCAGCGGAAAATATCCTAAGAAGCCGTTTTAAAAAGCCGAGGAGGTGCTGTGAAGCACGTGCACACCTGTTTAAGTGCCAGAAAAGATCGAGAAAGCAGTTTTCTCCACCTTGGCGGTCCTGTGAAGCTGGTGCAAACCTGTTTATGTGTGGGAAGCACCATACAACGCTCTTTCAACGCCGAAGTAAGGCTGTGAAGCACGTGCAGGCCTGTGGAAGTGCCAATAAAGATGGAGAAACAGTTTTCACCACTGAGGAGGTCCTGTGCAGCTGGTGCAAACCTGTTTATATGCGGCAAACACCCTACAACGCCGTTTTCGCCGCCGAGGAGGTGCTGTGAAGCATGTGCAGGCCGGTTTAAGTGCCATTAAAGATCGAGGAAGCAGTTTTCTCCTCTGAGGAGGTGGTGCAAACCTGTTTATGTGCGGGAAACACCCTACAACGCCGTTTTAACCTCCGACGAGGTGCTGTGATGCTCGTGCAGGCCTGTTTAAGTGGCAGTAAAGACTGAGAAAGCAGTTTTCAGCATTGTGGAGGTCCTCTGCAGGTGGTGCAAACCTGTTTATGTCCGGGAAACACCATACAACGCTGTTTTAACCGCCGAGGTGTTGTAAAGTACGTGGAGGCCTCTTTAAGTGCCAGAAAAGAAATAGAAAGCAGTTTTCACAACTGTGGAGGTCTTGTGAAGCTGGTGAAAATCAGTTCATGTGTTGGAAGCACAATACAACGCCGTTTTCACCGCCGAAGAGGGGCTGTGATGCACGTGCAGGCCTGTGGAAGTGCCAATAAAGATCGAGAAACAGTTTTCACCATTGCAGTGGTCCTGTGCAGCTGGTGCAAACGTGTTTATGTGCGGGAAACACCCTGAAAAGCCGTTTTAAACGCGGAATAGGTGCTGCGAAGCTCGTGCAGGCCTGTTTAGGTGCCAGAAATGATGGAGAAAGCAGTTTTCTCCACTGTGGAGGTCCTGTGAAGCTGATGAAAACCTGTTTATGTGCGGGAAACTCCCTACAACGCCGTTTTAACCACCGAGGTGGGATTTGAAGCACCTGCAGGCTTGTTTAAGTGTCAGTAAAGATCGAGGAGGCAGTTTTCTCCTCTGTGGAGGTGCTGTGAAGCTGGTGCAAACCTGTTTATGCGCAGGAACCACCCCACAACGCCGTTTTCACCGCCGAAGGAGGGCTGTGAAGCACGTGCAGGCCTGTGCAAGTGCCAATAAAGATGAAGAAACGGTTTTCACCACTGGAGAGGTCCTGGTACAAACCTGCTTATATGCGAAAAACACCCTACAACGCGGTTTTCACCGTCGTGGAGGTGCTGTCACGAAAATTTTTGTCCGGGTCCAAAACCGGTCCGGGGGGACCACTTTTGGGCGCCTAAACTGGTCCCCCAGGACCGGATATTGATGCCATTATTGGTCCGCCCGTACCAAAAGTGGTCCGGCCGAGAATAAAGTGTCAAGCGTACAGCGAAAATGCCACCTAACCGTTAGAATCTGTCAAAGGAGCGATATGGATGCATGCGTGGAGTCGGTGAGCGATGGAACCGAAGAAAGAGGAGACTTGATAGAAGAAGTGTACGAGTACATGACGCAAAGGCGCTATAAAGTCTGTACATTCTTTTAACTTGTAGCACTTGTTGTAATTGTACATTATGTAGAGCAACATAATTTTTGTTGTAGTTGTTTAGGCATACTCAAGTTTGACAGCGGAGGACTGTCACGCAGTGGGTGTTCTCCCCTCTAAAAGGGTACCCCCGGACCGTCCATAGCGGAATAACGGTACCCCCGGACACCGCAAGATTATTATCTTGCTGAAAAGAGGTAGCTGGTAGGCAGTTAAGTATAGCACGAAGAACGACAAGCGCAGTATGGAGCCGGGGAAGGCCTCGATGCGTATATAGTTGACTGTGTAGTTCACTTGAAATTGGTGAAGTATAGAGGAGGGGAACAATTGTGGCGAGCCGGGGGAATTGTTTACAGCGCCGCAGATGGTCCTAGGGAGACAATCTACAGTGGCATGGATGACAGGACAATTTATGGCTTTCAAGAAGGGTGTGGGGGAGACTGTTTTTGGCTACCAAAACTAGTCAGGGAGGGGGACCACTTTTGGAATGGAGGGGCCGTTTTTGTCAACCAAAAGTGGTCCGGGGGACCACTTTTGGCCCTGACCACGTTTGGCGTGACAGTGCTGTGAAGCATGTCCAGGCCACTTTAAGTGCCAGAAAAGATGGAGAAAGCAGTTTTCTCCAATGTGGAAGTCCTGTGAAGCTGGTACAAGCCTCTTTATGTGTGGGAAGCACCGTACAACGCCGTTTTCACCGCCGAGAAGGTGCTGCGAGGAAGGTGCAGGACTCTTTAAGTGCCTGAAAAGATGGAGAAAGCAGTTTTCTCTACTGTGGAAGTCCTGTGAAGCTGGACCCAGCCTGTTTATGTGTTGGAAGCACCCTACAACGCCGTTTTCACCGTCGAGGAGGGGCTGTGAATCTCGTACAAACCTGTTTATGTGCGGAAATCATCCTAAGAAGCCGTTTTAAACGCGGAGGAGGTGCTGTGAAGAACGTGCTGGCCTATTTACGTACCAGAAAAGATGGAGAAAGCAGTTTTTACCACTTTGGAGGTCCTCTGCAGATGGTGCAAACCTGTTTATGGGTGAAAAGCTCCATACAACGCCATTTTAACCGCCGAGGCGGTGCTGTGAAGCACATGCAGTCCTGTTTAAATGGCAGAAAAGATGGAGAAAGCAGTTTTCACTACTGTGGAAGTCCTGTGAAGCTGGTGCAAGCCTGTTTATGTGCGGGAAACACCCTGCAACGCCGTTTTAACCGACGAGGAGGTGCTATGAAGCACGTGCAGGCCAGTTTAAGTGGCAGTAAAGACTGAGAAAGCAGTGTTCACTACTATGCAAGTCCTGTGAAGCTGGTACAGGTCTGTTTATGTGTGGGAAGCAACGTACAACGGCGTTTTCACCCCCGAGGAAGTGCTGTGAAGAACGTGCAGGCCTGTTTAAGTGCCAGCAAAGACGGAGAAAGTTGTTCTCACCACTGGAAGTCCTGTGAAGCTGGTGCTAGTCTGTTTATGTGTGGGAAGCACACTACAACGCCATTTTCACCGCAGAGGTGGTGGTGTGAAGCACGTGCAGGCCTGTTTAAGAGCGGAAAACACCCTAAAAAGCCGTTTTAAACGCGGAGGTGGTGCTGTGAAGCACGTGCAGGCCTGTTTAAGTGTCAGAAAAGATGGAGAAAGCAGGTTTCACCACTGTGGAGGTGATGGAGATGGTGCAAACCTGTTTATGTGCGGGAAACACCCTACAACGCCGTTTTAACCGCCAAGGAAGTGCTGTGAAGGAAGTGCTGGCCTGTTTAAGTGTCAGAAAAGATGGAGAAAGCAGTTTTCTCCACTGTGGAAGTCCTGTGAAGCTCGAGCAAGCCTGTTTATGTGTGGGAAGCACCCTACAACGCCGTTTACACCGTCTAGGAAGGGCTGTGAAGCTCGTACAAACCTATTTATGTGCTGAACAATCCTAAAAAGCCGTTTAAACCGCCAGGGAAGTGCTGTGAAGAACGTGCTGGCCTGTTTAAGTGCCAAAAAAGATGGAGAAAGCAGTTTTCTCCACTGTGGAGGTCCTGTGAAGCTGGTGCAAACCTGTTTATGTGCGGGAAACAACATACAACGCCGTTTTCACCGCCGAGGAAGTGCTGTGGAGCATGTGCAAGCCTCTTTAAGTGCCAGTAAAGATCAAGGAAGCAGTTCTCTCCTCTGTGGAAGTCCTGTGAAGCTGTGCAAACCTGTTTATGTGCGGAAAACGCCGTTTTAACCGCCGAGGAGGTGCTGTGAAACACGTGCAGTCCTGTTTAAGTGGCAGTTAAGACTGAGAAAGCAGTTTTAAGCGCTGTGGAAGTCCTGTGAAGCTGGTGCAAGCCTGTTTATGTGTGTGAAGCACCCTACAACGCCGTTTTCACAGCCGAGGTGGTGCTGTGAAGCGCGTGCAGGCCTGTTTATGTGCCAGAAAACATTGAGGAACAGTTTTCTCTTCCGTGGAGGTTCTGTGAAGCTGGTGAAAACTTGTTTATGTGCGGAAAACGCCGTTTTAACCGCCGAGGAGGTGCTGTGAAACACGTGCAGTCCTGTTTAAGTGGCAGTTAAGACTGAGAAAGCAGTTTTAAGCACTGTGGAAGTCCTGTGAAGCTGGTGCAAGCCTGTTTATGTGTGTGAAGCACCCTACAACGCCGTTTTCACAGCCGAGGTGGTGCTGTGAAGCGCGTGCAGGCCTGTTTATGTGCCAGAAAACATTGAGGAACAGTTTTCTCTTCCGTGGAGGTTCTGTGAAGCTGGTGAAAACTTGTTTATGTGCGGAAAACGCCGTTTTAACCGCCGAGGAGGTGCTGTGTAACACGTGCAGTCCTGTTTAAGTGGCAGTTAAGACTGAGAAAGCAGTTTTCACCACTGTGGAAGTCCTGTGAAGCTGGTGCAAGCCTGTTTATGTGCGGGAAACACCCTATAACGCCGTTTTCACTGCCGAGGTGGGCTGTGAAGCACCTGCAGGCCTGTTTAAGTGCCAATAAAGATTCAGAAAACAGTTTTCACCACAGTGGAGGTCCTCTGCAGATGGTGCAAACGTGTTTATGTGCAGGAGTCACCCTTCATCGCCGTTTACACCGCCGAGGAGTTGCTGTGAAGCACGTGCAGGCCTGTTTAAGTGCCAGAAATAATGGAGAAAGCAGTTTTCATCACTGTCTTAATCCTGTGAAGCAGGTGCAAGCCTGTTTATGTGTGTGAAGCAGCCTACAACGCAGTTTTCACCGCCGAGGAGATGCTGTGAAGCACGTGCAGGCCTGTTTAAGTGCCAATAAACATTCAGAAAACAGTTTTCACCACAGTGGAGGTCCTCTGCAGATGGTGCAAACCTGTTTATGTGCTGGAGCCACCTTACATCGCCGTTTTCATCGCCGAGGAGGTGCTGTGAAACACGTGCAGGCCTGTTTAAGTGCCAGAAAAGATCGAGGAAGCAGTTTTCTCTTCCGTGGAGGTTCTGTGAAGCTGGTGCAAACCTGCTTATGTGCGGGAAACACCCTACAACGCCGTTTTAACCACTGAGGAGGTGCTGTGAAGCACGTGCAGGCCTGTTTAAGTGGCAGTAAAGACTGAGACATCAGTTTTCACTACTGAAGCTGGTACAAGTCTGTTTATGTGTGGGAAGCACCGTACAACTGCGTTTTCACCGCCGAGGAGGTGATGTGAAGAACGTCCAGGCCTGTTTAAGTGCCAGTAAGGATTGAGAAAGCAGTTTACTCCACTGTGGATGTCCTGTGAAGCTGTTGCACACCTGTTTTTTTGCGGTACATACCCTATAACGCCGTTTTAACCGCGGAGGTGGTGCTGTGAAGCACGTGCAGTCCTGTTTATGTGCCAGAAAAGATTGATAAAGCAGTTTTCACAACTGTAGAGATCCTGTGAAGCTGGTGCAAGCCTGTGTATGTGTGGGAATCACCATACAACGCCGTTTTCCCCGCCGAAGTGGGGCTGTGAAGCACGTGCAGGCCTGTGGAAGTGCCAACAAAGATGGAGAAAGTTTTCACCACCGAGGAGGTCCTGTGCAGCTGGTGTAAACCGGTTTATATGCGGGAAACACCCTATCGTGAACGCAGTTGGTCTTGTGAAGATGGTGCAAACCTGTTTATGTGCGGGAAACACCCTACAACGACGTTTTCACGGCCGAGGAGGAACTGTGAAGCATATGCAGGCTCCGTTAAGTGCCAGAAAAGATGGAGAAAGCAGTTTTCTCCAATATGGAAGTCCTGTGAAGCTGGTACAAGCCTGTTTATGTGTGTGAAGCATCGTCCTGGCCTGTTTAAGTGCCAATAAAGATTGAGAAAGCAGTTTTTACCACTGTGGAAGTCCTCTCCAGATGGTGCAAACCTGTTTATGTGCGGCAAACACCCTCCAACGCCGTTTTCACGGCCGAGGAGGTGCTTTGAGGAACGTGCAGGCCTGTTTAAGTGCCAGAAAAGATGGAGAAAGCAGTTTTCACAACTGTGGAGGTCCTATGAACCTGGCGTAAGCCTGTTTATGTGTGAGTAGCACCATACAATGCCGTTTTAACCGACGAGGTGGTGCTTTGAAGCACGTACAGGCCTGTTTAAGTGGCAGTAAAGATCGAGGAAGCAGTTTTCTCCTCTGTGGAGGTCCTGTCAAGATGGTGCAAACGAGTACACTGTGCTTCTACCGATATCAAGTTGAAGTCCGGTCAACCGATCAACTTACTGTACGTGATGAGAAGCCTGAGAACAAGGCTGGCAACATAGTTTTCAAACATTGGACACAAAAGTAGCATGGTGTTGCAGCAGTTGTAACTAATTTTGATCGGTAGTCTAGTACCCAGTCGTTCACGCCCCTCAGCCAGTTTAGAGAACAGTTTCAGCTCGGGAGCGTAGACGGTTGGGCACGAGACTAATGCATCAGAGCACTAGTGCAAAAAGGGTTTGTATATCAAGTTTGCAATAGTTTTGGTGGACAGAACGGCTGCCGAGGATAGTCCAGGTACTCGGTAACCTCTGACTCATGGGGGGCCAACTCGTCCTAAGGGGGAAGCATGGGCCTGGGACCAGCTGTCCTAGGGGGACACGTGGTCCTAGGACAAGTTGTCCTGAAGGACAGGTGATCCTAGGATCACGCGTCCGGGGGGACAATTTAAGGGGGGAACACCCCATCCTATGACACCGTTTTAAACGCGGAGGAGGTTCTGTGAAGGACGTGCAGGACTGTTTAAGTGCCAGTGAAGATCGGGGAAGCAGTTTTCTCGTCTGTGGAGGTCCTGTAAAGCTGGTGCAAACCTGTTTATGTGCGGGAGACATTATTTTAGCCGCTGAGGAGGTGCTGTGAAGCACGTGCAGGCCTGTTTAAGTGGCAGTAAAGACTTAAAGCAGTTTTCACTACTGTGGTAGTCTTGTCAAGCTGGTACAAGCCTGGTTTTGTGTGGGAAACACCCTATAACACCGTTTTCACCGTCGAGGAGGTGCTGTGAAGCACGTGCAGTCCTGTTTAAGTGCCAATAAAGATGGAGAAAGCAGTTTTCTCCACTGTTGAAGTCCTGTGAAGCTGGATCAAGCCTGTTCATGTGTGGGAAGCACACTTCAACGCCGTTTTCACCGTCGAGGAGGGGCTGTGAAGCTCGTACAAACCTGTTTATGTGCGGAAAACATCCTAAAAAATCGTTTAAGCGCGCAGGAGGTGCTGCGAAGCAGGTGTTGTTAAGCATGTGCAGGGCTGTTTAAGTGCCAGAAGAGATGGACAAAGCAGTTTTCACCACTGTGGAGGTCCTGTGAAGTTGGTGCAAGCATGTTTATGTGTGGGAAGTACCATACAACGCCGTTTTCACCGCTGAGGTGGGCTGTGAAGCACGTGCAGGCCTGTTTAAGTGCCAATAAAGATGGAGAAACAGTTTACATCACTGGTGTAAACCTGTTTATATGCGGGAAACACCCTATAATGCCGTTTTGACCGCAGAGGAGGTGCTGTGAAGCTTGTGCAGGCCTGTTTAAGTGCCAGAAAAGATGGAGAAAGCAGTTTTCTCCACTGTGGAGGTGGTGTAAACCTGTTTACGTGCGGGAAGCACCCTATAACGCCGTTTTAACCGCCGAGGAGGTGTTTTGAAACACGTGCAGGCATTTTTAAGTGCCAGTAAAGATCGAGGAAGCAGTTTTCTCCCCTGTGGATGTGGTGCAAACCTGTTTATGTGCGGAAAACACCCTACAACGCCGTTTTCACCGCCGAAGAGGGGCTGTGAAAGTGCCACTAAAGATGGAGAAACCATTTAGGATGTCCTGTGCAGTTGGTTCAAACCTGTTTATATGCGGGAGACATCCTACAACGCCGTTTCAACCGCCGAGGTGGTGCTTTGAAGCACGTGCAGGCCTGTTTACGTGGCAGTAAAGATCGAGGAAGCAGTTTTCTCCTCTGTGGAGGTCTTGTCAAGATGGTGCAAACCTGTTTATGTTCGGAAATGAGGCTCGTGCAAGCCTGTTTATGTGTAGGAAATACCTGATTACTCCTTTTTACCCTCCGAGGAGGTGCTGTGAAGCGCGTGTAGGCCTGTTTAAGTGCCAGGGAAGATCAAGAAAGCAGTTTTCACTACTATAGAAGTCCTGTGCGGCTCGTGCAAGCCTGCTTATGTGTGGGAAATACCTGATAACTCCTTTTAACCCTCCGAGGAGGTGCTGTGAAGCACATGTAGGCCTGTTTAAGTGCCAGGGAAGATCGAGAAAGCAGTTTTCACTAATATGGAAGTACTGTTACGCTTGTGCAAGCCGGTTTATGTGGGGGAAACACCTGGTCACGCCGTTTTATCCACCGAGAAGGAGCTGTGAAGCACGTGTTGGCCTGTTCATGTGCCAGAGAAGATCGAGAGAGCGATTTCACCGCTGTGAAGGCCCTGTGAGCTTGGTGCAAGACCGTTTATGTGCCGGAACGACCTAACAACGCCGTTTTATCTTCAGAGGAGGTGGTGTGAAGCAGATGCAGGCCTATTTAAATGCTATGCAAGATCGAGAAAGCACTTCTCACCACTGTGGAGGTCCTGTGCGGCTCGTGCAAGCCTGCTTACGTGTGGGAAAGACCTGGTAACTCCATTTTAACCTCCTAGGAGGTGCTGTGAAGCACGTGGAGGCCTGTTTAAGTTCCAGAGATGATCAAGAAAGCCGCTGTGGTGGCCGTGAGGCTTAGTGCAAGCATGTTTGTGTGCGGGAAATCCTTGTAAAGCGGTTTTGACCTCCGAGGAGATGCTGTGAAGCACGTGCAGGCCTCTTCAAGTGCCAGGGAAGACTGAGAAGAAACTTTTCACCACTGTCGAGGTCCTGTGAGGCTCGTGCAAGCCTGTTTATGTGAGGAAATTACCTGACAAAGCCGTTTTAACCACGGAGGAGGTGCTGTGAAGCAGGTGCTGGCTTGTTTAAGTGCTAGGGAAGATCGAGAAAGCAGTTTTCACAACTGTGGAGGTCCTGTGCGGCTCGTGCAAGCCTGCTTATGTGTGGGAAAGACTTGGTAACTCCGTTTTACCCTCCGAGAAGGTGCTGTGAAGCACTTGTAGGCCTGTTTAAATGTCAGGGAAGATCGAGAAAGCAGTTTTCACTACTATGGAAGTCCTGTGAGGTTTGTGCAAGCCTGTTTATGTGTGGGAAAGACCTGGTCACGCCGTTTGATCTACCGAGAAGGAGCTGTGAAGCACGTGTAGGCCTGTTTATGTACCAGTGAAGATGGAGAGAGCAGATTTCACCGCTGTAAAGTCCCTGTGAGGTTGGTGCAAGGCTGTTTATGTTCGGGAACGACCTGATAACGCCGTTTTAACCTCCTTGGAGGTGCTGTGAAGCACGTGGAGGCCTGTTTAAATTCCAGAGATAATCTAGAAAGCAGTTTTCACCGCTGTGGAGGCCATGAGAGCTTAGTGCAAGCATGTTTTGATGGGGGAAATCCTTGTAAAGCGGTTTTAACATCCGAGGAGTTGCTGTGAACCACGTGTATGCCTGTGTAAGAGCCAGGGAAGATCGAGAAAGCATTTTTCTCCACTGTGGTGGTCGTATGAGGCTCGTGCAAGCCTGTGTATGTGCGGGAAAGACCTCCGAGGAGGTGCTGTGAAGCACGTGCAGGCCAGTTTAAGTGCCTGGGAAGACTGAGTAGGAAGTTTTCACCACTTTCGAGATCTTGTGAGGCTCGTGCAAGCCTGTTTATGTAAGGAAATTACCTGACAAAGCCGTTTTCCCACTGAGGAGGTGCTGTTAAGCAGGTGCAGGCCTGTTTCAGTGTTAGGGAAGATCGAGAAAGCAATTTTCAGCACTGTTGAAGTCTTGTAAGGTTGGTGCAAGCCCGTTTATGTGCCAGAAAGACCTCACAAAGCCATTTTATTCTCCGAGGAGGTGATGTGAAGCAGGTGCAGGCCTGTTTAAGTGCCATGGAAGATCGATAAAGCAGTTTTCACCACTGTGGAAGTCCTGTGAGGTTGGTTCAAGACCGTTTACGTGCCGGAAACACCTGGTAACACATCATTACACTCCGAGGAGGTGCTATGAAGCACGTGTAGGACTGTTTAAGTGCCAGGGAAGACTGAGAAAGAAGTTTTCACTCCTATGGAAGTCCTGTGCGGCTCGTGCAGGTCTGCTTATGTGTGGGAAAGAACTGATAACTCAGTTTTACCCCCCGAGGAGATGCTGTGAAGCACGTGTAGGCCTGTCTAAGTGCCAGGGAAGGCTGAGAAAGAAGTTTTCAACACTGTCGTGGTCCTGTGAGGCTCGTGCACACCTGTTTACGTGCAGAAAGACCTCATAACGCCGTTTTAACCTCATAGGAGGTGCTGTGAAGCACGTGGAGGCCTGTTTAAGTTCAAGAGATGGTTACTGCAAGCATGTTTGTGTTTGTGAAATTCTTGTAGAGCGGTTTTAACCCCCGAAGATTTGCTGTGAAGCACATGTAGGCCTGTTTAAGTGCCAGGGAAGATCAAGAAAGCTGTCTTCTCCACCGTGGTGGTCCTATGAGGCTCCTGCAAGCCTGTTTCTGTAAGGGAAAGACCTGGGTCACGCCGTTTTATCCACCGAGAAGGAGCTGTGCAGGAAGCACGTGTAGGCCGCCAGGGAAGATCGAGAGAGCAGATTTCACCGTTGTAAAGGCCCTGTGAGGTTGATGCAAGCCTGTTTATATGCGGGGACAACCTGATAACGCCGTTTTAACCTCCTAGGAGGTGCTGTGAAGCACGTGCAGGCCGGTTTAAGTGCCAGGGAAGACTGAGAATGAAGTTTTCACCACTGTCGAGGCTCTGTGAGGCTCGTGCAAGCCTATTTATGTGAGGAAATTACCTGACAAGCCGTTTTAACCACCGAGGAGGTGCTGTGAAGCAGGTGCAGGCCTGTGTAAGTGGCATGGAAGATCGAGAAAGCAGTTTTCACCACTGTGGTGGTCCTGTGAGGCTCGTGAAAGCCTGTTTATGTTCGGTAAAGTCCTGATAACGCCTTTGTATCCTCCGAGGAGGTGCTCTGAAGCACGAGCACGCCGGTTTGGAAGATCGAGAAAGCAGTTTTCACCGCAGTGGAGTCCGTGTGAGGTTTATACGAGCCAGTTTATGTGTGAAATCCTGATGGAGCAGTTTCAACCTCCGAGGATGTGGTGTAAAGCACGTATAGGCCTGCTTAAGTACCAGGAAAGATCGTGAAGGGAGTTTTCACCACTGTCGAGGTCCTTTGATGGTCGTGGAAGCCTGTTTATGTGAAGAAATTACCTGACAAAGACGTTTTAACCTTCGCGGAGGTGCTGTGAAGCACGTGCAGGCCTGTCGAAGTGCTAGGGAAGATCGAGAAAGTAGTTTTCACCACTGTGGTGGTCCTGTGAGGCTCGTGAAAGCCTGTTTATGTTCGGTAAAGTCCTGATAACGGCTTTTTATCCTCCCGAGGAGGTGCTCTGAAGCACGAGCAGGCCGGTTTGGAAGATCGAGAAAGCAGTTTTCACCGCAGTGGAGTCCGTGTGAGGTTTATACGAGCCAGTTTATGTGTGAAATCCTGATGGAGCAGTTTCAACCTCCGAGGATGTGGTGTAAAGCACGTATAGGCCTGCTTAAGTACCAGGAAAGATCGTGAAGGGAGTTTTCACCACTGTCGAGGTCCTTTGATGGTCGTGGAAGCCTGTTTATGTGAGGAAATTACCTGACAAAGACGTTTTAACCATCGCGGAGGTGCTGTGAAGCACGTGCAGGCCTGTCGAAGTGCTAGGGAAGATCGAGAAAGTAGTTTTCACCACTGTGGTGGTCCTGTGAGGCTCGTGAAAGCCTGTTTATGTTCGGTAAAGTCCTGATAACGGCTTTTTATCCTCCGAGGAGGTGCTCTCAAGCACGAGCAGGCCAGTTTGGAAGATCGAGAAAGCAGCTTTCACCGCAGTGGAGTCCGTGTGAGGTTTATACGAGCCAGTTTATGTGTGTGAAATCCTGATGGAACAGTTTTAACCTCCGAGGATGTGTTGTAAAGCACGTATAGGCCTGCTTAAGCTCCAGGAAAGATCGTGAAGGGAGTTTTCACCACTGTCGAGGCCCTTTGATGGTCGTGGAAGCCTGTTTATGTGAGGAAATTACCTGACAAAGACGTTTTAACCATCGCGGAGGTGCTGTGAAGCACGTGCAGGCCTGTTGAAGTGCTAGGGAAGATCGAGAAAGCAGTTTTCACAAATGTGGAGGCCCTGTGCGGCTCGTGGAAGCCAGTTTATGTGCGGGAAAGACCTGATAACTCCGTTTTACCCTCGGAGTAGGTACTGTGAAGCACGTGTAGGCCTGTTTAAGTGCCAGAGAAGATCGAAAAAGCAGTTTGCACTACTATGGAAGTCCTGGGAGGCTTGGACAAGCCTGTTTATGTAAGGGATAGATCTGTACACGCCGTTTTATCCACCGAGTACGAGCTGTGAAGCACGTGTAGGCCTGTTTATATTCTGTGAAGGCCCTGTGAGGTTGGTGCAAGCCTGTTTATATGCGGTAAGGACCTGATAACGCCGTTTTAACCTGCTAGGAGGTGCTGTGAAACGCGTGGAGGCCTGTTTAAGTTCCAGAGATTATCGATAAAGCAGTTTTCACCGCTGTGGAGGCCGTGCGAGCTTAGTGTAAGCATGTTTGTGTGCGGAAATCCTTGTAAAGCGGTTTTAACCTCCGAGGCGATGCTATGAAGCACCTGTAAGCCTGTTTATTTGCCAAGAAAGATCGAGAGAGCATTTTTCACCACTGTGGTGGTCCTATGAGCCTCGTACAAGCCTGTTTATGTTCGGGAAATACCTGATAACGCCGTTTTAAAGGTGCTGTGAAGCACGTGTAGGCCTGCTTAAGTGCCAGGGAAGACTGAGAAGGAAGTTTTCCCCACTGTCGAGGTCCTGTGAGGTTCGTGTAAGCCTGTTTATGTGAGGAAAGTGCCTGATAAATCCGTGTTCACCACTGAGGAAGTGCTTTGAAGCAAGTGCAGGCCTGTTTACGCGCTACGGAAGATCGAGAAAGCAGTTTTCACCACTGTGGAGGTCCTGTGCTGCTCGTGCAAGCCTGCTTCTGTGTGGGAAAGACCTGATAACTCCGTTTTACCTTTTGAGGAGGTGTTTACGTCCATGGGAAGATCGAGAAAGCAGTTTTCACAACTGTGGAGGTCCTGTGCGGCTCGTGGAAGCCAGCTTATGTGCGGGAAAGACTTGATAACTCCATTTTACCCTCCGAGGAGGTGCTGTGAAGCACATGTAGGCCTGTTTAAGTGCCAGAGAAGATCGAGAAAGCAGTTTTCACTACTATGGAAGTCCTGTGAGGCTTGGGTAGGCCTGTTTATGTAGGGAAAGACGTGGTTACGCCGTTTTATCCACCGGGAAGGAGCTGTGAAGCACGTGTAGGCCTGTTTATGTGCCAGGGAAGATCGAGAGAGCAGCTTTCACCGCTTTGAAGGCCCTGTGATGTTGGTGCAAGCCTGTTTATATGCGGGAAGGACATGGTAGCGCCGTTTTAACCTCCTAGGTGGTGCTGTGAAGCACGTGGAGGCCTGTTTAAGTTCCAGAGATGATCGACAAAGCTGTTTTCACCGCTGTGGAGGCCGTGAGAGCTTAGTTCAAGCATGTTTGTGTGCGTGAAATCCTTGTAAAGCGGTTTTAACCCCCGAGGAAGTGCTGTGAATCACGTGTAGGCCTGTTTAAGTGCCAGGGAAGACTGAGAAAGTGGTTTCCATCGCTGTCGAGGTCCTGTGAGGATCGTGCAAGCTTGTTTATGTGAGGAAATTATCTGATAAAGCCGTTTTAACCACCGAGGAGGTGCTGCTGGCCCGTTTAAGTGCTAGGGAAGATCGAGAAAGCAGTTTTCTCCACTCTGCATGAAAGTCCTGTGAGATTGGTGCAAGACCGTTTATGTGCCGGAAAGAGCTGACAACGCTGTTTTATCCCCCCAGGAGGCGATGTTAAGCTGATGCAGGCCAGTTTAAGTGCCATGGAAGATCAAGAAAGCAGTTTTCATCACTGTGGAAGTCCTGTGCGGTTCGTGCAAGTCTGCTTATGTGTGGGAAAGACCTGATAACTGCGTTTTACCACTTGAGGAGGTGTTTAAGTGCCTGGGATGATCGAGAAAGCAGTTTTCACAACTGTGGAGGTCCTGTGCGTCTCGTGGAAGCCAGCTTATGTGCGTGAAAGACCTGATAACTCCGTTTTACCCTCCGAGGAGGTGCTGTGAAGCACGTGTAGGCCTGTTTAAGTGCGAGGAAAGATCAAGAACTATGGAAGTCCTGTGAGGCTTTTGCAAGCCTGTTCATGTGGGGGAAAGACCTGGTCACGCCATTTTATCAACCGAGAAGTAGCTGTGAAGCACGTGTAGGCCTGTTTATGTGCCAGAGAGGATCAAGAGAGCAGATTTCACCGCTGTGAAGGCCCTGTGAGGTTGGTGGAAGCCTGTTTATATACGAGGACGACCTCGTAACGCCGTTTTAACCTCCTAGGAGGTGCTGTGAAGCACGTGCAGGCCCGTTTAAGTGCCAGGTAAGACTGAGAAAGATGTTTTCACCACTGTCGAGGCCCTGTGAGTCTCGTGCTAGCCTATTTATGTAAGGAAATTACCTGAGAAAGCCGTTTTAACCACCGAGGAGGTGCTGTGAAGCAGGTGCAGGCCTGTTTAAGTGGCATGGAAGATCGAGAAAACAGTTTTCACCACTGTGGTGGTCCTGCGATGCTCGTGGAAGCAGATGCAAGTCTGTTTAAGTGCCATGGAAGATAGAGAGAGCAGTTTTCACCAATGTGAAGATCCTGTGCGGCTCGTGCAAGCCGGCTTATGTGTGGGAAAGACCTGATAACTCCTTTTTAGCCTCCGAGGAAGTGCTGTGAAGTACGTGTAGGCCTGTTTAAGTGCCAGGGAAGATCGAGAAAGCAGTTTTCACTACTATGGAAGTCCTGTGAGGCTTGTTCAAGCCAGTTTATGTGGGGGCAAGACCTGGTCACGACGTTTTATCCACCGACAAGGAGCTGTGAAGCACGTGGAGGCGTGTTTAAGTTCCAGAGATGATCGAGAAAGCAGTATTCACCGTTTTGGTGGCAGTGGTAGCTTAGTGCAAACATGTTTGTGTGCGGGAAATCCTTGTAAAGCGGTTTTAACCTCCGAAGAGATGCTGTGAAGCACGTGTAGGCCTGTTTAAGTGCCAGGGAAGATCGAAAAAGCATTTTCCACCACTGTGGTTGTCCAGTGAGGCTCGTGCAACCCTGTTTATGTGCGGAAAATGACCTGATAACGCCGTTTTCACCGCCAGGGGGTGCTGTGAAGCACGTGCACGCCTCTTTGAGTGCCAGAGAAGACTGAGAAGGAAGTTTTCACCACTGTCGAGGTACTGTGAGGCTCATAGAAGCATGTTTATGTGAGGAAATTACCTGACAAAGTCGATTTAACCACCGAGAAGGTGCTGTGAAGCAGGTGCCGGCCTGTTTAAGTGCTAGGGAAGATCGAGAAAGCAGTTTTCACCGCTGTGGAGGTCCTGTGCGGCTCGTGCAAGCCTGCTTATGTGTGGGAAAGACCTGATTACTCCTTTTTACCCTCCGAGGAGGTGCTGTGAAGTACGTGTAGGCCTGTTTAAGTGCCAGGGAAGATCGAGAAAGCAGTTTTCACTACTATGGAACTCCTGTGAGGCTTGTGCAAGCCTGTTTATGTGGGGGAAAGACCTGGTCACGCCGTTTTATCACCCGAGAAGCAGCTGTGAAGCCTGTTCATGTGCCAGAGAAGATCGAGAGAGCAGATTTCACCGCTGTGAAGGCCCTGTGTGGTTGGTGCAAGCCTGTATATATGGGGGAACGACCTGATGACGCCGTTTTAACCTCCTGGCAAGTGCTGTGAAGCACGTGGAGGCCTGTTTAAGTTCCAGAGATGATCGAGAAAGCAGTTTTCACCGCTGTGGTGGTAGTGATAGCTTAGTGTAAGCATGCTTGTGTGCGGGAAATCCTTGTAAAGCGGTTTTAACCTCCGAGGAGATGCTGTGAAGCACGTGTAGGCCTGTTTAAGTGCCAGAGAAGACTGAGAAAGAAGTTTTCACCACTGTCGAGGTACTGTGAGGCTCATCCAAGCCAGTTTATGTGAGGAAATTACCTGACAAAGTCGTTTTAACCATGGAGGAGGTGCTGTGAAGCACGTGTAGGCCTGTTTAAGTGCTAGGGAAGATCGATAAAGCAGTTTTAACCACTGTGGAAGTCCTGTGAGGTTGGTGCAAGACCGTTTATGTGCCGGAACGACCTAACAACGCCGTTTTATCTTCAGAGGAGGTGATGTGAAGCAGATGCAAGTCTGTTTCAGTGCCACGGAAGATCGAGACAGCAGTTTTCACCACTGTGAAGGTCCTGTGCGGCTCGTGCAAACCTGCTTATGTGTGGGAAGGACCTGATAACTCCTTTTTACCCTCCGAAGTGGTGCTGTGAAGTACGTGTAAGCCTGTTTAAGTGCCAGGGAAGATCGAGAAAGCAGTTTTCACTACTATGGCAGTCCTGTGAGGATTGTGCAAGCCTGTTTATGTGGGGGAAAGACTTGGTCACGCCCTTTTATCCACCGAGAAGGAGCTGTGAGGCACGTGTAAGCCTGTTTATGTGACAGAGAAGATCGTGAGAGCAGATTTAACCGCTATGAATGCCCTGTGAGGTTGGTGCAAGCCTGTTTGTATGCGTGAACGACCTGATAACCCCGTTTTAACCTCCTAGGGGGTGCTGCGAAGCACGTGGAGGCCTCTTTAAGTTCCAGAGATGATTCGAGAAAGCAGTTTTCACCGCTGTGGAATCCGTGAGAGCTTAGTGCAAGCATGTTTGTGTTTGGGAAACCTTTGTAAAGCGGTTTTAACCTCCGAGGAGGTGCTGTGAAGCAGGTGCAGGCCTGTTTAATTTCCAGAGATGATTCGAGAAGGCAGTTTTCACCGCTGTGGAATCCGTGAGGGCTTAGTGCAAGCATGATTGTGTGCGGGAAATCCTTGTAAAGCGGTTTTAACCTCCGATGAAGTGCAGTATAGCACGTGCAGGCCTGTTCAAGTGCCAGTGAAGACTAAGAAGTTTTCACCGCTTTCGAGGTTCTGTGAGGCTCGTGCAAGCCTGTTTATGTGAGGAAATTACCGGACAAAGCCGTTTTAACCACCGAGGGGGTGCTGTGAAGCAGGTGCAAGCCTGTGTAAGTGCTAGGGAAGATCGAGAAAGCAATTTTCACCACTGTGGAGGTCCTGTGCGGATTGTACAAGCCTTGTTATGTGTTGGAAAGACTTGATAACTCCGTTTTATCTTCCGAAGAGATGCTGTGAAGCGCGTGTACGCCGGTTTAAGTGCCAGGGAAGATCGAGAAAGCAGTTTTCACTACTATGGAAGTCCTGTGAGGCTTGTGCAAGCCTGTTTGTGTGGGGAAAGACCTAGTCACGCCGTTTTATCCACCGAGAGGGAGTTGTGAAGCACGTGTAGGCCTGTTTATGTTCCAGAGAAGATCGAGAGAGTAGATTTCACCGCTGTGAAAGCTCTATGAGGCTCGTTCAAGCCTGTTTATGTGCGGTAACCTCCTAGGAAGTGCTGTGAAGCACGTGGAGGCCTGTTTAAGTTCTAGAGATGAACGAGAAAGCAGTTTTAGTGCAAGCATGTTTGTGTGCGGGAAATCCTTGTAAAAGCGGTTTTAACCTCCGAGGAGATGCTGTGAAGCACGTGTAGGCCCGTTTAAGTGCCAGGGAAGATCGAGATAGCCCATTTCTCCACTGTGGTGGTACTATGAGGCTCGTGCAAGCCTGTTTATGTGGGGGTAAGACCTGATAACACCGTTTTAACCGCCGAGGAGGTGCTGTGAAGCACGTGCAGGCCTGTTTAAGTGCCCGGGAAGACAGACAAACAAGTTTTCACCGCTGTCGAAGTCCTGTGAGACTCGTGCAAGCATTTTGTGTGAGGAAATTACCTGATAAAGCCGTTTTAACCACTGAGGAGGTGCTGTGAAGCAGGTGCAGGCCTGTTTAAGTGTTAGTGAAGATCGTGAGAGCAGTTTGAACCATGTGGAGGTCCTTTGCGGCTCGTGCAAGCCGGCTTATGTGTGGGAAAGACCTGATAACACGGTTTTACCCTCCGAGGAGGTGCTGTGAAGCACGTGGAGGCCTGTTTAAGGTCAAGCGATCATCGAGAAAGCAGTTTTCACCGCTGTGGAGGCCGTGAGAGCTTAGTGCAAGCATGTTCATGTTAGGAAAATCCTTGTAAGGCGGTTTTAACCTCGGAGGAGATGCTGTGAAGCACGTGTAGGCTTGTTTAAGTGCCAGGGAAGATCGAGAAAGCAGTTTGCACTACTATGGAATTCCTGTGAGGCTTGTGCAAGCCTGTTTATGTGGGGGAAAGACCTGGTCTCGCCGTTTTATCCACCAAGAAGGAGCTGTGAAGCACGTGTAGGCCTGTTTATGTGCCAGAGAAGATCGAGAGAGCAGATTTCACTGCTGTGAAGGCCCTGTGAGGTTGGTGCACGCCTGTTTATATGCGGGAACGACCTGATGATGCCGTTTTAACTTCATAGGAGGTGTTGTGAAGCACGTGGAAGCCTGTTTAAGTTCCAGAGATGATCGACAAGGCAGTTTTCATCGCTGTGGAGGCCGTAAGAGCTTAGTGCAAGCATGTTTGTGTTTGGAAAATCCTTGTAAAGCGGTTTTAACCTCCGAGGAGATGCTGTGAAGCACGTGTAGGCGTGTTTAAGTGCCAGGGAAGATCGAGATAGCATTTTTCTCCACTGTGGTGGTACTATGAGGCTCGTGCAAGCCTGTCTATGTGCGGGAAAGACCTGATAACGCCGTTTTCACTGCCGAGGAGGTGCTGTGAAGCAGGTACAAGCGTGTTTATGTGCTAGGGAAGATCGAGAAAGTAGTTTTCACCACTGTGGAGGACCGGTGCGGCTAGTGCAAGCCTGCTTATGTGTGGGAAAGAGCTGATAACTCTGTTTTACCCTCCAATGTGAGGCTTTTTCAAGCCTGTTTGTGTGGGGGAAGACCTGTTCACGCCATTTTATCCACCGAGAAGGAGCTGTGAAGCACGTGTAGGCCTGTTTAAGAGCCAGGGAAAATCGAGAATGCATTTTACTCCACTGTGCTGCATGGTCCTATGCTGTGAAGCAGGTGCAGGCCTGTTTAAGTGCTAGGGAAGATCGAGTGAGCAGTTTTAACCACTGTGGAGGTCCGTTGCGGCTCGTGCAAGCCCGCTTATGTGTGGGAAAGACCTGATAACTCCGTTTTACCCTTTGAGGAGGTGTTTAAGTGCCTGGGGTGATCGAGAAAGCATTTTTCACAACTGTGGAGGTCCTGTGCGGCTCGTGAAAGCCAGCTTATGTGCGGGAAAGACCTGATAACTCCGTTTTACCCTCCGAGGAGGTGCTATGAAGCACATGTTTAAGTGCCAGAGAAGATCGAGAAAGCAGTTTTCACTACTATGGAAGTCCTGTGAGGCTTGGGCAAGCCTGTTTATGTAGGGGAAAGACCTGGTCACACCGTTTTATCCACCGGGAAGGAGCTGTGAAGCACGTGTAGGCCTGTTTATGTGCCAGGGAAGATCGATAAAGCATTTTTAACCACTCTGGTGATCCTATGAGGCTCGTGCAAGCCTGTTTATGTGAGGAAATTACCTGACAATATCATTTTAACCACCGAGGAGGTGCTGTGAAGCATGTGCTGGCCTGTTTTAGTGCTAGGAAGATCGAGAAAGCAGTTTTCACCACTGTGGAAGTCCTGTGAGGTTGGTGCAACCCTGTTTATATACGGGAACGAGCTGATGACACCGTTTTAACCTCCTAGGAGGTGCTGTGAAGCACGTGGAAGCCTGTTTAAGTTCCAGAGATGATCGAAAAAGCAGTTTTCACCGCTGTGGAGGCCGTGAGAACTTAGTGCAAGCATGTTTGTGTGCTGGAAATCCTTGTAAAGCTGTTTTAAACTCCCAGGAGGTGCTGTGAAGCACGTGCAGGCCTGCTTAATTGCCAGGAAAGACTGAGAAGGAAGTTTTCAAGACTGTCGAGGTCCTGTGAGGCTCGTGCAAGCCTGTTTATGTGAGGAAATTACCTGACAAGGTCGTTTTAACCACCGAGGAGGTGCTGTGAAGCAGGTGCTGGCCTGTTTAAGTGCTAGGGAAGATCGATAAAGCAGTTTTCACCGCTGTGGATGTCCTGCGAGGTTGGTGCAAGACCGTTTATGTGCTGGAACGACCTGACAACGTCGTTTTATCCTCCGAGGAAGTGATGTGAAGCAGATGCAGGTCTGTTTAAGTGCCATGGAAGATCGACAAAACAGTTTTCACCACCGTGGAGTTCCTGTGCGGCTCGTGCAAGCCTACTTATATGAGTGAAAGACGTGGTAAAACCTTTTTACCCTCCGAGGAGGTGCTGTGAAGTACGTGTACAGGCCTGTTCAAGTGCCAGGGAAGATCGAGAAAGCAGTTTTCACTAGTATGGAAGTCCTGTGAGACTTGTGCAAGCCAGTTTATGTGGGTGAAAGACCTGGTCACGCCGTGTTATCCACCGAGAAGGAGCTGTGAAGCACGTGTAGGCATGTTTATGTGCCAGGGAAGATCGAGAGAACAGATTTCACCGCTGTGAAGGCCCAGTGAGGTTGGTGTAAGCCTGTTTATATGCGGCAACGACCTGATGACGCCGTTTTTTACCTCCTAGGAGGAGCTGTGAAGCACGTCGAAACCTGTTTAATTTCCAGAGATGATCGAGAAAGCAGTTTTCACCGCTGTGGAGGCCGTGAGAGCTTAGTGCAAGCATGTTTGTGTGCTGGAAATCCTTGTAAAGCGGTTTAAACCTCCGAGGAGATGCTGTGAAGCACGTGTAGGCCTGTTTAACTGCCAGGGAAGATCAATAAATCATTTTTCACTACTCTGGTGGTCCTATGAGGCTCGTGCAAGCCTGGTTATGTGAGGAAATTACCTGACAAAGTCGTTTTAACCACCGAGGAGGTGCTGTGAAGCAGGTGCTGGCCTGTTTAAGTGCTAGGGAAGATGGTGAAAGCAGTTGTCACCGCTGTGGAAGTCCTGTGAGGTTGGTGCAAGACCGTTTATGTGCTGGAACGACCTGATAACGCCGTTTTATCCTCCGAGGAAGTGATGTGAAGTAGATGCAGGTCTGTTTAAGTGCCATGGAAGATCGAGAAAGCAGTTTTCACCACCGTGGTGTTCCTGTGCGGCTCGTGCAAGCCTGCTTATGTGAGTGAAAGACGTGGTAAAACCTTTCGTTACCCTCCGAGGAGGTGCTGTGAAGTACGTGTACAGGCCTGTTCAAGTGCCAGGGAAGATCGAGAAAGCAGTTTTCACTAGTATGGAAGTCCTGTGAGACTTGTGCAAGCCAGTTTATGTGGGTGAAAGACCTGGTCACGCCGTTTTATCCACCGAGAAGGAGCTGTGAAACACGTGTAGGCATGTTTATGTGCCAGGGAAGATCGAGAGAACAGATTTCACCGCTGTGAAGGCCCAGTGAGGTTGGTGTAAGCCTGTTTATATGCGGCAACGACCTGATGACGCCGTTTTAACCTCCTAGGAGGTGCTGTGAAGCACGTGGAAGCCTGTTTAATTTCCAGAGATGATCGAGAAAGCAGTTTTCACCGCTGTGGAGGCCGTGAGAGCTTAGTGCAAGCATGTTTGTGTGCTGGAAATCCTTGTAAAGCGGTTTAAACCTCCGAGGAGATGCTGTGAAGCACGTGTAGGCCTGTTTAACTGCCAGGGAAGATCAATAAATCATTTTTCACTACTCTGGTGGTCCTATGAGGCTCGTGCAAGCCTGGTTATGTGAGGAAATTACCTGACAAAGTCGTTTTAACCACCGAGGAGGTGCTGTGAAGCAGGTGCTGGCCTGTTTAAGTGCTAGGGAAGATGGTGAAAGCAGTTGTCACCGCTGTGGAAGTCCTGTGAGGTTGGTGCAAGACCGTTTATGTGCTGGAACGACCTGACAACGCCGTTTTATCCTCCGAGGAAGTGATGTGAAGCGGATGCAGGTCTGCTTAAGTGCCATGGAAGATCGAGAAAGCAGTTTTCACCACTGTGGAGGTCCTGTGCGGCTCGTGCAAGCCTGCTTATTTGAGTGAAAGATGTGGTAAAACCTTTTTACCCTCCGAGGAGGTGCTGTGAAGCACGTGTAGGACTGTTTAAGTGCCAGGGAAGATCGAGAAAGAAGGTTTCAACACTGTCGTGGTCCTGTGAGGCTCGTGTAAGCTTGTTTATGTGAGGAAATCACCTGACAAAGCCGTTTTATCCACCCAGAAGGAGATGTGAAGCAGATGCAGGTCTGTTTAAGAGCTATGGAAAATCGAGAGAGCAGATTTCTCCGCGGTGAAGGCCCTGTGAAGTTGGTGCAAGCCTGTTTATATGCGGGAACGACCTGATGACGCCGTTTTAACCTCCTAGGACTTGCTGTGAAGCACGTGGAGGCCTGTTTAAGTTCCAGAGATGATCGAGAAAGCAGTTTTCACCGCTGTGGAGGACGTGAGAGCTTAGTGCAAGCATGTTTGTGTGCTAGAAATCCTTGTAAAGCGGTTTTAACCACCGAGGAGATGCTGTGAAGCACGTGTAGGCCTGTTTGAGTGCCAGGGAAGATCGAGAAAGCATTTTTCTCCACGGTGGTGTCCTATGAGGCTCGTGCAAGCCTGTTTATGTGCGGGAAAGACCTGATAACGCCGTTTTCACCGCCGAAGAGGTGCTGTGAAGCAGGTGCTGGCCTGTTTAAGTGCTAGGGAAGATCGATAAAGCAGTTTTACTACTGTGGAAGTCCTGTGAGGTTGGTGCAAGAACGTTTATGTGCCGAAAAGAGCTAACAACGCCGTTTTATCCTCCGAGGGAGTGATGTGAAGCTGATGCTGGTGTGTTTAAGTGCCATGGAAGATCGAGAAAGCAGTTTCACTACTATGGAAGTCCTGTGCGGCTCGTGCAAGCCTGCTTGTGTATGGGAAAGAACTTATAACTCCGTTTTACTCTCTGAGGAGGTGCTGTTAAGCACGTATAGGCCTGTTTAAGTGCCAGCCAAGACTGAGAAAAAAGTTTTCAACACTGTCGTGGTCCTGTGAGGCTCCTACAAGACTGTTTATGTGACAAAATTACCTGACAAAGCCGTTTAAATCACCGAGGAGGTGCTGTGAAGCAGATGCAAGCCTGTTTAAGTGCTAGGAAAGATCGTTTTCACCACTGTGAAGTCCTGTGAGGTTGGTGCAAGAACGTTTATGTGCTGGAACGATCTGACAACGCCGTTTTATCCTCCGAGGAGGTGATGTGAAGCAGATGCAGGTCTGTTTAAGTGCCATGGAAGATTGAAAAAGCAGTTTTCACCACTGTGCAGGTCCTGTGCGGCTCGTGCAAGCCTGATTATGTGTGGGAAAGACCTGATAACTCCTCTTTACCCTCCGAGAAGGTGCTGTGTAGTACGTGTAGGCCTGTTTAAGTGCCAGGGAAGATGGAGAAAGCAGTTTTCACTACTATGGAAGTCCTGTGAAGCTTGTGCAAGCCTGTTGATGTAGGGGAAAGACCTGGTCACGCCGTTTTATCCACCGAGAAGGAGCTGTGAGGTAGGTATAAGCCTGTTTATGTGCCAGAGAAGATCGAGAGAGCAGATTTCACCGCTGTGAATGCCCTGTGAGGTTGGTGCAAGCCTGTTTGAATGCGGCAACGACCTGATGACGCCGTTTAAACCACCTAGGAGGTGCTGTGAAGCACGTGGAGGCCTGTTTAAGTTCCAGAAATGATCGAGAAAGCAGTTTTCACCCGTGAGAGCTTAGTGAAAGCATGTTTGTGTGCGGGAAATCCTTGTAAAGCGGTTTTAACATCCGAGGAGGTGCTGTGAAGCACGTGTAGGCCTGTTTAAGCGCCAGGGAAGATCGAGAAAGCATTTTTCACCACTGTGGTGGTCCTATGAGGCTCGTGCAACCCTGTTTATGTGAGGAAATTATCTGACAAAGTCGCTTTAAGAACCAAAGAGGTGCTGTGAAGCAGTTGCTGGCCTGTTCTAGTGCTAGGGAAGATCGTGAAAGCAGTTTTCACCACTGTGGAAGTCCCGTGAGGTTGGTGCAAGACCGTTTATGTGCCGGAAGGACGTGGTAAAACCTTTTCACCCTCCGAGGAGGTGCTGTGAAGCACGTGTAGGACTGTTTAAGCGACAGGGAAGACCGAGAAAGCAGTTTTCACTACTATGGAAGTCCTGTGCGGCTCGTACAAGCCTGCTTGTGTGTGGGAAAGAACTGTTAACTCCGTTTTACCCTCCGAAGAGATGCTGTGAAGCACGTATAGGCCTGTTTAAGTGCCTGCCAAGACTGAGAGAGAAGTTTTCAACACTGTCGTGGTCCTGTGAGGCTCGTACAAGCCTGTTTATCTGAGGAAATTATCTGACAAAGTCGCCTTAAGAACCAAATAGGTGCTGTGAAGGTCTGTTTAAGTGCTAGGGAAGATCGATAAAGCAGTTTTCACCGCTGTAGAAGTCCTGTGAGGTTGGTGCAGGACCGTTTATGTTCCGGAACGACATAACAACGCCGTTTTATCCTCCGAGGTGATGATGTGAAGCAGATGAAGGCCTGTTTGAGTGCCATGGAAGATCGGGAAAGCAGTTTTCACCACTGTGGAGGTCCTGTGCGGCTCGGGCTAGCCTGCTTATGTGTGGGAAAGACCTGATAACTCCTTTTTACCCTACAAGGAGGTGCTGTGAAGTACGTGTAGGCCTGTTTAAGTGCCAGGGAAAATCGAGAAAGCAGTTTTCACTACTATGGAAGTCCTGTGAGGCTTGTGCAAGCCTGTTTATGTGGGGGAAAGACCTGGTCACGCCGTTTTATCCACCGAGAAGGAGCTGTGAAGCACGTGAAGGCCTGTTTATGTGCCAGAGAAGATCGAGAGAGCAGATTTCACCGCTGTGAAGACCCTGTGAGGTTGGTGCAAGCCTGTTTATATGCGGGAACAACCTGATGTCGCCGTTTTCACCTCCTAGGAGGTGCTGTGAAGCACGTAGAGGCCTGGAGAGGATCGAGAAAGCAGTTTTCACCGCTGTGGAGGCCGTGTGAGCTTAGTGCAAGCATGTTTGTGTGCGGGAAATCCTTGTAAAGCGCTTTAAACCTCCGAGGAGATGCTGTGAAGCACGTGTAGGCCTGTTTAAGTGCAAGGGAATATCGAGAAAGCATTTTTCACCACTGTGGTGGTTCTATGAGGCTCGTGCAAGCCTGTTTATGTGAGGAAAGTATCTGACAAAGTCGCTTTAAGAACCGAAGAGGTGCTCTGAAGCAGGTGCTGTCCTGTTTAAGTGCTAGGGAAGATCGATATAGCAGTTTTCACCGCTGTGGAAGTCCTGTGAGGTTGGTGCAAGACCGTTTATGTGCCGCAACGACCTAACAACGCCGTTTTATCCTCCGAGGTGGTGATGTGAAGCAGATGAAGGCCTGTTTAAGTGCCATGAAAGATCGAGAAAGCAGTTTTCACCACTGTGGAAGTCCTATGAGGCTCGTGCAAGCCTGCTTATGTGTGGGAAAGACCTGATAACTCCTTTTTACCCTCCGATGAGGTGCTGTGAAGTACGTGTAGGCCTGTTTAAGTGCCAGGGAAGATCGAGAAAGTTACTATGGAAGTCCTGTGAGGCTTGTGCAAACCTGTTCATGTGGGGGAAAGACCTGGTCACACCGTTTTATCCACCGAGAAGGAGCTGTGAAGGACGTTTTCGGCTGTTCTTGTGCCAGAGAAAATCGAGAGAGCAGATTTCACCGCTCTGAAGGCCCTGTGAGGTTGGTGCAAGCCTGTTTGTATGCGGGAACGACCTGATGACGCCGTTTTAACCTCCCAGGAGGTGCTGTTAAGCACGTGTAGTCCTGTTTAAGTTCCAAAGATGATCGAGAAAGCAGTTTTCACCGCTGTGGAGGCCGTGAAACCTTAGTGCAAGCATGTTTGCATGGGGGAAATCCTTGTAAAGTGGTTTTAGCCTCCGAGGAGATGCTGTGAAGCACGTGTAGGTCTGTTTAACTGCCAGGGAAGATCGAGAAAGCATTTTCACCACTGTGGTGGTCCTATGAGGCTCGTGCAAGCCTGATTATATGCGAGAAAGACCTGATAGCGCCGTTTACACCTCCGAGGAGGTGCTGTGAAGCACGTGAAGGCCTGTTTCAGTGGTAGTGAAGATCGAGAAAGCAGTTTTCACCACTCAGGTAGTCCTGTGAGGTTGGTGCAAGACCTTTTATGTGCAGGAAAGATCTGACAACGCCATTTTATCCTCCCAGGTGATGATGTGAAGCAGATGCAGGCCAGTTGAAGTGCCATGGAAAATCAAGAAAGCAGTTTTCACTACTATGGAAGACCTGTGAGGCTTGTGCAAGCCTGTTTATGTAGAGGAAAGACCTGGTCAGGCCGTTTTATCCACCGAGAAGGAGCTGTGAAGCACGTGTAGGCCTGTTTATGTGCAAGAGAAGATCGAGAGAACAGATTTAGATAAAGCAGTTTTCACCGCTGTGGAGGCCGTGCGAGCTTAGTGTAAGCATGTTTGTGTGCGGAAATCCTTGTAAATCGGTTTTAACCTCCGAGGCGATGCTGTGAAGCACCTGTAAGTCTGTTTATTTGCCAAGAAAGATCGAGAGAGCATTTTTCACTACTGTGGTGGTCCTATGAGGCTCGTGCAAGCATGTTTATGTGCGGGAAATACCAGATAACGCCGTTTTAAACTCCGAGGAGATGCTGTGAAGCACGTGTAGGCCTGCTTAAGTGCCAGGAAAGACTGAGAAGGAAGTTTTCCCCACTGTCGAGGTCCTGTGAAGTTCGTGTAAGCCTGTTTATGTGAGGAACGTACCTGATAAATCCTTGTTCACCACTGAGGAAGTGCTTTGAAGCAAGTGCAGGCCTGTTTACGCGCTACGGAAGATCGAGAAAGCAGTTTTCACCACTGTGGAGGTCCTGTGCTGCTCGTGCATGCCTGCTTCTGTGTGGGAAAGACCTGATAACTCCGTTTTACCTTTTGAGGAGGTGTTTACGTCCATGGGAAGATCGAGAAAGCAGTTTTCACAACTGTGGAGGACCTGTGCGGCTCGTTGAAGCCAGCTTATGTGCGGGAAAGACTTGATAACTCCATTTTACCCTCCGAGGAGGTGCTGTGAAGCACATGTAGGCCTGTTTAAGTGCCAGAGAAGATCGAGAAAGCAGTTTTCACTACTATGGAAGTCCTGTGAGGCTTGGGTAGGCCTGTTTATGTAGGGAAAGACGTGGTTACGCCGTTTTATCCACCGGGAAGGAGCTGTGAAGCACGTGTAGGCCTGTTTATGTGCCAGGGAAGATCGAGAGAGCAGCTTTCACCGCTTTGAAGGCCCTGTGATGTTGGTGCAAGCCTGTTTATATGCGGGAAGGACATGGTAACGCCGTTTTAACCTCCTAGGTGGTGCTGTGAAGCACGTGGAGGCCTGTTTAAGTTCCAGAGATGATCGAGAAAGCTGTTTTCACCGCTGTGGAGGCCGTGAGAGCTTAGTTCAAGCATGTTTGTGTGCGTGAAATCCTTGTAAAGCGGTTTTAACCCCCGAGGAAGTGCTGTGAATCACGTGTAGGCCTGTTTAAGTGCCAGGGAAGACTGAGAAAGTGGTTTCCATCGCTGTCGAGGTCCTGTGAGGATCGTGCAAGCTTGTTTATGTGAGGAAATTACCTGATAAAGCCGTTTTAACCACCGAGGAGGTGCTGCTGGCCCGTTTAAGTGCTAGGGAAGATCGAGAAAGCAGTTTTCTCCACTCTGCATGAAAGTCCTGTGAGGTTGGTGCAAGACCGCTTATGTGCCGGAAAGAGCTGACAACGCTGTTTTATCCTCCCAGGAGGTGATGTTAAGCTGATGCAGGCCAGTTTAAGTGCCATGGAAGATCAAGAAAGCAGTTTTCATCACTGTGGAAGTCCTGTGCGGTTCGTGCAAGTCTGCAAATGTGTGGGAAAGACCTGATAACTGCGTTTTACCACTTGAGGTGTTTAAGTGCCTGGGATGATCGAGAAAGCAGTTTTCACAACTGTGGAGGTCCTGTGCGTCTCGTGGAAGCCAGCTTATGTGCGGGAAAGACCTGATAACTCCGTTTTACCCTCCGAGGAGGTGCTGTGAAGCACGTGTAGGCCTGTTTAAGTGCGAGGAAAGATCGAGAACTATGGAAGTCCTGTGAGGCTTTTGCAAGCCTGTTCATGTGGGGGAAAGACCTGGTCACGCCATTTTATCCACCGAGAAGTAGCTGTGAAGGCCTGTTTATGTGCCAGAGAGGATCAAGAGAGCAGATTTCACCGCTGTGAAGGCCCTGTGAGGTTGGTGGAAGCCTGTTTATATACGAGGACGACCTCGTAACGCCGTTTTAACCTCCTAGGAGGTGTTGTGAAGCACGTGCAGGCCCGTTTAAGTGCCAGGTAAGATTGAGAAAGATGTCTTCACCACTGTCGAGGCCCTGTGAGTCTCGTGCTAACCTATTTATGTGAGGAAATTACCTGAGAAAGCCGTTTTAACCACCGAGGAGGTGCTGTGAAGCAGGTGCAGGCCTGTTTAAGTGGCATGGAAGATCGAGAAAACAGTTTTCACCACTGTGGTGGTCCTGCGAGGCTCGTGAAAGCAGATGCAAGTCGGTTTAAGTGCCATGGAAGATCGAGAAAGCAGTTTTCACCACGGTGAAGGTCCTGTGCGTCTCGTGCAAGCCTGCTTATGTGTGGGAAAGACCTGATAACTCCTTTTTACCCTACAAGGAGGTGCTGTGAAGTACGTGTAGGCCTGTTTAAGTGCCAGGGAAGATCGAGAAAGCAGATTTCACTACTATGGAAGTCCTGTGAGGCTTGTGCAAGCCTGTTAATGTGGGGGAAAGACCTGGTCACGCCGTTTTATCACCCGAAAAGGAGCTGTAAAGCACGTTTTGGGTGCCAGAGAAGATCGAGAGAGCAGATTTCACGACTGTGAAGGCCCTGTGCGGTTGGTGCAATCCTGTTTATATGTGGGAACAACCTGATGATGCCGTTTTAACCTCATAGGAGGTGCTGTGAAGCACGTGGAGGCGTGTTTAAGTTCCAGAGATGATCGAGAAAGCAGTATTCACCGTTTTTGTGGCAGTGGTAGCTTAGTGCAAACATGTTTGTGTGCGGGAAATTCTTGTAAAGCGGTTTTAACCTCCAAGGAGATGCTGTGAAGCACGTGTAGGCCTGTTTAAGTGCCATGGAAGATCGAGAAAGCATTTCTCACAACTGTGGTTGTCCTTTGAGGCTCGTGCAACCCTGTTTATGAGCGGAAAAAGACCTGATAACGCCGTTTTCACCGCGTAGGAGGTGCTGTGAAGCACCTGCACGCCTGTTTGAGTGCCAGAGAAGACTGAGAAGGAAGTTTTCACCGCTGTCGAGGTACTGTGAGGCTCATAGAAGCATGTTTATGTGAGGAAATTACCTGACAAAGTCGATTTAACCAACGAGAAGGTGCTGTGAAGCAGGTGCTGGCCTATTTAAGTGCTAGGGAAGATCGAGAAAGCAGTTTTCACCGCTGTGGAGGTCCTGTGCGGCTCGTGCAAGCATGCTTATGTGTGGGAAAGACCTGATTACTCCTTTTTACCCTCCGAGGAGGTGCCGTGAAGCACGTGTACGGCTGTTTAAGTGCCAGGGAAGACCTAGAAAGCAGTTTTGACTACTATAGGAGTCCTGTGCGGCTCGTACAAGCCTGCTTATGTGTGGGAAAGATCTGATAACTCCTTTCACCCTCAGAGGAGGTGCTGTGAAGTACGTGTAGGCCTGGTTAAGTGCCAGGGAAGATCGAAAAAGCAGTTTTCACTACTATGGAAGTCCTGTGAGGCTTGTGCAAGCCTGTTTATGTGGGGGAAAGACCTGGTCACGCCGTTTTATCACCCGAGAAGCAGCTGTGAAGCCTGTTCATGTGCCAGAGAAGATCGAGAGAGCAGATTTCACCGCTGTGAAGGCCCTGTGTGGTTGGTCCAAGCCTGTATATATGGGGGAACGACCTGATGACGCCGTTTTAACCTCCTGGCAAGTGCTGTGAAGCACGTGGAGGCCTGTTTAAGTTCCAGAGATGATCGAGAAAGCAGTTTTCACCGCTGTGGTGGCAGTGATAGCTTAGTGTAGGCATGCTTGTGTGCGGGAAATCCTTGTAAAGCGATTTTAACCTCCGAGGAGATGCTGTGAAGCACGTGTAGGCCTGTTTAAGTGCCAGAGAAGACTGAGAAAGAAGTTTTCACCACTGTCGAGGTACTGTGAGGCTCATCCAAGCCTGTTTATGTGAGGAAATTACCTGACAAAGTCGTTTTAACCATTGAGGAGGTGCTGTGAAGCACGTGTAGGCCTGTTTAAGTGCTAGGGAAGATCGATAAAGCAGTTTTAACCACTGTGGAAGTCCTGTGAGGTTGGTGCAAGACCGTTTATGTGCCGGAACGACCTAACAACGCCGTTTTATCTTCAGAGGAGGTGATGTGAAGCAGATGCAAGTCTGTTTCAGTGCCATGGAAGATCGAGACAGCAGTTTTCACCACTGTGAAGGTCCTGTGCGGCTCGTGCAAGCCTGCTTATGTGTGGGAAGGACCTGATAACTCCTTTTTACCCTCCGATGAGGTGCTGTGAAGTACGTGTAAGCCTGTTTAAGTGCCAGGGAAGATCTAGAAAGCAGTTTTTACTACTATGGCAGTCCTGTGAGGATTGTGCAAGCCTGTTTATGTGGGGGAAAGACTTGGTCACGCCCTTTTATCCACCGAGAAGGAGCTGTGAGGCACGTGTAAGCCTGTTTATGTGACAGAGAAGATCGTGAGAGCAGATTTAACCGCTATGAATGCCCTGTGAGGTTGGTGCAAGCCTGTTTGTATGGAGAACGACCTTATAACCCCGTTTTAACCTACTAGGGGGTGCTGCGAAGCACGTGGAGGCCTCTTTAAGTTCCAGAGATGATTCGAGAAAGCAGTTTTCACCGCTGTGGAATCCGTGAGAGCTTAGTGCAAGCATGTTTGTGTTTGGGAAACCTTTGTAAAGCGGTTTTAATCTCCGATGAGGTGCTGTGAAGCAGGTGCAGGCCTGTTTAAGTTCCAGAGATGATTCGAGAAGGCAGTTTTCACCGCTGTGGAATCCGTGAGGGCTTAGTGCAAGCATGATTGTGTGCGGGAAATCCTTGTAAAGCGGTTTTAACCTCCGATGAAGTGCAGTATAGCACGTGCAGGCCTGTTTAAGTGCCAGGGAAGACTAAGAAGTTTTCACCGCTTTCGAGGTCCTGTGAGGCTCGTGCAAGCCTGTTTATGTGAGGAAATTACCGGACAAAGTCGTTTTAACCACCGAGGGGGTGCTGTGAAGCAGGTGCAAGCCTGTGTAAGTGCTAGGGAAGATCGAGAAAGCAATTTTCACCACTGTGGAGGTCCTGTGCGGATTGTACAAGCCTTGTTACGTGTTGGAAAGACTTGATAACTCCGTTTTATCTTCCGAAGAGATGCTGTGAAGCGCGTGTAGGCCGGTTTAAGTGCCAGGGAAGATCGAGAAAGCAGTTTTCACTACTATGGAAGTCCTGTGAGGCTTGTGCAAGCCTGTTTGTGTGGGGAAAGACCTAGTCACGCCGTTTTATCCCCCGAGAGGGAGTTGTGAAGCACGTGTAGGCCTGTTTATGTTCCAGAGAAGATCGAGACAGTAGATTTCACCGCTGTGAAAGCTCTATGAGGCTCGTTCAAGCCTGTTTATGTGCGGTAACCTCTTAGGAAGTGCTGTGAAGCACGTGGAGGCCTGTTTAAGTTCTAGAGATGAACGAGAAAGCAGTTTTAGTGCAAGCATGTTTGTGTGCGGGAAATCCTTGTAAAAGCGGTTTTAACCTCCGAGGAGATGCTGTGAAGCACGTGTAGGCCCGTTTAAGTGCCAGGGAGGATCGAGATAGCCCATTTCTCCACTGTGGTGGTACTATGAGGCTCGTGCAAGCCTATTTATGTGGGGGTAAGACCTGATAACACCGTTTTAACCGCCGAGGAAGTGCTGTGAAGCACGTGCAGGCCTGTTTAAGTGCCCGGGAAGACAGACAAACAAGTTTTCACCGCTGTCGAAGTCCTGTGAGACTCGTGCAAGCATTTTGTGTGAGGAAATTACCTAATAAACCCTTTTTAACCACTGAGGAGGTGCTGTGAAGCAGGTGCAGGCCTGTATAAGTGTTAGTGAAGATCGTGAGAGCAGTTTGAACCATGTGGAGGTCCTTTGCGGCTCGTGCAAGCCGGCTTTTGTGTGGGAAAGACCTGATAACACGGTTTTACCCTCCGAGGAGGTGCTGTGAAGCACGTGGAGGCCTGTTTAAGGTCAAGCGATCATCGAAAAAGCAGTTTTCACCGCTGTGGAGGCCGTGAGAGCTTAGTGCAAGCATGTTCATGTTAGGAAAATCCTTGTAAGGCGGTTTTAACCTCGGAGGAGATGCTGTGAAGCACGTGTAGGCTTGTTTAAGTGCCAGGGAAGATCGAGAAAGCAGTTTGCACTACTACGGAATTCCTGTGAGACTTGTGCAAGCCTGTTTATGTGGGGGAAAGACCTGGTCACGCCGTTTTATCCACCAAGAAGGAGCTGTGAAGCACGTGTAAGCCTGTTTATGTGCCAGAGAAGATCGAGAGAGCAGATTTCACTGCTGTGAAGGCCCTGTGAGGTTGGTGCACGCCTGTTTATATGCGGGAACGACCTGATAATGCCGTTTTAACTTCATAGGAGGTGCTGTGAAGCACGTGGAGGCCTGTTTAAGTTCCAGAGATGATCGAGAAAGCAGTTTTCACCGCTATGGAGGCCGTGAGAGCTTAGTGCAAGCATGTTCATGTTAGGAAAATCCTTGTAAGGCGGTTTTAACCTCGGAGGAGATGCTGTGAAGCACGTGTAGGCTTGTTTAAGTGCCAGGGAAGATCGAGAAAGCAGTTTGCACTACTACGGAATTCCTGTGAGGCTTGTGCAAGCCTGTTTATGTGGGGGAAAGACCTGGTCTCGCCGTTTTATCCACCAAGAAGGAGCTGTGAAGCACGTGTAGGCCTGTTTATGTGCCAGAGAAGATCGAGAGAGCAGATTTCACTGCTGTGAAGGCCCTATGAGGTTGGTGCACGCCTGTTTATATGCGGGAACGACCTGATGATGCCGTTTTAACTTCATAGGAGGTGTTGTGAAGCACGTGGAAGCCTGTTTAAGTTCCAGAGATGATCGACAGGGCAGTTTTCATCGCTGTGGAGGCCGTAAGAGCTTAGTGCAAGCATGTTTGTGTTTGGAAAATCATTGTAAAGCGGTTTTAACCTCCGAGGAGATGCTGTGAAGCACGTGTAGGCGTGTTTAAGTGCCAGGGAAGATCGAGATAGCATTTTTCTCCACTGTGGTGGTACTATGAGGCTCGTGCAAGCCTGTCTATGTGCGGGAAGGACCTGATAACGCCGTTTTCACTGCCGAGGAGGTGCTGTGAAGCAGGTACAAGCGTGTTTATGTGCTAGGGAAGATCGAGAAAGTAGTTTTCACCACTGTGGAGGTCCGGTGCGGCTAGTGCAAGCCTGCTTATGTGTGGGAAAGAGCTGATAACTCTGTTTTACCCTCCAATGTGAGGCTTTTTCAAGCCTGTTTGTGTGGGGGAAGACCTGTTCACGCCATTTTATCCACCGAGAAGGAGCTGTGAAGCACGTGTAGGCCTGTTTAAGAGCCAGGGAAAATCGAGAATGCATTTTACTCCACTGTGCTGCATGGTCCTATGCTGTGAAGCAGGTGCAGGCCTGTTTAAGTGCTAGGGAAGATCGAGTGAGCAGTTTTAACCACTGTGGAGGTCCGTTGCGGCTCGTGCAAGCCCGCTTATGTGTGGGAAAGACCTGATAACTCCGTTTTACCCTTTGAGGAGGTGTTTAAGTGCCTGGGGTGATCGAGAAAGCATTTTTCACAACTGTGGAGGTCCTGTGCGGCTCGTGAAAGCCAGCTTATGTGCGGGAAAGACCTGATAACTCCGTTTTACCCTCCGAGGAGGTGCTATGAAGCACATGTTTAAGTGCCAGAGAAGATCGAGAAAGCAGTTTTCACTACTATGGAAGTCCTGTGAGGCTTGGGCAAGCCTGTTTATGTAGGGGAAAGACCTGGTCACACCGTTTTATCCACCGGTAAGGAGCTGTGAAGCACGTGTAGGCCTGTTTATGTGCCAGGGAAGATCGATAAAGCATTTTTAACCACTCTGGTGATCCTATGAGGCTCGTGCAAGCCTGTTTATGTGAGGAAATTACCTGACAATACCATTTTAACCACCGAGGAGGTGCTGTGAAGCATGTGCTGGCCTGTTTTAGTGCTAGGAAGATCGAGAAAGCAGTTTTCACCACTGTGGAAGTCCTGTGAGGTTGGTGCAACCCTGTTTATATACGGGAACGAGCTGATGACACCGTTTTAACCTCCTAGGAGGTGCTGTGAAGCACGTGGAAGCCTGTTTAAGTTCCAGAGATGATCGAAAAAGCAGTTTTCACCGCTGTGGAGGCCGTGAGAGCTTAGTGCAAGCATGTTTGTGTGCTGGAAATCCTTGTTAAGCGGTTTTAAACTCCCAGGAGGTACTGTGAAGCACGTGCAGGCTTGCTTAATTGCCAGGGAAGACTGAGAAGGAAGTTTTCAAGACTGTTGAGGTCCTGTGAGGCTCGTGCAAGCCTGTTTATGTGAGGAAATTACCTGACAAGGTCGTTTTAACCACCGAGGAGGTGCTGTGAAGCAGGTGCTGGCCTGTTTAAGTGCTAGGGAAGATCGATAAAGCAGTTTTCACCGCTGTGGATGTCCTGCGAGGTTGGTGCAAGACCGTTTATGTGCTGGAACGACCTGACAACGCCGTTTTATCCTCCGAGGAAGTGATGTGAAGCAGATGCAGGTCTGTTTAAGTGCCATGGAAGATCGAGAAAGCAGTTTTCACCACCGTGGAGTTCCTGTGCGGCTCGTGCAAGCCTGTTTATGTGAGTGAAGGACGTGGTAAAACCTTTTTACCCTCCGAGGAGGTGCTGTGAAGTACGTATACAGGCCTGTTCAAGTGCCAGGGAAGATCGAGAAAGCAGTTTTCACTAGTATGGAAGTCCTTAGCCTGGTACCCAGCGCGCGCGAAAAACGGAGAAGCGGCTGGTACACACTGTTTGCGCATGCGTTTAATCTCCCCAAGATGTGGGGACTCCGGGCCATTTTCTGATTCTTCCGTGTCATGTGACGTCAGAGTTCGGACTCGATATAGTAAACTTATCAGGATAATATAATGGCGTGTATGAAAGTTAGGATTTTCAGCAAGCGATTTCTCAAGCCCTTCAGCGACTTGCGACCCCAAGTATGGTTTTCTGAACTTTCAACTCCCTGCTTGCACTTCGCACAGATGAGATTCGGTAAGCCGTCGTCGTCGTTCAACGTTTATATCTACAGAGCGCTTATCCTTGATGCTAGTCTTTCCTGGCTAGCTTTTTTACCAAACAACGCTACTCTACGGTGGCTATAAGCCACAGAGGATCCGCAAAGGCGGCACACTGATGCTAACTGGGCCACGTCGGGATGTCTACTACTTAAATTTTGTCAAAGCACACGACCCTAAACGGTGTAAACGTCATAAACGTAAGCAATGCCATTTTAATTAACCGGAAGCGCATCAGTGTGTACCAGGCGCTCTTCCTCCGCGCCGGGTACCTGGCTAGGAAGTCCTGTGAGACTTGTGCAAGCCAGTTTATGTGGGTGAAAGACCTGGTCACGCCGTTTTATCCACCGAGAAGGAGCTGTGAAGCACGTGTAGGCATGTTTATGTGCCAGGGAAATTCGAGAGAACAGATTTCACCGCTGTGAAGGCCCAGTGAGGTTGGTGTAAGCCTGTTTATATGCGGCAACGACCTGATGACGCCGTTTTAACCTCCTAGGAGGTGCTGTGAAGCACGTGGAAGCCTGTTTAATTTCCAGAGATGATCGAGAAAGCAGTTTTCACCGCTGTGGAGGCCGTGAGAGCTTAGTGCAAGCATGTTTGTGTGCTGGAAATCCTTGTAAAGCGGTTTAAACCTCCGAGGAGATGCTGTGAAGCACGTGTAGGCCTGTTTAACTGCCAGGGAAGATCAATAAATCATTTTTCACCACTCTGGTGGTCCTATGAGGCTCGTGCAAGCCTGGTTATGTGAGGAAATTACCTGACAAAGTCGTTTTAACCACCGAGGAGGTGCTGTGAAGCAGGCGCTGGCCTGTTTAAGTGCTAGGGAAGATGGTGAAAGCAGTTGTCACCGCTGTGGAAGTCCTGTGAGGTTGGTGCAAGACCGTTTATGTGCTGGAACGACTTGACAACGCCGTTTTATCCTCCGAGGAAGTGATGTGAAGCGGATGCAGGTCTGTTTAAGTACCATGGAAGATCGAGAAAGCAGTTTTCACCACTGTGGAGGTCCTGTGCGGCTCGTGCAAGCCTGCTTATTTGAGTGAAAGATGTGGTAAAACCTTTTTACCCTCCGAGGAGGTGCTGTGAAGCACGTGTAGGACTGTTTAAGTGCCAGGGAAGATCGAGAAAGAAGGTTTCAACATTGTCGTGGTCCTGTGAGGCTCGTGTAAGCTTGTTTATGTGAGGAAATCACCTGACAAAGCCGTTTTATCCACCCAGAAGGAGATGTGAAGCAGATGCAGGTCTGTTTAAGAGCTATTGAAGATCGAGAGAGCAGATTTCTCCGCGGTGAAGGCCCTGTGAAGTTGGTGCAAGCCTGTTTATATGCGGGAACGACCTGATGACGCCGTTTTAACCTCCTAGGACTTGCTGCGAAGCACGTGGAGGCCTGTTTAAGTTCCAGAGATGATCGAGAAAGCAGTTTTCACCGCTGTGGAGGCCGTGAGAGCTTAGTGCAAGCATGTTTGTGTGCTAGAAATCCTTGTAAAGCGGTTTTAACCACCGAGGAGATGCTGTGAAGCACGTGTAGGCCTGTTCGAGTGCCAGGGAAGATCGAGAAAGCATTTTTCTCCACGGTGGTGTCCTATGAGGCTCGTGCAAGCCTGTTTATGTGCGGGAAAGACCTGATAACGCCGTTTTCACCGCCGAAGAGGTGCTGTGAAGCAGGTGCTGGCCTGTTTAAGTGCTAGGGAAGATCGATAAAGCAGTTTTCACTACTGTGGAAGTCCTGTGAGGTTGGTGCAAGAACGTTTATGTGCCGAAAAGAGCTAACAACGCCGTTTTATCCTCCGAGGGGGTGATGTGAAGCTGATGCTGGTGTGTTTAAGTGCCATGGAAGATCGAGAAAGCAGTTTTCACTTCTATGGAAGTCCTGTGCGGCTCGTGCAAGCCTGCTTGTGTATGGGAAAGAACTGATAACTCCGTTTTACTCTCTGAGGAGGTGCTGTGAAGCAAGTATAGGCCTGTTTATGTGCCGGCCAAGACTGATAAAAAGGTTTTCAACACTGTCGTGGTCCTGTGAGGGTCGTACAAGCCTGTTTATGTGACAAAATTACCTGACAAAGCCGTTTAAACCACCGAGGAGGTGCTGTGAAGCAGGTGCAAGCCTGTTTAAGTGCTAGGGAAGATCGATAAATCAGTTTTCACCACTGTGAAGTCCTGTGAGGTTGGTGCAAGAACGTATATGTGCTGGAACGATCTGACAACGCCGTTTTATCCTCCGAGGAGGTGATGTGAAGCAGATGCAGGTCTGTTTAAGTGCCATGGAAGATTGAAAAAGCAGTTTTCTCAACTGTGGAGGTCCTGTGCGGCTCGTGCAAGCCTGCTTATGTCTGGAAAGACCTGATAACTCCTCTTTACCCTCCGAGAAGGTGCTGTGTAGTACGTGTAGGCCTGTTTAATTGCCAGGGAAGATGGAGAAAGCAGTTTTCACTACTATGGAAGTCCTGTGAAGCTTGTGCAAGCCTGTTGATGTAGGGGAAAGACCTGGTCACGCCGTTTTATCCACCGAGAAGGAGCTGTGAGGTAGGTATAAGCCTGTTTATGTGCCAGAGAAGATCGAGAGAGCAGATTTCACCGCTGTGAATGCCCTGTGAGGTTGGTGCAAGCCTGTTTGTATGCGGCAACGACCTGATGACGCCGTTTAAACCACCTAGGAGGTGCTGTGAAGCACGTGGAGGCCTGTTTAAGTTCCAGAAATGATCGAGAAAGCAGTTTTCACCCGTGAGAGCTTAGTGAAAGCATGTTTGTGTGCGGGAAATCCTTGTAAAGCGGTTTTAACATCCGAGGAGGTGCTGTGAAGCACGTGTAGGCCTGTTTAAGCGCCAGGGAAGATCGAGAAAGCATTTTTCACCACTGTGGTGGTCCTATGAGGCTTGTGCAACCCTGTTTATGTGAGGAAATTATCTGACAAAGTCGCTTTAAGAACCACAGAGGTGCTGTGAAGCAGTTGCTGGCCTGTTTTAGTGCTAGGGAAGATCGTGAAAGCAGTTTTCACCACTGTGGAAGTCCCGTGAGGTTGGTGCAAGACCGTTTATGTGCCGGAAGGACGTGGTAAAACCTTTTCACCCTCCGAGGAGGTGCTGTGAAGCACGTGTAGGACTGTTTAAGCGACAGGGAAGACCGAGAAAGCAGTTTTCACTACTATGGAAGTCCTGTGCGGCTCGTGCAAGCCTGCTTGTGTGTGGGAAAGAACTGATAACTCCGTTTTACCCTCCGAGGAGATGCTGTGAAGCACGTAATGGCCTGTTTAAGCGCCAGCCAAGACTGAGAGAGAAGTTTTCAACACTGTCGTGGTCCTGTGAGGCTCGTACAAGCCTGTTTATCTGATGAAATTATCTGACAAAGTCGCCTTAAGAACCAAAGGGGTGCTGTGGAGGCCTGTTTAAGTGCTAGGGAAGATCGATAAAGCAGTTTTCACCGCTGTAGAAGCCCTGTGATGTTGGTGCAGGACCGTTTATGTTCCGGAACGACATAACAACGCCGTTTTATCCTCCGAGGTGATGATGTGAAGCAGATGAAGGCCTGTTTGAGTGCCATGGAAGATCGGGAAAGCAGTTTTAACCACTGTGGAGGTCCTGTGCGGCTCGGGCTAGCCTGCTTATGTGTGGGAAAGACCTGATAACTCCTTTTTACCCTACAAGGAGGTGCTGTGAAGTACGTGTAGGCCTGTTTAAGTGCCAGGGAAAATCGAGAAAGCAGTTTTCACTACTATGGAAGTCCTGTGAGGCTTGTGCAAGCCTGTTTATGTGGGGGAAAGACCTGGTCATGCCGTTTTATCCACCCTGACGGAGCTGTGAAGCACGTGAAGGCCTGTTTATGTGCCAAAGAAGATCGAGAGAGCAGATTTCACCGCTGTGAAGACCCTGTGAGGTTGGTGCAAGCCTGTTTATATGCGGGAACAACCTGATGACGCCGTTTTCACCTCCTAGGAGGTGCTGTGAAGCACGTAGAGGCCTGTTTAAGTTCCAGAGATGATCGACAAATCAGTTTTCACCGCTGTGGAGGCCGTGTGAGCTTAGTGCAAGCATGTTTGTGTGCGGGAAATCCTTGTAAAGTGCTTTAAACCTCCGAGGAGATGTTGTGAAGCACGTGTAGGCCTGTTTAAGTGCCAGGGAATATTGAGAAAACATTTTGCACCACTGTGGTGGTTCTATGAGGCTCGTGCAAGCCTGTTTATGTGAGGAAAGTATCTGACAAAGTCGCTTTAAGAACCGAAGAGGTGCTCTGAAGCAGGTGCTGGCCTGTTTAAGTGCTAGGGAAGATCGATATAGCAGTTTTCACCGCTGTGGAAGTCCTGTGATGTTGGTGCAAGACCGTTTACGTGCCGGAACGACCTAACAACGCCGTTTTATCCTCCGAGGTGGTGATGTGAAGCAGATGAAGGCCTGTTTAAGTGCCATGAAAGATCGAGAAAGCAGTTTTCACCACTGTGGAAGTCCTGTGAGGCTCGTGCAAGCCTGCTTATGTGTGGGAAAGACCCGATAACTCCTTTTTACCCTCCGATGAGGTGCTGTGAAGTACGTGTAGGCCTGTTTAAGTGCCAGGGAAGATCGAGAAAGTTACTATGGAAGTCCTGTGAGGCTTGTGCAAACCTGTTGATGTAGGGGAAAGACCTGGTCACGCCGTTTTATCCACCGAGAAGGAGCTGTGAAGGACGTGTTCGGCTGTTCTTGTGCCAGAGAAGATCGAGAGAGCAGATTTCACCGCTCTGAAGGCCTTGTGAGGTTGGTGCAAGCCTGTTTGTATGTGGGAACGAACTGATGAGGCCGTTTTAACCACCTAGGAGGTGTTGTTATGCACGTGGAGGCCTGTTTAAGTTCCAGAGATGATGGAGAAAGCAGTTTTCACCGCTGTGGAGGCCGTGAAACCTTAGTGCAAGCATGTTTGTGTGCGGGAAATCCTTGTAAAGTGGTTTTAGCCTCCTAGGAGATACTGTGAAGCACGTGTAGGTCTGTTTAACTGCCAGGGAAGATTGAGAAAGCATTTTCACCACTGTGGTGGTCCTATGAGGCTCGTGAAAGCCTGATTATATGCGAGAAAGACCTGATAGCGCCGTTTGCACCGCCGAGGAGGTGCTGTGAAGCACGTGAAGGCCCGTTTCAGTGGTAGCGAAGATCGAGAAAGCAGTTTTCGCCCCTCAGGAAGTCCTGTGAGGATGGTGCAAGACCTTTTATGTTCAGGAAAGATCTGACAACGACATTTTATCCTCCCAGGTGATGATGTGAAGCAGATGCAGGCCAGTTGAAGTGCCATGGAAAATCAAGAAAGCAGTTTTCACTACTATGGAAGACCTGTGAGGCTTGTGCAAGCCTGTTTATGTAGAGGAAAGACCTGGTCAGGCCGTTTTATCCACCGAGAAGGAGCTGTGAAGCACGTGTAGGCCTGTTTATGTGCAACAGAAGATCGAGAGAACAGATTTCACCGCTGTGAAGGCCCTGTGAGGTTGGTGCAAGCCTGTTTATATGCGTGAAAGACTTGATGACGCCATTTTAACCTCCGAGGAGGTGACGTGAAGCATATGCAGGTCTGTTTAAGTGCCATGGAAGATCGAAAAAGCAGTTTTCACCACTGTGGTGGTCCTGTGCGACTCGTGCAAGCCTGCTTATGTGTGGGAAAGACATGATAACTCCTCTTTACCCTCCGAGAAGATGCTGTGTTGTACGTGTAGGCCTGTTTAAGTGCCAGGGAAGATGGAGAAAGCAGTTTTCACTACTATGGAAGTCCTGTGAAGCTTGTGCAAGCCTGTTAATGTAGGGGAAAGACCTGGTCACGCCGTTTTGTCCACCGAGAAGGAGCTGTGAGGTAGGTGTAATCCTCTTTATGTGCCAGAGAAGATCGAGAGAGCAGATTTCACCGCTGTGAATGCCCTGTGAGGTTGGTGCAAGCCTGTTTGAATGCGGCAACGACCTGATGATGCCGTTTAAACCACCTAGGAGGTGCTGTGAAGCACGTGGAGGCCTGTTTAAGTTCCAGAGATGATCGAGAAAGCAGTTTTCACCCGTGAGAGCTTAGTGAAAGCATGTTTGTGTGCGGGAAATCCTTGTAAAGCGGTTTTAACATCCGAGGAGGTGCTGTGAAGCACGTGTAGGCCTGTTTAAGCGCCAGGGAAGATCGAGAAAGCATTTTTCACCACTGTGGTGGTCCTATGAGGCTCGTACAAGCCTGTTTATCTGAGGAAATTATCTGACAAAGTCGCCTTAAGAACCAAAGAGGTGCTGTGAAGGCCTGTTTAAGTGCTAGGGAAGATCGATAAAGCAGTTTTCACCGCTGTAGAAGTCCTGTGAGGTTGGTGCAGGACCGTTTATGTTCCGGAACGACATAACAACGCCGTTTTATCCTCCGAGGTGATGATGTGAAGCAGATGAAGGCCTGTTTTAGTGCCATGGAAGATCGGGAAAGCAGTTTTCACCACTGTGGAGGACCTGTGCGGCTCGGGCTAGCCTGCTTATGTGTGGGAAAGACCTGATAACTCCTTTCTACCCTACGAGGAGGTGCTGTGAAGTACGTGTAGACCTGTTTATGTGCCACAGAAGATCGAGAGAGCAGATTTCACCGCTCTGAAGACCCTGTGAGGTTGGTGCAAGCCTGTTTATATGCGGGAACAACCTGATGACGCCGTTTTCACCTCCTAGGAGGTGCTGTGAAGCACGTAGAGGCCTGTTTAAGTTCCAGAGATGATCGAGAAAGCAGTTTTCACCGCTGTGGAGGCCGTGTGAGCTTAGTGCAAGCATGTTTGTGTGCGGGAAGTCCTTGTAAAGCGCCTTAAATCTCCGAGGAGATGCTGTTAAGCATGTGTAGTCCTGTTTATGTGCCAGGGATTATCGAGAAAGCATATTTCACACCTGTGGTGGTTCTATGAGGCTCGTGCAAGCCTGCTTATGTGAGAAAAGTATCCGACAAAGTCGCTTTAAGAACCGAAGAGGTGCTCTTAAGCAGGTGCTGGCCTGTTTAAGTGCTAGGGAAGATCGATATAGCAGTTTTCACCGCTGTGGAAGTCCTGTGAGGTTGGTGCAAGACCGTTTATGTGCCACAACGACCTAACAACGCCGTTTTATCCTCCGAGGTGGTGATGTGAAGCAGATGAAGGCCTGTTTAAGTGCCATGAAAGATCGAGAAAGCAATTTTCACCACTGTGGAAGTCCTGTGAGGCTCGTGCAAGCCTGCTTATGTGTGGGAAAGACCCGATAACTCCTTTTTACCCTCCGATGAGGTGCTGTGAAGTACGTGTAGGCCTGTTTAAGTGCCAGGGAAGATGGAGAAAGTTACTATGGAAGTCCTGTGAGGCTTGTGCAAACCTGTTGATGTAGGGGAAAGACCTGGTCACGCCGTTTTATCCACCGAGAAGGAGCTGTGAAGGACGTGTTCGGCTGTTCTTGTGCCAGAGAAGATCGAGAGAGCAGATTTCACCGCTCTGAAGGCCCTGTGAGGTTGGTGCAAGCCTGTTTGTATGTGGGAACGACCTGATGAGGCCGTTTTAACCTCCTAGGAGGTGCTGTTAAGCACGTGGAGGCCTGTTTAAGTTCCAGAGATGATCGAGAAAGCAGTTTTCACCGCTGTGGAGGTCGTGAAACCTTAACGCAAGCATGTTTGCGTGAGGGAAATCCTTGTAAAGTGGTTTTAGCCTCCGAGGAGATGCTGTGAAGCACGTGTAGGTCTGTTTAACTGCCAGGGAAGATTGAGAAAGCATTTTCACCACTGTGGTGGTCCTATGAGGCTCGTGCAAGCCTGATTATATGCGAGAAAGACCTGATAGCGCCGTTTACACCGCCGAGGAGGTGCTGTGAAGCACGTGAAGGCCTGTTTCAGTGGTAGCGAAGATCGAGAAAGCAGTTTTCACCACTCAGGAAGTCCTGTGAGGTTGGTGCAAGACCTTTTATGTGCAGGGAAGATCTTACAACGCCATTTTATCCTCCCAGGTGATGATGTGAAGCAGATGCAGGCCATTTTAAGTGCCATGGAAAATCAAGAAAGCAGTTTTCACTACTATGGAAGACCTGTGAGGCTTGTGCAAGCCTGTTTATGTAGAGGAAAGATCTGGTCAGGCCGTTTTATCCACCGAGAAGGAGCTGTGAAGCACGTGTAGGCCTGTTTATGTGCAACAGAAGATCGAGAGAACAGATTTCACCGCTGTGAAGGCCCTTTGAGGTTGGTGCAAGCCTGTTTATATGAGGGAAAGACCTGATGACGCCGTTTTAACCTCCGAGGAGGTGATGTGAAGCAGATGCAGGTCTGTTTAAGTGCCATGGAAGATCGAAATAGCAGTTTTCACCACTGTGGTGGTCCTGTGCGGCTCGTGGAAGCCTGCTTATGTGTGGGAAAGACCTGATAACTCCTCTTTACCTTCCGAGAAGGTGCTGTGTAGTACGTGTAGGCCTGTTTAAGTTCCAGAGATGATCGAGAATGCAGTTTTCACCGCTGTGGAGGCCGTGAAACCTTAGTGCAAGCATGTTTGCGTGCGGGAAATCCTTGTAAAGTGGTTTTAGCCTCCGAGGAGATGCTGTGAAGCACGTGTAGGCCTGTTTAACAGCCAGGGAAAATCGAGAAAGCATTTTTCACCACTGTGGTGGTCCTATCTGCCTGTTTATGTGCGGAAATTACCTGACAAATCTGTTTTAACCACCGAGGAGGTGCTGTGAAACATGTACTAGCCTGTTTTAGTGCTAGGGAAGATCGAGAAAGCAGTTTTCACCACTGTGGAAGTCCTGTGAGTTTGGTGCAAGACCGTCTATGTGCCGGAAAGACGTGGTAAAACCTTTCTACTTTCCGAGGAGGTAATGTGAAGCACGTGTAGGTCTGTTTATGTGGAAGGGAAGACCGAGAAAGCAGTTTTCACTACTATGGAAGTCCTGTGCGGCTCGTGCAAGCCTGATTATATGCGAGAAAGACCTGATAGCGCCGTTTACACCGCCGAGGAGGTGCTGTGAAGCACGTGAAGGCCTGTTTCAGAGGTAGCGAAGATCGAGAAAGCAGTTTTCACCACTCAGGAAGTCCTGTGAGGTTGGTGCAAGACCTTTTATGTGCAGGGAAGATCTTACAACGCCATTTTATCCTCCCAGGTGATGATGTGAAGCAGATGCAGGCCATTTTAAGTGCCATGGAAAATCAAGAAAGCAGTTTTCACTACTATGGAAGACCTGTGAGGCTTGTGCAAGCCTGTTTATGTAGAGGAAAGATCTGGTCAGGCCGTTTTATCCACCGAGAAGGAGCTGTGAAGCACGTGTAGGCCTGTTTATGTGCAACAGAAGATCGAGAGAACAGATTTCACCGCTGTGAAGGCCCTGTGAGGTTGGTGCAAGCCTGTTTATATGAGGGAAAGACCTGATGACGCCGTTTTAACCTCCGAGGAGGTGATGTGAAGCAGATGCAGGTCTGTTTAAGTGCCATGGAAGATCGAAATAGCAGTTTTCACCACTGTGGTGGTCCTGTGCGGCTCGTGGAAGCCTGCTTATGTGTGGGAAAGACCTGATAACTCCTCTTTACCTTCCGAGAAGGTGCTGTGTAGTACGTGTAGGCCTGTTTAAGTTCCAGAGATGATCGAGAATGCAGTTTTCACCGCTGTGGAGGCCGTGAAACCTTAGTGCAAGCATGTTTGCGTGCGGGAAATCCTTGTAAAGTGGTTTTAGCCTCCGAGGAGATGCTGTGAAGCACGTGTAGGCCTGTTTAACAGCCAGGGAAAATCGAGAAAGCATTTTTCACCACTGTGGTGGTCCTATCTGCCTGTTTATGTGCGGAAATTACCTGACAAATCTGTTTTAACCACCGAGGAGGTGCTGTGAAACATGTACTAGCCTGTTTTAGTGCTAGGGAAGATCGAGAAAGCAGTTTTCACCACTGTGGAAGTCCTGTGAGTTTGGTGCAAGACCGTCTATGTGCCGGAAAGACGTGGTAAAACCTTTCTACTTTCCGAGGAGGTAATGTGAAGCACGTGTAGGTCTGTTTATGTGGAAGGGAAGACCGAGAAAGCAGTTTTCACTACTATGGAAGTCCTGTGCGGCTCGTGCGAGCCTGCTTATGTGTGGGAAAGGACTAATAACTCCGTTGTACCCTCCGAGGCGGTGCTGTGAAGCACGTGTAGGCCTGTTTAAGTGCCAGGGAAGACTGAGAAAGAAGTTTTCACCATTGTTGTGGTGCTGTGAGGCTCGTACATTCCTGTTTATGTGAGGAAATTACCTGACAATTAACCACCGAGGAGGTGCTGTGAAGCATGTACTAGCCTGTTTTAGTGTTAGGGAAGATCGAGAAAGGAGTTTTCTCCACTGTGGAAGTCCTGTGAGGTTGGTCTATGTGCCGGAAAGACGTGGTAAAACCTTTCTATGTTCCGAGGAGGTACTGTGAAGCACGTGTTGGTCTGTTTATGCGCAAGGGAAGACCGAGAAAGCAGTTTCCACTACTATGGAAGTCCTGTGCGGCTCGTGCGAGCCTGCTTATGTGTGGGAAAGGACTGATAACTCCGTTGTACCCTCCGAGGCGGTGCTGTGAAGCATGTTTAAGTGCCAGGGAAGACTTAGACAGCATTTTTCACCACTGTGGTGGTCCTATGAGGCTCATGAAAGCCTGTTTATGTGCGGGATAGACCTGATAACGCCGTTTTCACCGCCGAAGAGGTGCTGTGAAGCACGTGTAGGCCTGTTTCAGTGCTAAGGAAGATCGGGAAAGCAGTTTTCACCACTCTGGAAGTCCTGTGAGGTTGGTGCAAGAACGTTTATGTGCCGGAAAGATCTGAAAACGCCGTTTTATCCTCCCAGGAGGTGATGTGAAGCAGATGAAGGCCAGTTTAAGTGCCATTGAAGATCAAGACAACAGTTTTCACTACTATGGAAGTCCTGTGAGGCTTGTGCAAGCCTGTTTATGTAAAGACTTCGTCACGCTGTTTTATCAACCGAGAAGGAGCTGTGAAGCACGTGTAGGCCTGTTTATGTGCCAGAGAATATCGAGAGAGCAGATTTCACCGCTGTGAAGGCTGTTGGTGCAAGCCTGTTTATATGCGGGATCGAACTGATGACGCCGTTTTAACCTCCTAGGAGGTGCTGAGAAGCACGTGGAGGCCGGTTTAACACCGAGTAGGTGCTGTGAAGCAGGTTCTGGCCTGTTTAAGTGCTAGTAAAGATCGTGAAAGCAGTTTTCAGGTCTCTGGAAGTCCTCTGCAAGACCGCTTATGTGCCGGAAAGATCTGACAAAGCCGTTCTATCCTCCCAGGAGGTGATGTGAAGCTGATGCAGGCCAGTTTAAGTGCCATGGAAGATCAAGAAAGCAGTTTATACCACTGTGGAGATCCTGTGCAGCTCGTGCAAGCCTGCTTATGTGTGTAAAACACCTCGGAGGTGTTGTGATGCACGTGGAGGCCTGTTTAAGTCCCAGAGATGATCGAGAAAGCAGTTTTCACCGCTGTGGAGGCTGTGAGAGCTTAGTGCAAACATGTTTGTGTGCTGGAAATCATTGTAAAGCGGTTTTAACCTCCGAGGAGATGCTGTGAAGCACGTGTAAGGTAGATCGAGACAGCATTTTTCTCCACTGTGGTGTTCCTATGAGGCTCGTGCAAGCCTGTTTATGTGCGGGAAATACGTGATAACTTCGTTTTAGCCTCCGAGGAGGTGCTGTGAAGTACATGCAGACCTGTTTAAGTGCTAGGAAAGACTGAGAGGAAGTTTTCCCCACTGTTGAGGCCCTGTGAGGTTCGTTCAAGCCTATTTATACGAGAAAATTAACTGACAAAGCCGTTTTAACTCTTTAACAACCGTAAGCTATTTACTCCACGTTTTTTTTAGGGTATGGATACGTTGCACTGGAACGAGATAAAGTAGACAGGATGAAAGTATATACTCATAGCAGTTGTTAAGGGGGGAAATCGTACAGCACAGGACACAGATAAAACGTGCATATAGGACTGAGGAGAGTACAGAGGCCTAAATTCAATCAAGGTCAAGTGTTTGTGTGCATAATTTAGCTGTGTGAATTGCCAGTCCATGAAATTTCCACTTGATTCTATTACACTTGATATGTTAAATTCTCAGATACTGGATGTGTCACATCATACACAGCCACCCCAAGACGGTTTCACACAAGTATCCACACCTAAAAGCTGAAATTCAGACAAAAAGTACACTTTCTACTGCTTAATTAGATAAGGATAGGATGTCAGCCACATCATTAATGTATACATGTATTCATGTTGTATGCAGAATATTAACATGATAAGATGTTGCTGAAATCAATCAAAAGTGACTTTCGACTAAATTCTAGTCACAGCTCACGGTACTTTTAGTCATGAGCAGCACCCAACTTGTCAGAAAAACGTGCATGTATTCCTGATCAAGACAGCAGCAGATAGTCTTATGTCAAGCCATCCAGGCTTCCCAATGAAAATTTCTGGTGGATTGATTCAAATTCCTATAGTCAAGAAGGCAAGTCCCGCAAAACAGGAATGGAGCACTGATGCATACAGTTCCCTATTTGTCACTATTCATTATACACTCTTTGATTTTGTTGGTCATCCGATATTCCAGTTGGAAAGCATCCTAATGGCAGTACGATTGAATCAAACCACTAGACATTGTGGAGAAACGTACATCTGGAGACTGCTTGTAGTCACAATGCAGTTCTGCTTTCAGTGATGCGTCTATTGAAATCATACCCATTTCTCTGCAATATGGTTAAGATGCAAACATTGCATGGCCATAGCAAGCACTCAGGCAGGTTGGGTTTTGCTTTTCTGCAGATCAAACATGCACATAAGCAATTTGAATTATAATACATGTAGAGTTGTAGATATAAAAACTAGTAAGCCGGGCCATCTACTGACAAAAGTCAACGTTTTTATCAGGATTTCACTGCCATTTCAGTTCACTACATAGGCAAAATTCCTACAAAGATCTGTCCAACACATTTTCATCTGTCAATGTCACCAACCGGTTTCGTTCACAACACAGGCCTGTCGCCCCAGGATGGAGAGTCTAAAGAACTTTAGTAGCTATGTGTACATGTACCAGAGTAGGCTATAATTTATGCAACCTACATGGACTACTGCTGAGTTTTACGTAACTTTTCAGTTCTGAAATTTCTACTGAATACCTTGCTTAGGAAGAGTTGTAGAACAGTTGACTGGGTGCCTTGCCAAGCAAGCAAAAGGTAGCAGTCGAGGTCAAAGTACAAAGCCATGCAAACGCCAGCCGCGCCGCGAAGTTGTCTTATGAATATTTAATGAGATGATGCCCATGCGGGTATAAGACCGTGTGTCGGTGAGACGAGGTAAGCATTCGGCATGTACCTAATTTCATGACTGGGGAGGTGTTGTCAAGAAACATCGTGATGACCTGTAATGCTCGTGGAGGCCAGTATAAGTGACGAGAAACCAGTTTTCACGTTCGTGCATTATGTATATGTTACACAACGAGGTGGTAGCCTCGTTCCCAGGCGCGGAGGAGGGAGAGGAGAAGAGCACCTGGTACACACTGTCTGCGCATGCGCTTAATCGCCACGGAATTCCGTGACGACCGTGTTCGTACGTGTACGTACGTCTACTGGTGACGTCATAAACTCGCCGCGTTGATGTGCCAGTTGGTGTTCTGTTCGAGTGAGTTTCATACTGCGCTGTTGGTACCTCGAGATAAAACTCAAGAAAGAACAGTTTGCCGTCAGTGTTTGCGTTTACCGAGGAAACGTACTTTTATGTGGTTATCCACCATTTCCGGTAAGTCAATTCCCCCACTGCCTACCAGACATTTCTCTTTGTATCTGACAGTATAAAACTAAGCAGAACATGTGGAAGCGATGTTTATGGCGTCCTAGGAACAAAAGCTGAAGTATTTATGACAGTTTATGATATTCACGTGAACCGTTGAGCGTCATATTAGTACACGCCCCTACTTCTACCACGATGCCTTTGCTATAATTACGCGCATGCGCAAACAGTGTGTACCAGGCGCTCTTCTCCTCCCCCTCCTCCGCGCCTGGGAAACTCAGTTTTGGTCTCTACGGGATATACACTACCTCGTGCCGCAGGTACGAGGTTGTGTATACCGTAGAGACCGAAACTGAGTTGTATAACCGACTTGTACCATGGGGCATAGCAACGCGTGTACGTAGTAACAGTTTGTCATGATCCCTGAAAGGTGACAGAAACGGAACTCGTGGAAAGAGCTCGACTGTGTCAGGTGAAATGGAGCCGGCGCTAACTACCGCGAGTTACCTGAATCCACAAACTCCTCTGAACAAGCAGCAACTGCCCACTCGAGGACGTATTCGACAATCTTCTGTGTCAAACGACAGACCCAAGGCTAGGCCGAGGATCGTTTGACTAAACTCCGCTCCATTACCTCATCGTGCACCTCCCCGTGCGCGCGCGTGCCCGTGGTCTGGGAACGAAACTCTTCGCGATCATTCTGGACCTTTCACAGAAGCAGCTGTGTTTGTGCAACAACGGGGTAAAATCCCAGTTGTTTACCTGCATAAAATCTTAGCTTACTACTTATATTTGCTTACTGTATATTTAAATGTAAATGCTTTGAAGACAGTGCCCTCAGACTAAATATTTAGAAATCTCCTAGGAGGTGTCTATGGGATTTATAAACCTCCAATAAAGCAATCTGATTGGTCCAATAGTTACAGCCATGGTACAAGAGTGCACGGAAACATCGAGAAGGCAAAAACCGATCGAAACTTGAAAGAATTTGAGCTATAAAGTGAGCTGAAAGCATCTAAATTTGAACCCTCGTCTGAGTCTACATATGCATGTCGTATGCTTCCCGCATTGTTGGGCATCGTAGCTTGCGACAATTTTGCGTGGAGGTCCTGTATTGGTAGCTCCAATGCAGTAGTCTCTGTCTCGGTCTCGGGCTTTGCTCGCCGGACCCGATTTCGCCTGTGCCCCTTCGCGGCACTTGTAGTTGTGCTGTTGCACGGCTGCTGTTTCGCAGCGGCTGCACCGATCACGATTCTCTGTACGGTGGTGCGGCGGTCGCTGGCTCTCTATTGCCAGGACCTCTCTCCGCCCCGTCTCTGGGGTGAACTGGCTGGTCCGCAGCACCGTCGTCCACCGTGACTTTCCGGTTGCGGCAACCACCAGCACCGTCTCTCTGCGGGGGAGCCGGTCCTCTCCGCCTGGTCAGCAGAACTTCCACGGGTCGCTGTCGTAGATACCCGGTCCTCACCGCCGGGTCGGCAGACCATTTCAGATGCTCGGCTCCTTCCTCGTCCGGCGTCTGTGGCGCACGCGCCGTGCGTGGCCCTGTCGCAGTGCTTCTGCAGCACTCGACGCTTTACCCTTGTCGTCAATGTAATATCTTTGCTCTCTGATCCCTGATCCTCGACGATCAGGGGATGATCCTCCGCGATCAATCGTTGCCACCTCAGTGCCACCCCCTAGCCGCACGTCTGTGATGCTCTTGGGCTGCTGGCGTGATCCGCTGGTTATAACAAACCAACACAGATCCACACTGAAACACTTCTTTCTCTGATAGATACAAGAGCTGACACGTATAACAATAACAATTAACACACAGAGTGTAAACTACAGTACTAACGAAGTGCTAATACTTGCACGGCCTGTGTAGCCTCATACCCAGGCTCCTGGGTAGTGAAGTCGGGCGAGTTACTAGCGCTCTTCACCTCTTGTCAGTTGCCTACGTCAGTCTCGCGGTGGACCTAGGCTAGACTCTTGCAGCATGGAACTAGTTAGATGACATCTTTCAGCGTTAGTACATGACATAATTATGTTCTTTACTGAAGTAGCCTGCCTGCATAAAGAATAAGCCTGATATTACTTGTTTTACAGGTTAAGTTTACTGTAAGTTGATGCAAAACAGAACTGATTGTAAAATTTGACCATGAATACTTATGAAAAATTAACATCCTCATACCCAGGCAATAAATTTGACCATGAATACTTATGAAAAAATAACATCCTCATACCCAGGCCTTCTAATCATGCGTTAGTTTCTTGCAGTATGCGTTAGTTTCTTGCAGTATGCCTGACTAGCACTGGAGTAAGAAGGACTGAGGCTAACATAAATTGAGTAGGTACAACAAAAATGACTGCATACAACATGACAGCATTGAGTTCTTGCATGTAAGTATCATATATTAGGTCTTCACGTGGGACTTGACTGAGGCTTCTACACTTCTCAATCTGCAAAGAGAAATATAGAACAGTTCCCTATCAACTCCGTCAGCTTTCCGTCGCTTATTAGTACGGTAAAACGGGAAGAAGGCCTGGTATCTTTTCTCACGTGAGTGACGTCAGGATAGAAAGGATGGTAGAAAGGGTTTAATTGTGCGTAGGCGATAGCGGGGGGGGGGGGGGGGGGGGGGGGGGTTGAGCGTGTAGTCAGTTTAAAATACGCGGAACGCAGCCTATTCGGCAAAATTTCGTCACTGCATGACTTTTCCGACTATAAGCGACGGAAAGCTGGGCGGGGCCTGGGAACGTGTCTAGGAGGGAGCCATTCGACCAGTGTTTCTACAAACAAGTCGTGTACAGTTGTAATTGGATTTTAAAGCAAGAACAGGAAGTGCCCAGGTGTGATTGGCATGCAGCTCTCTCCAGCCATAGTATATTCAAGCCGAACTTGCGACCGTTTTATAGTGTACTTTGCAGAAACCTACCCTTGCTTGGCGTCGGGTGAGGCTAGGCGGCATATGTGCGGCTTCTATCAACGTTGTCTCGCGCGACCCGATCGACACCACCGCACCTAAAATTTGGAACATTTTAGACAGAGGGAGAAGGCCTGGTGAATCTTACCACGTGATCCGCGGCACAGGCGTCACAAGTCGTCACGCATATATGTAAAGCCATTCTGTAAGACGAGACAAGCGCCGACGGAGAATAAACATCAAGCATAAAAAACATCCGAGCTAGTAAGAATAGCTCCGAAGGGTTGCCGAATAATAAGCGAGAAATATCCGCAATGACAAAGTTAGCTAACGTAGCGAAAAAGAAGCCGCTTTTTGCAACGCTTGCCGCAGAACCATCCTTCAGCGGTTCTCGGTTGTATTATAGAGGTAATCGGTAGCTCTGCGGAGCGAGCATAATCAGTCGTTCCGCCAGTGACAAGTATACGGGGATTATTGAAAAAACAGGAAGTCAAAACGAAGGCGCATTCCAATGTTCAATTAACGGTATCTTGTCTTCCGGTGAGTTTTCAAAGTCTCTTGCCAACAAACGAGAAGCAGTATGCGCCTACCTTGCCAGCGACTTTTTAGACCAGTCAGTCTACTATCGATATCCAACGTTTCAAGCTTTAGACTCTTACCGCTTCGTGTAAGGAAGCCGTTGTTTACGAATGGTTCGATCGTACCTCGTGTGCAAGGGGTACGGTTTAGCTTGGCACGTTTCGTTTCGCCCCCCCTGAGCTACATGAAACAGGTACCATTCGAAAGGGCTGGAATCGGGCTACAAAATATATAGAAACTAAGCGTGTACACGGTACAGGGTCTGAGATACGTGCTGTGGTATGCGGACCAAAATTCAGAAACCCCGCATTCGCCACGTGGTGAAAAGATGTCTACCAACGAAGCAAGCGTTCGTAAAAGCACTTGTAACGGTACACAGAATCTCTGTGCTCTTTCCAAGAGCGTCTGAAACGAAGACTTAAGCCATCTTGAGCAGTGGAAAAGTGATTTGCAGCAGTTCCTCCTGCAGTACACACTATCCCTCCTGAGTTTATCATTAGATGGATAAAGTGAGAGTTTTAGAAGCAAAAGCCTAGTTGCCGTGTACCTTGATATAGTATGGTAGTGATTGCATATATCTCTGTGCCTCTATTTTGCGACTACTAATTCATCCCTCGTATTCTACAGCATGATCACACTATTTATAAGCACTGTAACCCTGAAAGGAGTAACTTGCACCGGACATTCACACTTGTCCCCCAGCCTTGGAGTGTTGCATGATGTTTTGTTGTGGGGAGCAGGGAACTTTGATAGATGTATTATTACAGACAGTCTCGCTTACACCAAATGTTCTGCCAGGAAGTTGTTGTAGCAGCATAGCGAGGACCTCTACCCTCTGAGATTCACAGTTGTGCATGATCTTGTACACAAAGTGGATAAGCTCCAAGATACTTAAGTTCTGGCAGTGTAACCGAACATAGTGAGTTTGTAATGCTATACAGTTCAGGTTGCTGCATGCAGCCAGTGAGTCACTCTACACACCATTGTAGTTGTGTAAAGAAAGGGTCTACTAGAGGATGTGGTCCTAGCTGTAGAAGGAACAACTGCAGCAATACTGTTAATGCTGTTACATTGCTGTAGCTACCCATAGTATCCCAGCAACAGCATGTATCACTACATCGTACTAGCAGGATGAACTGCTGCATTATGAGCTGCTCAGGATGGAGGTGGTAGTGAAAGTGGAGACTGATGAAGATAATCACACTTCGAAGGGAAGATGAAGGCGAAGAGCCTGAAGAACAGATTTAGCACTGAGCTCTTGTCTGTTGTGTACTCTTTCGTATCTTTTCTCCTGAGTATATCCCCCCTCCCCCCAATCATGCACTGCATGGTGATCACTTCAGTGTCTTCAGTGCTATGTCATACTCCAGCCTCTTTGTCTGTGTTATACAGGATAATAGCCCTTTTCATGGCTTAATCTTACTGTGATATAGGTACATACAAGCATGTGTTTTGTTACTACTTACTTTGCACATGCATGCGTCAACCGCAATTTTTTGGTCCGCATACCACAGCATGTATCTCAGACCCTGTACCGTGTACACGCTTAGTTTCTGCATATTTTGTAGCCCGATTCCAGCGCTTTTGAATGGTACCTGTTTCAAGTAGCTCAGGGGGGGCGAAACGAAACGTGCCAAGCTAAACCGTACCCCTTGCGCACGAGGTACGATCGAACCATTCGTAAACAACGGCTTCCTTACACGAAGCGGTAAGAGTCTAAAGCTTGAAACGTATAGTAGACTGACTGGTCTAAAAAACCGCTGCTTCTCGTTTGTTGGCAAGAGACCCTAGAAACTTACCGGAAGACAAGGTACCGTTAATTAAACGATGGAATTTTTGTACGTATACACTTTCCGTTTTTTCAATAATTGTCCGTATATTGTCACTGGCGGAACGACTGTAATCGGGAATAATCGGAAGGCAACATTGAGCGGAAATGAGCGCGCGCGCAGGGTGCTTCCGCTGCGCGCATGGGTGTTAAGCTGTTAGAGGTGTGCCTTTCTATTCATAAGGGATGTTTCATGTCTGACTCCTCTGTGGTGAAGCTTGTTTTGACAAAGATCACGATAAAAGCAGCTAAGTAGCACTACACTCTGAAGGGTGGATCAACAGCGCTATCTTATGGGCCCAGTTTTTATTAATTGATTAACTTGCTTCATGAGCATAATAGGGAGACAGAAAGAGCGTAGTTTGAAGCATTCTAGCATAGCATAAAGGGTGAATTTTGCCTCAGGCCACCCTCAAAGTGATCAAAAATATGATAGACTAATGGCATGCATTGATTTCTTTTCCAGATAAAATTGTATCTACAAAGATGTGAACTGCTCAAATTCCTATTGTCACATCTGCCCTTTTCTATTGGACTCTTGGAGACACATTGTCTCTTACTCCCGAAGTCAATACTTCATGTTGAAGATGTGGACACAAGTGTGACTGAATGGTGTATCAACTGCAGAGCCATCTTATGCGAAACCTGCAACCAAGGACATTTTCTGATAGACAAGGATGTCATTTATTTGTCATAGTGGATTAGCCTCGTCCCCGGCACAAAATGGGGAAGAAACTGGTCAAACTGCCTCCATCAAGTCACTGCCACAGTAGAATGCTGCCTGCTTTTTGTAGATGGTACTCATTCACATAGACATGAAAGCAAAGGCAGGTTTAGCCGTGCAGTATACAATAATTGTATTCCTCAGTGACGTCTCATCAGTTGTAGTATGACCAGACTGATCCTCTCTTTGCGATAGTCTGTTGCACAAATCATATTTATTATAGGCTTCACATTGTGAAGAGCATTCACGGTCAGAGATACAATATAATCCAGATTAACTATATTGCTGGCATTTTGGACGGCTCTACTACATATGCCCAAATTTCACAGGTTGGCAGGCTTAGCTGGTAGCAGAAACGCTGCGCTATACGCTGTTCATGTTATGCAGATGTATAGAGTTCAAGGGTTTAACTCCACCCATCCACGTATGCGCAGTTTGTTAGCATAAACTTCGTACAAATTTGCATCCCTTGGTACGGTTAGCGCTTGGAACGACGCTTAAGGTAAGGTGCTGGTATTATGAGTCAGAGGGTGTTGTGGGTCCACATGTACTAAAATTTCCAAACTTGGTGTCCATTTAGGGTACATGCAGGTGCCATTATCTAGCAACTTCCCTTATCGTAATGTGTTTGTTATGAAGTATTTTTCAAGGTTTGATGATTTCGTGGACCTCAAAGTATGAACGCTGTATTATCATTAAGAAAAATGGCGAGTAGCACAAAGAGAGATTATAAAATGCTAGGATACAGTTTGAGCTCCATCTAAAAATGTTTCAATCAATAAAGCTCCTGGTGACTCATAATACCAGCAGGCTACTCATAATACATGCAAGAGTGCTTTGTAGAGGTTCTTTGTTTGAGAACCACAGCCTAGGGGGAAAAATACCAACTTTATTTTTTGAGTGGCACATTCTCTGGAGAAATGTTTTGAACCTTTAGATGCGGCTGAAAAAACAAATTACACTAATGAGTAGTAATTCAGCTAAGGTGGCTCATAATACAGCATCTACAGTAGAATCTCGATATGTACAGACATGAGAAAAAAATTACGGGTTTTACCCCAAATTTAGGTTTTAACCCTCTCCCTACGAGATTTAACCACCAAATTTCTGCCCGCAGGCATGCATTCAGAGAATATGCAGCACACAAGGGAGAAGAGAACGAGTAAGCACAGTATGAGTGTAGTATTAAAACTAGACACTATTGAATATCAGAAAAGGCTGGCAACTAGGGGAAACAGAGGTGAAAAAAATCAAAGTTCTATCCATGAGGGTGCATGCACTTTTCGTCCAACTAAAAAATCAATTTTTTTGAAAAAGAATTTCAGCCGATTTCATCGTACTTTGACCTACCAGAAAATGAAAAATCAAACTCGCGTGGCATATTTCCTTTTTTCTTTCCCGTGGCAAAAAGAAAAACATATTCAAATTATGCATACCTTCTGCAATATCATAATATGCTTTAAATCTTTACCTAGTTTGATTGCACCGTTAAAATTCTCATTTCTATACTGTCACAAGTGTCAGGGAAGATCGAGAAAGCAGTTCTCACCACTCTGGTGGTTCTAGGAAACACCCTAGTTTTCATCGCCGAGGAGAAAGCAGTTTCCTCCAATGTAGAAGTCCTGATGTGTTCGAAGCACCTTACAATGCCGTTTTCACCTCCGAGGAGGTGTTGTTAAGCACATGTAGGCCTGTTTAGAAACCCTCTACTGTGGAAGTGCTATTAAGCTGGAGCAAGCATGTTTATGTTGATAGTAAATGGAACTGTTTGATTTTGTGTTGTTTGGTAAATTGTTTCAGGGAAGTGGAAAAATCACAACCGTACCTGGGCTATTTTTTTCTCAAAAATGAGAGCAAACATCAGATTATGAATGTACATACCAAGTGGAACTGTTTGATACCCATTTTGTCTTCTTCGTTCATGTATTAGCTGTTTCAGGGATGAAATTGTTAGTTAAGTTGTTAAACCACAGCCGTACCTATTTTAAGAACACTTACTCCAAAATGGAAACATAAGATTATAAATGTACTCAGTAAATGGAACTGTTTTATACCAATTTTGCGTTGTTTGGGATGAAACGGTTAGTTCTAGCGATACGTTTCTTCAAAAGACTTTAAGCTGTCCGTTTCCTTCTGACAACACTGCGACCATGTGGCATTCAGGCATTGTTGCCCCGTAAACCTGGAGTAGTTGCTGGGAAGTGAGGAGAGACTGTCGCATATGCTAACGTCATTCTCATGGAAGCTGGACAGAATCCAGTGATGTCGTTCACTCACAAACAGTATCTGCAAAGCTGAGCAGTAGCTATGCGGACTTACAGTATTTGAATGCACTTTCGCTCGGAGCTCTGCCATGCGTTTCCTTTGCTTCAAAATCATCCTCAGTTGAATAAGTAAACGAGCCTCCCTACCATACGAGGAGGGAGTCTTGTCTGGTAGATCGTAGGCAAACAAAATGATGTAAGCTCACCCACCCTCACACTCACCGCCATACCCCCTCACCTTACCCTCACACCCTCACCCCCTCACCCTCACCCTCACCTTCGATACTGATCAGTTTGCTGCTGCCAGAAACGTATCCCTTCTCTGACTCCATGATCTACATATCGGCGGATAGCCCGTGAAAAAAGGCACAAAATATGTTACCCGTCACCCTCACCCTTACTCCCTCACCGTTCACCCTTAACCTCACCTTCACCCTCACCTCACCCCTCACCTTCAATCCTCACCCCCTCACCCTCACTTTCCATACTGATCGAGACAGGCCCATTTTACATATTTTTTCTCGGGCTTATCCGCCGATTTTATGCTAGAAGCAAAAATTCTCAGACTGATATATTTTCGGAACTCAGACGTCAAAGGTCTAATTAAAGCATGGTAGCATGGTAGCAACTGTGCCTGATCATCAGTGTAACGAGACATGCTGGGGCTGGGATAATTTTCGATAATTTTGTAAAACAACGCGTAACTTCTTTGCCGCCTCCTCCGAAGAGGAAAGACTAAAATACTTGCCCTTCCACTGGCCTTGCCTATGAACCTGCAGTGGTTGCCAAACTTGGCCAGCAATGTGATACTTGTCTGCTAGTAGAATCCTTTTCAGAAGGATAGGTGCTTGAACAGATGCAGTATTTCTTTTGCTAAATCCCTGGTAGAAGACTGTTTGGAGTTGATTTCAGTATATACTAGCCCACCTATCCTACAGTTCTTATGTCTGCTGGACCTCTGCGTGTGCAACAAGAGTATCAACTGGTTCCTCCAGGAATAATATATAACGTCTACGTGGATTGGAAACGGCTCCGGATACTACTAAAGTGCATAAACAGTCATCGTTATGCCCTGTTGTGCTGGCAAATCTCGGCAACCAAACAGTACTAAGCCTTTTACAATCATTTTACAACAGAAAGCTGGAGTCGGTCCGTCCGAGGTACAAGACGTCTGAGAACCACACCTGGTACACACGTTTATCGCAATTTTTCTCAAAATGGCCGCTCGAAAAGCCGATTCAGCAACTTCAAAGTCGTCTTGAACAGCACAGCTACTACTGACTCCCTTATAATATATTATTATTAATATATTATCCCTGGTTCCTCTATCTGTAAATTTGTCAAAGTCCTTTGTAATCCATGCATGTGACAAATTTCTAGCGGCAGAATTAGCAGAACTCATGAAATTGTGCATGCTGTAGAGCTTCAAATTGACCCCCCACTGTGCATCACCCCAGCACAGCTGATGAGGTTTGGTATTGGCCGAAACGCATTCTGCGCAGTGGGTGACTTTGCATAACATCTTAGGCCCATTTTATAAGGGAGATGTGGTTCGTTGATTGTTCATGCACATATTCAAATTATGCATACCTTCTGCAATGTCATAATATGCTTTTGATTGCACCGTTAAAACTCTCATTTCTATACTGTCACACTTGCAGTCTCATACTGCAATGAAAGGAAGAACACTTCATTATACACTCAGGACACACTGTGCACAGATGAACCTTCCCCTAGAATCCCTCTCTTTCAGCACTGGAAAAGACAACATAATCAAAGAGAGGCTGGGTATACATTTACACCTTTACTTCAAGTGTTACTGTGCTATCATCTCTAAGCTGGATAAAGCTTGCATTTGACTGATATTCACTTTTTCGATGAATGCATGAGTGTTCAACTTGCTCCTTTGGATTCTTTGTACGTTCTATCATCGAACATGGCATGCAAGTAGATCAACCTCAGACCCCTGATCCCACATGCAAAATGTCTGCATGTGCAAATGCTGCCATGTAGGGTCAACTCTTATTTTGTCCACTCTATAATGTTCATAAACAATAGTATACACGGACAAACACACACCACAGCAATGCACAGCAGTTTTATAGTTGTGCACCAAACCCAACAGTCAAGGCTCATGGGTGCGTGCACTTTTCGTCCAACTAAAAAATCAATTTTCTGGAAAAAGAATTTCAGCTGATTTCATCGTACTTTGACCTACCAGGAAATGAAAAATCAAACTCGCGTGACATATTTTCTTTTTTCTTTCCCGTGGCAAAAATAAAAACAGAATTCAGAAACGCGCGTTTCTTTTTCATTTATCTGAAGAAAGCATAAAAGGAATTCAGACTGATGCATTCCTTTTTCATTTTTCTGAAGGAAACAAAAAAGGAATTCAGAATGGTTGGTTCCTTTTTTTCTTTTTCTGACAAGAAATTGGATTTGCCTGCAACCTCCAGGTAGCCTTGTTCCCAGGCTCTCCCCCGCACACGAATGGGGATTGGGAACGAGGCTACCCTCCAGGAGTATCTTCATTAGTAATCTTTGACCTCAAGATCTTCCCATATATGCATTAGTGATTACCTGGCCTCATGGTGGGGGAGAATGGGGGTCTGGGAGATCTCGTCACATGCAGTGCACAATGTCACATCACATGGACTGAAGGTAGACGTGGTGTGTGGTTCCCCACCATTAACTTTGCATTGATCAGTCTACCTTCAGTCCATGTGACGTGACATCATTCACTGCATGTGACAAGATTTCCCAGACTACGTTCTCCCCCAACAAGAGGCTAGGTGATCACTAATCAATGTATGCATGCATGGGAAGATCTTGAGGTCAAAGATCACTAATGAAGTGCAACGTCATACTCCTGGAGGATAGCCTCGTTCCCAATCCCCATTCGCATGCGGGGGGGGGGGGGGGGGAGGAGCCTGGGAACAAGGCTACCTGGAGGGTGCAGGCAAATCCAATTTCCTGTCAGAAAAAAGGAAAAAGGAATTCATCATTCTGAACTCCTTTTATGCTTTCTTCAGGTAAATGAAAAAGAAACGCGCGTTTCTGAATTCTGTTTTTTTTTTTTTTTGCCACGGGAAAGAAAAAAGGAAATATGCCACGCGAGTTTGATTTTTCATTTCCTGGTGGGTCAAATTACGATGAAATCAGCTGAAATTCTTTTTCCAGAAAATTGATTTTTTAGTTGGACGAAAAGTGCACGCACCCATGAGCCTTGACTGTTGGGTTTGGTGCACAACTATAAAACTGCTGTGCATTGCTGTGGTGTGTGTTTGTCCGTGTATACTATTGTTTATGAACATTATAGAGTGGACAAAATAAGAGTTGACCCTACATGGCAGCATTTTGCACATGCAGACATTTTGCATGTGGGATCAGGGGTCTGAGGTTGATCTACTTGCATGCCATGTTCGATGATAGAACGTACAAAGAATCCGAAGGAGCAAGTTGAACACTCATGCATTCATCGAAAAAGTGAATATCAGTCAAATGCAAGCTTTATCCAGCTTGGAGATGATAACACAGTAACACTTGAAGTAAAGGTGTAAATGTATACCCAGCCTCTCTTTCATTATGTTCTCTTTTCCAGTGCTGAAAGAGAGGGATTCTAGGGGAAGGTTCATCTGTGCACAGTGTGTCCTGAGTCCTCTGGTGCTCTGAAAGGGGTGCTGTGTATAATGAAGTGTTCTTCCTTTCATTGCCTGCACCTGCTCCACAGCACCAACACGGTGGGTAAAACGGCTGTGTCAGATAATTTCTTCAGGCTAGCATAAGCCTCACAGGACTTCGAGAGTAGTGAAAACTGCTTTATCGAACTTCCCTAGCACGTAAACAAGTCAACACCTGCTTCACAACAACTCCTTGGTGGTTTAAACAACTTTGTAAGGTAATTTCATTTCTTAAACAGGCTTGCACGAGCCTCACAGGACCTTGTAAATGGTAAACACTTCCTTCCAAGTCTTCCTTCGCACTTAAACAGGCCTCCACGTGCTTCACAGCACCTCCTAGGATGTTAAAACGGAGTTATCAGGTCTTTCCCATACATAAGCAGGCTTGCACGAGCCGCACAGGACCTCCACAGTGGTGAAAACTGCTTTCTCGATCTTCCATGGCACTTAAACAGACCTGCATCTGCTTCACATCACCTCCTCGGAGGATAAAACGGCGTTGTCAGGTCGTTCCAGCACATAAACGGTCTTTTACCAACCTCACAGGACTTCCACAGCAGTGAAAACTACTTTATCGATCTTCCCAAGCACTTAAACAGGCCAGCACCTGCTTCACAGCACCTCCTCAGTGGTTAAAACGACTTTGGCAGGTAACTTCCTCACATAAACAGCCTTGCACGAGCCTCACATGACCTCGACAGTCGTAAAACCTTCCTTCTCCGTCTTCCCTGGCACTTAAACAGGACTGCACGTACTTCACAGCACCTCCTCGGCGGTGAAAACGGCGTTATCAGGTCTTTTCCGCATATAAAGATGCTTGCACGAGCCTCATATGACCACCACAGAGGTGAAAAATGCTTTATCTTCCCTGGCTTGCTTCACAGCATCTCCTCGGAGGTTAAAACGGCGTCATCAGGTCGTTCCCGCATTTAAACAGGGTTGCACCAACCTCACAGGACTTCCACAATGGTGAAAACGGCTTTCTCGATCTTCCCTAGCACTAAAACAAGCCAGCACATGCTTCACAGCACCTCCTCGGTAGTTAAAACGGCCTTGTCAGGTAATTTCCTCACATAAACAGGTTTGCACGAGCCTCATAAGACCACTAGAGTGGTGAAATATGGTTTATCGATCTTCCCTGGCAGTTAAACAGGCCTACACGTGCTTCACAGCATCTCCTCGGAATTAAAAACCGCTTTACAACGTTTTCCCGCACATAAACATGTTTGCACTAAGCTCTCACTGCCTCCACAGCGGTGAAAACTGCTTTCTCGATCATCTCTTGAACTTAAACAGACTTCCACGTGCTTCACAGCACCTCCTAGGAGGTTAAAACGGCGTCATCAAGTCGTTCCCACATATAAACAGGCTTGCACCAACCTCACAGCGCCTTCACAGCGGTGAAATCTGCTCTCTCGATCTTCTCCAAGTGCTTCACAGCTCCTTCTCGGTGGATAAAACGGCGTGACCAGGTCTTTCCCCCACATAAACAGGCTTCCAGAAGCCTCACAGGACTTCCATAGTAGTGAAAACTGCTTTCTCCATCTTCCCTGGCACTTAAACAGGCCTACACGTACAACACAGCATCTTCTCGGAGGGTAAAGAGGAGTTATCAGGTCTTTCCCACACATGATCAGGCTTGCACGAGCCGCAAGAGACCTCTCCACAGTGGTGAAAACTGCTTTCTCGATCTTCAATGGCACTTACACAGGCCTGCATCTGCTTCACATCTTCATCTCGGAGGATAAAACGGCTTTGTCAGGTGATTTCCTCACATGAACAAGCTTACACGAGCGTCACAGGACCACGACAGTGTTGCAAACTTCTTTCTTGATCTTCCCTGGCACTTAAACAGGCCTTCACGTACTTCACGGCACCTCCTCGGAGGGCAAAAAGGAGTTATAAGGTCTTTCCCACACATAAACAGGCTTGCACAAGCCTCACAGGACTTCCATAGTAGTGAAAACTGCTTTCTCTGTCTTCCCTGGCACTTAAACAGTCCTACACGTGCTTCACAGCACCAGGTAAAAAGGTTTTCCCACGTCTTTCCGGCGCATAAACGGTCTTGCACCAACCTCACAGGACTTCCACGGTGGTGAAAACTGCTTTCTCGATCTTCCCTAGCACTTAAACAGGCCAGTACATGCTTCACAGCACATCCTCGGTGATTAAAACGACTTTGTCAGGTAATTTCCTCACATAAAAAGGCTTGCACGAGCTTGATAGGACCACCACAGCGGTGATAAACGCTTTCTCGATCTTCTCTGGCAGTTAAACAGGATTGCAGGTGCTTTACAGCACTTCCTCGGAGGTTAAAACCTCTTTACAAGGATTTCCCGCACACAAACATGCTTGCATTAAACTCTCACTGTCTCCACAGCGGTGAAAACTGCTTTCTCGATCATCTCTGGAATTTAAATAGGCCTCCACGTGCTTCATAGCACCTCCTAGGAGATTAAAACGGCGTCATCAAGTCGTTCCCGCATATAAACAGGCTTGCACCAACCTCACAGGGCCTTCACAGCGGTGAAATCTGCTCTCTCGATCTTCCCTGGCACATAAACAGGCCTACACGTGCTTCACAGCTCCTCGGTGGATAAAACAGCGTGACTAGGTCTTTCTCCAACATAAACAGACTTCCACAAGCCTCACAGGACTTCCATAGTAGTGAAAACTGCTTTCTCCATCTTCCCTGGCACTTAAACAGGCCTACACGTGCTTCACAGCACCTCCTCGGAGGGTAAAACGGAGTTATCAAGTCTTTGCCACACATAAGCAGGATTGCACGGGCCGCACAGGACCTCATCAGTGGTGAAAACTGCTTTCTCGATCTTCCATGGCACCTACACAGGCCTGCATCTGCTTCACCTCTCCATCTGGGAAGATAAAACGGCTTTGTCAGGTGATTCCCTCACATAAACAAGCTTACACGAGCCTCACAGGACCACGACACTCCTGAAAACTTCGTTGTCGATCTTCCCTGGTACTTAAACAGGCCTACACGTACTTCACGGCACCTCCTCGGAGGGTAAAAAGGAGTTATAAGGTCTTTCCCACACATAAACAGGCTTGCACAAGCCTCACAGGACTTCCATAGTAGTGAAAACTGCTTTCTCCATCTTCCCTGGCACTTAAACAGGCCTACACGTACAACACAGCATCTTCTCGGAGGGTAAAGAGGAGTTATCAGGTCTTTCCCACACATGATCAGGCTTGCACGAGCCGCAAGAGACCTCTCCACAGTGGTGAAAACTGCTTTCTCGATCTTCAATGGCACTTACACAGGCCTGCATCTGCTTCACATCTTCATCTCGGAGGATAAAACGGCTTTGTCAGGTGATTTCCTCACATGAACAAGCTTACACGAGCGTCACAGGACCACGACAGTGTTGCAAACTTCTTTCTTGATCTTCCCTGGCACTTAAACAGGCCTTCACGTACTTCACGGCACATCCTCGGAGGGCAAAAAGGAGTTATAAGGTCTTTCCCACACATAAACAGGCTTGCACAAGCCTCACAGGACTTCCATAGTAGTTACAACTGCTTTCTCAGTCTTCCCTGGCACTTAAACAGTCCTACACGTGCTTCACAGCACCTCCTCGGAGGGTAAAACGGTTTTACCACGTCTTTCCGGCACGTAAACGGTCTTGCACCAACCTCACAGGACTTCCACAGTGGTGAAAACTGCTTTCTCGATCTTCCCTAGCACTAAAACAGGCCAGTACATGCTTCACAGCACATCCTCAGTGGTTAAAACGACTTTGTCTGGTAATTTCCTTACATAAAAAGGCTTGCACGAGCCTCATAGGACCACAACAGTGGTGAAAAACGCTTTCTCGATCTTCTCTGGCAGTTAAATAGCATTGCAGGTGCTTTACAGCACTTCCTCGGAGGTTAAAACCTCTTTACAAGGATTTCCCGCACACAAACATGCTTGCATTAAACTCTCACTGTCTCCACAGCGGTGAAAACTGCTTTCTCGATCATCTCTGGAATTTAAATAGGCCTCCACGTGCTTCATAGCACCTCCTAGGAGATTAAAACGGCGTCATCAAGTCGTTCCCGCATATAAACAGGCTTGCACCAACCTCACAGGGCCTTCACAGCGGTGAAATCTGCTCTCTCGATCTTCCCTGGCACATAAACAGGCCTACACGTGCTTCACAGCTCCTCGGTGGATAAAACAGCGTGACTAGGTCTTTCTCCCACATAAACAGACTTCCACAAGCCTCACAGGACTTCCATAGTAGTGAAAACTGCTTTCTCCATCTTCCCTGGCACTTAAACAGGCCTACACGTGCTTCACAGCACCTCCTCGGAGGGTAAAACGGAGTTATCAAGTCTTTGCCACACATAAGCAGGATTGCACGGGCCGCACAGGACCTCATCAGTGGTGAAAACTGCTTTCTCGATCTTCCATGGCACCTACACAGGCCTGCATCTGCTTCACCTCTCCATCTGGGAAGATAAAACGGCTTTGTCAGGTGATTCCCTCACATAAACAAGCTTACACGAGCCTCACAGGACCACGACACTCCTGAAAACTTCGTTGTCGATCTTCCCTGGTACTTAAACAGGCCTACACGTACTTCACGGCACCTCCTCGGAGGGTAAAAAGGAGTTATAAGGTCTTTCCCACACATAAACAGGCTTGCACAAGCCTCACAGGACTTCCATAGTAGTGAAAACTGCTTTCTCTGTCTTCCCTGGCACTTAAACAGTCCTACACGTGCTTCACAGCACCAGGTAAAAAGGTTTTCCCACGTCTTTCCGGCGCATAAACGGTCTTGCACCAACCTCACAGGACTTCCACGGTGGTGAAAACTGCTTTCTCGATCTTCCCTAGCACTTAAACAGGCCAGTACATGCTTCACAGCACATCCTCGGTGATTAAAACGACTTTGTCAGGTAATTTCCTCACATAAAAAGGCTTGCACGAGCTTGATAGGACCACCACAGCGGTGATAAACGCTTTCTCGATCTTCTCTGGCAGTTAAACAGGATTGCAGGTGCTTTACAGCACTTCCTCGGAGGTTAAAACCTCTTTACAAGGATTTCCCGCACACAAACATGCTTGCACTGAACTCTCACTGTCTCCACAGCGGTGAAAACTGCTTTCTCATCATCTCTGGAACTTAAACAGGCCTCCACGTGCTTCATAGCACCTCCTAGGAGATTAAAACGGCGTCATCAAGTCGTTCCCGCATATAAACAGGCTTGCACCAACCTCACAGGGCCTTCAGAGCAGTGAAATCTGCTCTCTCGATCTTCCCTGGCACATAAACAGGCCTACACGTGCTTCACAGCTCCTCGGTGGATAAAACAGCGTGACTAGGTCTTTCCCCCACATAAACAGACTTCCACAAGCCTCACAGGACTTCCATAGTAGTGAAAACTGCTTTCTCCATCTTCCCTGGCACTTAAACAGGCCTACACGTGCTTCACAGCACCTCCTCGGAGGGTAAAACGGAGTTATCAGGTCTTTACCACACATAAGCAGGATTGCACGGGCCGCACAGGACCTCAACAGTGGTGAAAACTGCTTTCTCGATCTTCCATGGCACCTACACAGGCCTGCATCTGCTTCACCTCTCCATCTCGGAGGATAAAACGGCTTTGTCAGGTGATTCCCTCACATAAACAAGCTTACACGAGCCTCACAGGACCACGACACTCCTGAAAACTTCGTTCTCGATCTTCCCTGGTACTTAAACAGGCCTACACGTACTCCACAGCACCTCCTCGGAGGGTAAATGGGAGTTATCAGGTCTTTCCCACACAAAAGCAGGCTTGCACGAGCGGCACAGGACTTCAATAGTAGTGAAAACTGCTTTCTCTGTCTTCCCTGGCACTTAAACAGTCCTACACGTGCTTCACAGCACCAGGTAAAAATGTTTTCCCACGTCTTTGCGGCACATAAATGGTCTTCCACCAACCTCACAGGACTTCCACAGTGGTGAAAACTGCTTTCTCGTTCTTCCCTAGCACTACAACAGGCCAATACATGCTTCACAGCACCTCCTCGGTGGTTAAAACGGCTTTGTCAGGTAATTTCCTCACATAAAAAGGCTTGCACGAGCCTCATAGGACCACCACAGTGGTGGTAAATGCTTTCTCGATCTTCTCTGGCAGTTAAACAGGATTGCAGGTGCTTTACAGCACTTCCTCGCAGGTTGAAACCTCTTTACAAGGATTTCCCGCACACAAACATGCTTGCACTAAGCTCTCACTGTCTAGACACCGGTGAAAACTGCTTTCTCATCATCTCTAGAACTTAAACAGACCTTCACGTGCTTCACAGCACCCCTTAGGAGGTTCAAACGGCGTCATCAAGTCGTTCCCGCATATAAACAGGCTTGCACCAACCTCACAGGGCCTTCACAGAGGTGAAATCTGCTCTTTCGATCTTCCCTGGCACATAAACAGGCCTACACGTGCTTCACAGCTCCTTCTCGGAGGATAAAACGGCGTGACCAGGTATTCCCCCCACATAAACAGGCTTCCACAAGCCTCACAGGACTTCCATAGTAGTTAAAACTACTTTCTCCATCTTCCCTGGCACTTAAACAGGCCTACACGTGCTTCACAGCACCTCCTCGGAGGGTGAAACAGAGTTATCAGGTCTTTGCCACGCATAAGCAGGATTGCACGGGCCGCATAGGACCTCCACAGTGGTGAAAACTGCTTTCTCGATCTTGCATGTCACTTACACAGGCCTGCATCTGCTTCACCTCTCCATCTCGGAGGATAAAACGGCTTTGTCAGGTCATTTCCTCACATAAACAAGCTTACACGAGCCCCACAGGACCACGAAAACTTCGTTCTCGGTCTTCCCTGGCACTTAAACAGTCCTAAACGTGCTTCACAGCACCAGGTAAAAAGATTTTACTACGTCTTTCCGGCACATAAACGGTCTTGCACCTACCTCACAGGACTTCCACAGTGGTGAAAACTGCTTTCTCGATCTTCCCTAGCACTAAAACAGGCCAGTACATGCTTCACAGCACCTCCTCGGTGGTTAAAACGGGTTTGTCAGGTAATTTCCTCACATAAAAAGGCTTGCACGAGCCTTATAGGACCACCACAGTGGTGAAAAATGCTTTCTCGATCTTCTCTGGCAGTTCAACAGGCCTGTACGTGCTTTACATCACTTCCTCGGAAGGAAAACGGCGTTATCATGTCCTTCCCGCATATATACAGGATTGCACCAACCTCACAGGGCCTTCACAGCGGTGAAATCTGTTCTCTCGATCTTCTCCGGCACATAATCAGGCCCACACGTGCTTCACAGCACCTTCTCGGTGGATAAAACGGCGTGAACAGATCTTTCCTTACATAAACAGGCTTTATCAAGCCTCACAGGACTTCCATAGAAGTGAAAACTGCTTTCTCGATCTTCCCTAGCACTTCAACAGGCCTGCACGTGCTTCACAGAACCTCCTCGGTGGTTAAACGGCTTTGTTAGGGAATTTTCTCACATAAATAGGCTTGCACGAGCTTCACAGGGCCTCGACAGTGGTGAAAATTTCTTTCTCAGTCTTCCCTGGCACTTAAACAGGCGTGCACGTGCTTCACAGCACCTCCTAGGAGGTTAAAACGGCGTTATCAGGTCGTCCACGCATATAAACAGGCTTGCACCAACCTCACAGGGCCTTCACAACGGTGATATCTGCTCTCTCGATCTTCTCTGGTGCATAAACAGGCCTACATGTGCTTCACAGCTACTTCTCGGTGGATAAAATGGCGTGAACAGGTATTTCTCCCACATAAACAGGCTTGCAAAAGCCTCACAAAACTTCCATAATTCTCGATCTTTCCTTGAACTTAAACTCGCCTACACGCATATGCTTCACAAGCACCTCATCGGAAGGTAAACGGAGTGATCAGATCTTTCCCACACATAAGCAGGATTGCACGAGCCGCACCGGTCCTCCACAGTGGTGAAAACTACTTTCTCGATCTTCCGTAGCACATAAACACGCCTATACCTGCTTCACAGCACCTCCAAGGAGGTTAAAACGGCGTTACGAGGTCGTCCTCGTATATAAACAGGCTTCCACCAACCTCAAAGGGCTTTCACAGCGGTGAAATCTGCTCTCTCGATCCTCTCTGGCACATAAACAGGCCTACACGTGTTTCACAGCTACTTTTCGGTGGATAAAATTGCGTGACCAGGTCTTTCCCCGACATAAACATGCTTGTAAAAGCCTCACTGGACTTCCATAGTCCTCGATCTTTACTGGCATTTAAACAGGCCTACACGTGCTTCACACCACCTCATCGGATGGTAAAACGGAGTTATCAGGTCTTTCCCACACCTAAGCAGGCTTGCACGAGCCGCTCCGTACCTCCACAGTGGTGAAACTACTTTCTCGATCTCCTGTACCTGCTTCAACGCACCTCCTCGGCAGTGAAAACGGCGCTATCAGGTTTTTTTCCGCACATAAACAGGCTTGCACGAGCCTCATAGGACCACCACAGAGGAGTAAAATGCTTTCTCGATCTTCCCTGGCACTTCAACACGCCTACACGTGCTTCACAGCATCTCCTCGGAGGTTAAAAGCGCTTTACAAGGATTTTCCAAACAGAAATATGCTTGCATTAAGCTCTCACGGCCCCCACAACGGTAAAAACTGCTTTCTCGATCATCTCTGGACCTTAAACAGGCCTTCACGTGCTTCACAGCACCTCCTAGGAGGTTAGAACGGCGTTATCAGGTCGTTCCCGCACATAAACAGGCTTGCACGAGCCTCATAGGACCAGCACAGTGGAGAAAAATGCAGTCTCGATTTTCTCTGGCACTTAAACAGGCCTACACGTGCTTCAGAGCACCTCCTAGGAGGGTAAAACGAAGTTATCAGGTCTTTCCCGCACATAAGCAGACTTGCACGACATCCACAGTGATGAAAACTGCTTTCTTGATCTTCCATGGCACTTAAACTGGCCTGCATCAGCTTCACATCACCTCCTGGGAGGAGAAAACGGCATTGTCAGCTCTTTCCGGCACATGAACGGTCTTGCACCAACCTCATAGGACTTTAATGCAGAGTGGAGAAAACTGTTTGCTCGATCTTCCCTAGCACTTAATCGGGCCAGCAGCACCTCCTCGGTGGTTAAAACGGCTTTATCAGGTAATTTCCTCATATAAACAGGCTTGAACGAGCCTCGCAGGACCTCGACAGCGATGAAGACTTCTTTCTCAGTCTTCCCTGGCACTTAAACAGGCCTACACGTGCTTCACAGCACTTCCTCGGAGGTTAAAACCGCTTTACAAGGACTTCCCACACATAAACATGCTTGCACTAAGCTCTCACGGCCTCCACAGCGGTGAAAACTGCTTTCTCGATCTTCCCAGGGACTTAAACACCTCCTCAAAAGGTAAAACGGAGTTATCAGGTCTTTCCCACACAGAAGCAGGCTTGCACGAGCAGCACAGGACCTCCACAGTGGTGAAAACTGCTTTCTCGATCTTCCGTAGCACGTAAACAGGCCTGCACTTGCTTCAAAGCACTTCCTCAGTGGTGAACACGGCTTTATCAGGTACTTTCCGCAACTAAACAGGCTTGCACGAACCTCACAGGACCTCGACAGTGGGGAAAACTTCCTTCTCAGTCTTCACTGGCACTTAAGCAGGCCAACACGTGCTTCACAGCACCTCCTCGGATGCTAGAACGGCGTTATCAGGTATTTCCCGCACATAAACAGGCTTGCACGAGCCTGATAGGACAACAACAGTGGTGAAAAATGCTCTCTCGATCTTTCCTGGCACTTAAACAGGCTTACACGTACTTCACAGCGTCGCCTCGGAGGTTAAAACCGCTTTACAAGGATTTCCGCCTACAAACATGCTTACACTAAGGTCTCACGGCCTCCACAGCGTTGAAAACTGCTTTCTCGATCATCTCTGGAACTTAAACAGGCCTCCACGTGCTTCACAGCACCTCCTAGGAGGTTAAAACGGCGTTATCAGGCCCTTACTGCATATAAACAGGCTTGCACCAACCTCACAGGGCCTTCATAGCGGTGAAATCTGCTCTCCCGGTCTTCTCCGGCACATAAACAGGCCTACACGTGCTTCACAGCTCCTTCTCGGTGGATAAAACGGCGTGACCAGGTCTCTCCCGCACATAAGCTGGCTTCCACAAGCCGCACAGGGCCTCCACAGTTGTGAAAACTGCTTTCTTGATCTTCCCTAGCACCTCAACTGGCCTGCACGCGCTTCACAGAACATTTTGCAATGGTTAAAACGTCTTTGTCAGGTAATTTTCTCACATAAACAGGCTTGCACGAGCCTCAAAGGACCTCGACAGCGGTGAAAACTCCCTTCACAATCTTTCCTGGTACATAAGCAGGCCTATACGCACTTAACAACACATCCTCGGAGGTTGAAACTGCTCCATCAGGATTTCACACACATAAACTCTGTCGTATAAACCTCACACGGATTCCACTGCGGTGAAAACTGCTTTCTCGACCTTCCAAACCGGCCTGCTCGTGCTTCAGAGCACCTCCTAGGAGGATAAAAAGCCGTTATCAGGACTTTACCGAACATAAACAGGGTTGCACGAGCCTCACAGGACCACTACAGTGGCTTAAACAGGCCTGCACCTACTTCACAGCACCTCCTCGGTGGTTAAAACGGCTTTGTCAGGTAATTTCCTCATATAAATAGGAATGCACGAGATTCACAGGACCACGACTGTGTTGAAAACTTCTTTCTCAGCGTTCCCTGGCACTTAAACAGGCCTACACGTGCTTCACAGCATCTCCTCGAGGGGTAAAACTGAGTTATCAGTTGTTTTCAACACATAATCAGACTTGCACAAGCCGCACAGGATTTCCATAGGAGTAAAAACTGCTTTCTCGATCTTCCCTGGCACTAAAACAGTCCTACACGTGCTTCATAGCACCTCCTCGGAGGGTAAAAAGGTGTTACCAGGTGTTTCCGGCACGTAAACGGTCTTGAACCAACGTCACAGGACTTCCACAGTGGTGAAAACTGCTATATCGATCTTCCATGGCACTTAAACAGGCCATCACATCACCTCTTCGGAGGATAAAACGGCTTTGTGAGGTCTTTCCGGCACATAAACGGGCCTGCACCAACCTTACAGGACTTCAACAGTGGTGAAAACTGCTTTATCGATTTTCCCTAGCACTTAAACAGGCCTTTACCTGCTTAACAGCACCTCCTCAGTGGTAAAACGGCTTTGTCAGGTAATTTCCTCACATAAACAGGCTTGCACGAGCCTCACAAGATCTCGAAAGTGGTGAAAAATTCCTACTCAGTCTTCCCAGGCACTTAAACAGGCAGGCACGTGCTTCACAGCACCTCCTCGGAGGTTGAAACGGCATTTTCAGGTCTTTCCCGAAAATAAACAGGCTTGCACGAGCCTCATAGGACCACCACAGTGGAGAAAATTGCTTTCACATTCTTCCCTGGCTCTTACTCAGGCCTACACGTGCTTCACAACACCTCCTCGGAGGGTAAAAAGGAGTTACCAGGTCGTTGCCGCATATATACAGTCTTGCACCAACCTCACAAGGCCTTCACAGCGGTGAAATCTGCTCTCTCGATCTCCTCTGGCACATGAACAGGCCAACACGTGCTTCACAGCTCCTTCTTGGTGGATAAAACGGCGTGACCAGGTCTTTCCCCCACATAAACAGGCTTGCACAAGCCTCACAGGACTTCCATAGTAGTGAAAACTGCTTTCTCGATCTTCCCTGTCACTTAAACAGGCCTACACGTACTTCACAGCACTTCCTCGGAGGGTAAAAAGGAGTTATCAGGTCTTTCCCACACATAAGCAGGCTTGCACGAGCCGCACAGGACTTCCATAGTAGTGAAAACTCCTTTTTCGGTCTTCCCTGGCACTTAAACAGTCCTACACGTGCTTCACAGCACGAAGGGAAAAAGGTTTTACCACGTCTTCCCGGCACATAAACGGTCTTGCACCAACCTCACAGGACTTCCACAGTGGTGAAAACTGCTTTCTCGATCTTCCCTAGCACTAAAACTGGCCAGCAAATGCTTCACAGCACCTCCTCGGTGGTTAAAACGGCCTTGTCAGGTAATTTCCTCACATAAACAGGCTTGCGCGAGCCCCATAGGACCACCACAGTGGTGAAAAATGCTTTCTCCATCTTCTCTGGCAGTTAAACAGGCCTGCACGTGCTTTACAGCACTTCGTCGGAGGGTAAAACTGCTTTACAAGGATATCCCGCACACAAACATGCTTGCACTAAGCTCTCAGAGCGGTGAAAACTGCTTTCTCGATGATCTCTGAAACTTAAACACGCCTCCACGTGCTTCACAGCACCTCCTAGGAGGTTAAAACGGCGTCATCAGGTCGTTCCCGCATATATACAGGCTTGCACCAACCCCACAGGGCCTTCACAGCGGTGAAATCTGCTCTCTCGATCTTCTCTGGCACATGAACAGGACAAAACGTGCTCACAGATCCTTCTCGGTGGATAAAACGGCGTGACCAGGTCTTTCCCCCACATAAACTGGCTTGCACAAGCCTCACAGGTCTTCCATAGTAGTGAAAACTGCTTTCTCGATCTTCCCTGGCACTTAAACAGTCCTACACGTGCTTCACAGCACGAAGGGAAAAAGCTTTTACCACGTCTTTCCTTCACATAAATGGTCTTCCACCAACCTCACAGGACTTCCACAGTGGTGAAAACTGCTTTCTCGATCTTCCCTAGTACTAAAACTGGCCAGCACATGCTTCACAGCACCTCCTCGGTGGTTAAAACGGCCTTGTCAGGTAATTTCCTCACATAAATAGGCCTGCACGAGCCTCATACGACCACCACAGTGGTTAAAAATGCTTTCTCGATCTTCTCTGGCAGTTAAACAGGCCTGCACGTGCCTTACAGGACTTCCTCGGAGGTTAAAACTGCTTTACAAGGAATCCCGCACACAAACATGCTTGCACTAAGCTCTCAGAGCGGTGAAAACTGCTTTCACGATCTTCTCTGGCACATGAACAGGCCAAAATGTGCTTCACAGATTCTTCTCGGTGGATAAAACGGCGTGACTAGGTCTTTCCCCCACATGAACTGGCTTGCACAAGCCTCACAGGACTTCCATAGTAGTGAAAACTGCTTTCTCGATCTTCCCAGGCACTTAAACAGTCCTACACGTGCTTCACAGCACGAAGGGAATAAGCTTTTACCACGTCTTTCCGGCACATAAATGGTCTTCCACCAACCTCACAGGACCTCCACAGTGGTGAAAACTGCTTTCTCGATCTTCCCTAGCACTAAAACTGGCCAGCACATGCTTCACAGCACCTCCTCGGTGGTTAAAACGGCCTTGTCAGGTAATTTCCTCACATAAATAGGCCTGCACGAGCCTCATACGACCACCACAGTGGTTAAAAATGCTTTCGCGATCTTCTCTGGCAGTTAAACAGGCCTGCACGTGCCTTACAGGACTTCCACGGATGTTAAAACTGCTTTACAAGGAATCCCGCACACAAACATGCTTGCACTAAGCTCTCAGAGCGGTGAAAACTGCTTTCACGATCTTCTCTGGCACATGAACAGGCTAAAACGTGCTTCACAGATTCTTCTCGGTGGATAAAACGGCGAGACTAGGTCTTTCCCCCACATAAACTGGCTTGCACAAGCCTCACAGGGCTTCCATAGTAGTGAAAACTGCTTTCTCGATCTTCACTGGCACTTAAGCAGGCCTACACGTACTTCTCAGCACCTCCTCGGAGGGTAAAAAGGAGTTATCAAGTCTTTCCCACACATAAGCAGGCTTGCATGAGCAGCACAAGACCTCCACAGTGGTGAAAACTGCTTTCTCGATCTTCCATGGCACTTAAAGAGACTTGCATCTGCTTCACATCACCTCCTCGGAGGGGAAAAAGGTTTTACCACGTCTTTCACTCACATAAGCAGGCTTGCAAGAGCCGCACAGGACTTCCACAGTGGTGAAAACAGCTTTCTCGATCTTCCATGGCACTTAAAGAGACCTGCATCTGCTTCATATCACTTCCTCGGAGGATAAAACCGTGTTGTCAGGTCGTTCCAGCACATAAACGGTCTTGCACCAACCTAACAGGACTTCCACAGTGGTGAAAACTGCTTTATCGATCTTTCCTAGCACTTAAACAGGCCAGACGTTGCCAGGTAATTTCCTCACTTAAGCAGGAGCCTCACAGGACCCCGACAGTCGTGTAAACTTCCTTCTCAGTCCTCCCTGGCACTTAAACAGGCCTGCACGTGCTTCACAGCACCTCCTCGGCGGTGAAAACGGCGTTATCAGGTCTTTCCTGCACATAAAGATGCTTGCGCGAGCCTCATAGGACCACCACAGTGGTGAAGAATGCTTTCTCGATCATCCCTGTCACGTAAGCTGGCCTATACGTGCTTCACAGCATCTCCTCGGAGGTTAAAACCGATTTACAAGGATTTCCCGCACACAAACATGCTTGCACTAAGCTTTCACGGTGATGAAAACTGCTTTCTCGATCATTTCTGGAACATAAAGAGGCTTCCACGTGCTTCACAGCACCTCCTAGGATGTTAAAACGGCGTCATCAGGTCGTTCCCGCATATAAACAGGGTTGCACCAACCTCACAGAACTTCCACAGTGGTGAAAACTGCTTTCTCGATCTTCCCTAGCACAGAAACAGACCAGCACATGCTTCACAGCACCTCTTCGGTGGTTTAAACGGCTTTTTCATGTAATTTCCTCACATAAACAGGCTTGCACGAGGCACATAGGACTACCAAGTGGTGAAAAATGCTTTATCGATCTTCCCTGGCAGTTAAACAAGCCTACACGTGCATCACAGCATCTCCTTGGAGGTCAAAACCGCTTTACAAGGATTTCCCGCACACAAACATGTTTGCACTAAGCTCTCACGGCCTCCACAGCGGTGAAAACTGCTTTCTCGATCATCTCTGGAACTTAAACAGGCTTCTACGTGCTTCACAGCACCTCCTAGGAGGTTAAAACGGCGTCATCAGGTTGTTCCCGCATATAAACAGGCTTGCACCAACCTCACAGGGCCTTCACAGCGGTGAAATCTGTTCTCTCGATCTTCCCTGGTGCATAAACAGGCCTACACGTGCTTCACAGGTCCTTCTCGGTGGATAAAACGGCGTGACCAGGTCTTTCCCCAACATAAACCGGCTTGCACAAGCCTCACAGGACTTCCATAGTAGAGAAAACTGCCTTCTCGATCTTCCCTGGCACTTAAACAGGCCTATACGTACTATACAGCATCTCCACGGAGGGTAAAAAGGTTTTACCACGTCTTTCACTCCAATAAGCAGGCTTGGACGAGCCGCACAGGACCTCCACAGTGGTGAAAACTGCTTTCTCGATCTTCCATGGTACTGAAACTGACCTGCATCTGCTTCACATCGTCTCCACGGAGGATAAAACGGCGTTGTCAGGTCGTTGCGGCACATAAACGGTCTTGCACCAACCTCACAGGACTTCCACAGTGGTGTAAACTGCTTCATCGATCTTCCCTAGCACTTAAACAGGCCTCCACGTGCATCACAGCGCCTCCTAGGAGGTTAAAACGGCGTCATCAGGTCGTTCCCGCATATAAACTGGCTTCCACCAACCTCACAGGGCCTTCAAAGCGCTGAAATCTGCTCTCTCGATCTTCTCTGATACATGAACAGCCCAACACGTGCTCCACAGCTCCTCTTGGTAGTTAAGACGGCGTGACCAGTTCTTTCCCACACATAAACAGGCTTGCACAAGCCTCACACGATTTCCATAGCAGTGAAAACTGCTTTCTCGATCTTCCCTGGCACTTAAACAGGCCTACACGTACTTCACAGCACCTCCTCGGAGGGTAAAAAGGAGTTATCAGGTCTTTCCTACACATAAGCAGGCTTACACGAGCCGCACAGGACCTCCACAGTGGTGTAAACTGCTTTCTCGTTCTTCCATGGCACATATACAGGTCTGCAGGAGGTGGTGTGAAGCAAATGTTTTACCTCTGCAAACGGCGTTGACAGGTCGTTCCGGCACATAAACGGTTTTGCACCAACCTCACAGGGCTTGCATAGTGGTGAAAACTGCTTCATCGAACTTCCCTAGCACGTAAATAGGCCAGCACCTGCTTCACAGTAACTCCTCGGTGGTTAAACGACTTTGTCAGGTAATTTCCTTTCTGAAACAGGCTTGCACGAGCCTCGCAGGACCTCGACAGTGGTGAAAACTTCCTTCTCAGTCTTCCCTGGCACTTGAACAGGCCTGCACGTGCTCCACAGTACCTCCTAGGCGGTGAAAACGGCGTTATCAGGTCGCGACCCGATCGACACCACCGCACCTAAAATTTGGAACATTTTAGACAGAGGGAGAAGGCCTGGTGAATCTTACCACGTGATCCGCGGCACAGGCGTCACATGTCGTCACGCATATATGTAAAGCCATTCTGTAAGACGAGACAAGCGCCGACGGAGAATAAACATCAAGCATAAAAAACATCCGAGCTAGTAAGAATAGCTCCGAAGGGTTGCCGAATAATAAGCGAGAAATATCCGCAATGACAAAGTTAGCTAACGTAGCGAAAAAGAAGCCGCTTTTTGCAACGCTTGCAGCAGAACCATCCTTCAGCGGTTCTCGGTTGTATTATAGAGGTAATCGGTAGCTCTGCGGAGCGAGCATAATCAGTCGTTCCGCCAGTGACAAGTATACGGGGATTATTGAAAAAACAGGAAGTCAAAACGAAGGCGCATTCCAATGTTCAATTAACGGTATCTTGTCTTCCGGTGAGTTTTCAAAGTCTCTTGCCAACAAACGAGAAGCAGTATGCGCCTACCTTGCCAGCGACTTTTTAGACCAGTCAGTCTACTATCGATATCCAACGTTTCAAGCTTTAGACTCTTACCGCTTCGTGTAAGGAAGCCGTTGTTTACGAATGGTTCGATCGTACCTCGTGTGCAAGGGGTACGGTTTAGCTTGGCACGTTTCGTTTCGCCCCCCCTGAGCTACATGAAACAGGTACCATTCGAAAGGGCTGGAATCGGGCTACAAAATATATAGAAACTAAGCGTGTACACGGTACAGGGTCTGAGATACGTGCTGTGGTATGCGGACCAAAATTCAGAAACCCCGCATTCGCCACGTGGTGAAAAGATGTCTACCAACGAAGCAAGCGTTCGTAAAAGCACTTGTAACGGTACACAGAATCTCTGTGCTCTTTCCAAGAGCGTCTGAAACGAAGACTTAAGCCATCTTGAGCAGTGGAAAAGTGATTTGCAGCAGTTCCTCCTGCAGTACACACTATCCCTCCTGAGTTTATCATTAGATGGATAAAGTGAGAGTTTTAGAAGCAAAAGCCTAGTTGCCGTGTACCTTGATATAGTATGGTAGTGATTGCATATATCTCTGTGCCTCTATTTTGCGACTACTAATTCATCCCTCGTATTCTACAGCATGATCACACTATTTATAAGCACTGTAACCCTGAAAGGAGTAACTTGCACCGGACATTCACACTTGTCCCCCAGCCTTGGAGTGTTGCATGATGTTTTGTTGTGGGGAGCAGGGAACTTTGATAGATGTATTATTACAGACAGTCTCGCTTACACCAAATGTTCTGCCAGGAAGTTGTTGTAGCAGCATAGCGAGGACCTCTACCCTCTGAGATTCACAGTTGTGCATGATCTTGTACACAAAGTGGATAAGCTCCAAGATACTTAAGTTCTGGCAGTGTAACCGAACATAGTGAGTTTGTAATGCTATACAGTTCAGGTTGCTGCATGCAGCCAGTGAGTCACTCTACACACCATTGTAGTTGTGTAAAGAAAGGGTCTACTAGAGGATGTGGTCCTAGCTGTAGAAGGAACAACTGCAGCAATACTGTTAATGCTGTTACATTGCTGTAGCTACCCATAGTATCCCAGCAACAGCATGTATCACTACATCGTACTAGCAGGATGAACTGCTGCATTATGAGCTGCTCAGGATGGAGGTGGTAGTGAAAGTGGAGACTGATGAAGATAATCACACTTCGAAGGGAAGATGAAGGCGAAGAGCCTGAAGAACAGATTTAGCACTGAGCTCTTGTCTGTTGTGTACTCTTTCGTATCTTTTCTCCTGAGTATATCCCCCCTCCCCCCAATCATGCACTGCATGGTGATCACTTCAGTGTCTTCAGTGCTATGTCATACTCCAGCCTCTTTGTCTGTGTTATACAGGATAATAGCCCTTTTCATGGCTTAATCTTACTGTGATATAGGTACATACAAGCATGTGTTTTGTTACTACTTACTTTGCACATGCATGCGTCAACCGCAATTTTTTGGTCCGCATACCACAGCATGTATCTCAGACCCTGTACCGTGTACACGCTTAGTTTCTGCATATTTTGTAGCCCGATTCCAGCGCTTTTGAATGGTACCTGTTTCAAGTAGCTCAGGGGGGGCGAAACGAAACGTGCCAAGCTAAACCGTACCCCTTGCGCACGAGGTACGATCGAACCATTCGTAAACAACGGCTTCCTTACACGAAGCGGTAAGAGTCTAAAGCTTGAAACGTATAGTAGACTGACTGGTCTAAAAAACCGCTGCTTCTCGTTTGTTGGCAAGAGACCCTAGAAACTTACCGGAAGACAAGGTACCGTTAATTAAACGATGGAATTTTTGTACGTATACACTTTCCGTTTTTTCAATAATTGTCCGTATATTGTCACTGGCGGAACGACTGTAATCGGGAATAATCGGAAGGCAACATTGAGCGGAAATGAGCGCGCGCGCAGGGTGCTTCCGCTGCGCGCATGGGTGTTAAGCTGTTAGAGGTGTGCCTTTCTATTCATAAGGGATGTTTCATGTCTGACTCCTCTGTGGTGAAGCTTGTTTTGACAAAGATCACGATAAAAGCAGCTAAGTAGCACTACACTCTGAAGGGTGGATCAACAGCGCTATCTTATGGGCCCAGTTTTTATTAATTGATTAACTTGCTTCATGAGCATAATAGGGAGACAGAAAGAGCGTAGTTTGAAGCATTCTAGCATAGCATAAAGGGTGAATTTTGCCTCAGGCCACCCTCAAAGTGATCAAAAATATGATAGACTAATGGCATGCATTGATTTCTTTTCCAGATAAAATTGTATCTACAAAGATGTGAACTGCTCAAATTCCTATTGTCACATCTGCCCTTTTCTATTGGACTCTTGGAGACACATTGTCTCTTACTCCCGAAGTCAATACTTCATGTTGAAGATGTGGACACAAGTGTGACTGAATGGTGTATCAACTGCAGAGCCATCTTATGCGAAACCTGCAACCAAGGACATTTTCTGATAGACAAGGATGTCATTTATTTGTCATAGTGGATTAGCCTCGTCCCCGGCACAAAATGGGGAAGAAACTGGTCAAACTGCCTCCATCAAGTCACTGCCACAGTAGAATGCTGCCTGCTTTTTGTAGATGGTACTCATTCACATAGACATGAAAGCAAAGGCAGGTTTAGCCGTGCAGTATACAATAATTGTATTCCTCAGTGACGTCTCATCAGTTGTAGTATGACCAGACTGATCCTCTCTTTGCGATAGTCTGTTGCACAAATCATATTTATTATAGGCTTCACATTGTGAAGAGCATTCACGGTCAGAGATACAATATAATCCAGATTAACTATATTGCTGGCATTTTGGACGGCTCTACTACATATGCCCAAATTTCACAGGTTGGCAGGCTTAGCTGGTAGCAGAAACGCTGCGCTATACGCTGTTCATGTTATGCAGATGTATAGAGTTCAAGGGTTTAACTCCACCCATCCACGTATGCGCAGTTTGTTAGCATAAACTTCGTACAAATTTGCATCCCTTGGTACGGTTAGCGCTTGGAACGACGCTTAAGGTAAGGTGCTGGTATTATGAGTCAGAGGGTGTTGTGGGTCCACATGTACTAAAATTTCCAAACTTGGTGTCCATTTAGGGTACATGCAGGTGCCATTATCTAGCAACTTCCCTTATCGTAATGTGTTTGTTATGAAGTATTTTTCAAGGTTTGATGATTTCGTGGACCTCAAAGTATGAACGCTGTATTATCATTAAGAAAAATGGCGAGTAGCACAAAGAGAGATTATAAAATGCTAGGATACAGTTTGAGCTCCATCTAAAAATGTTTCAATCAATAAAGCTCCTGGTGACTCATAATACCAGCAGGCTACTCATAATACATGCAAGAGTGCTTTGTAGAGGTTCTTTGTTTGAGAACCACAGCCTAGGGGGAAAAATACCAACTTTATTTTTTGAGTGGCACATTCTCTGGAGAAATGTTTTGAACCTTTAGATGCGGCTGAAAAAACAAATTACACTAATGAGTAGTAATTCAGCTAAGGTGGCTCATAATACAGCATCTACAGTAGAATCTCGATATGTACAGACATGAGAAAAAAATTACGGGTTTTACCCCAAATTTAGGTTTTAACCCTCTCCCTACGAGATTTAACCACCAAATTTCTGCCCGCAGGCATGCATTCAGAGAATATGCAGCACACAAGGGAGAAGAGAACGAGTAAGCACAGTATGAGTGTAGTATTAAAACTAGACACTATTGAATATCAGAAAAGGCTGGCAACTAGGGGAAACAGAGGTGAAAAAAATCAAAGTTCTATCCATGAGGGTGCGTGCACTTTTCGTCCAACTAAAAAATCAATTTTTTTGAAAAAGAATTTCAGCCGATTTCATCGTACTTTGACCTACCAGAAAATGAAAAATCAAACTCGCGTGGCATATTTCCTTTTTTCTTTCCCGTGGCAAAAAGAAAAACATATTCAAATTATGCATACCTTCTGCAATATCATAATATGCTTTAAATCTTTACCTAGTTTGATTGCACCGTTAAAATTCTCATTTCTATACTGTCACAAGTGTCAGGGAAGATCGAGAAAGCAGTTCTCACCACTCTGGTGGTTCTAGGAAACACCCTAGTTTTCATCGCTGAGGAGAAAGCAGTTTCCTCCAATGTAGAAGTCCTGATGTGTTCGAAGCACCTTACAATGCCGTTTTCACCTCCGAGGAGGTGTTGTTAAGCACATGTAGGCCTGTTTAGAAACCCTCTACTGTGGAAGTGCTATTAAGCTGGAGCAAGCATGTTTATGTTGATAGTAAATGGAACTGTTTGATTTTGTGTTGTTTGGTAAATTGTTTCAGGGAAGTGGAAAAATCACAACCGTACCTGGGCTATTTTTTTCTCAAAAATGAGAGCAAACATCAGATTATGAATGTACATACCAAGTGGAACTGTTTGATACCCATTTTGTCTTCTTCGTTCATGTATTAGCTTTTTCAGGGATGAAATTGTTAGTTAAGTTGTTAAACCACAGCCGTACCTATTTTAAGAACACTTACTCCAAAATGGAAACATAAGATTATAAATGTACTCAGTAAATGGAACTGTTTTATACCAATTTTGTGTTGTTTGGGATGAAACGGTTAGTTCTAGCGATACGTTTCTTCAAAAGACTTTAAGCTGTCCGTTTCCTTCTGACAACACTGCGACCATGTGGCATTCAGGCATTGTTGCCCCGTAAACCTGGAGTAGTTGCTGGGAAGTGAGGAGAGACTGTCGCATATGCTAACGTCATTCTCATGGAAGCTGGACAGAATCCAGTGATGTCGTTCACTCACAAACAGTATCTGCAAAGCTGAGCAGTAGCTATGCGGACTTACAGTATTTGAATGCACTTTCGCTCGGAGCTCTGCCATGCGTTTCCTTTGCTTCAAAATCATCCTCAGTTGAATAAGTAAACGAGCCTCCCTACCATACGAGGAGGGAGTCTTGTCTGGTAGATCGGTAGGCAAACAAAATGATGTAAGCTCACCCACCCTCACACTCACCCCCATACCCCCTCACCTTACCCTCACACCCTCACCCCCTCACCCTCACCCTCACCTTCGATACTGATCAGTTTGCTGCTGCCAGAAACGTATCCCTTCTCTGACTCCATGATCTACATATCGGCGGATAGCACGTGAAAAAAGGCACAAAATATGTTACCCGTCACCCTCACCCTTACTCCCTCACCCTTCACCCTTAACCTCACCTTCACCCTCACCTCACCCCTCACCTTCAATCCTCACCCCCTCACCCTCACTTTCCATACTGATCGAGACAGGCCCATTTTACATATTTTTTCTCGGGCTTATCCGCCGATTTTATGCTAGAAGCAAAACTTCTCAGACTGATATATTTTCGGAACTCAGACGTCAAAGGTCTAATTAAAGCATGGTAGCATGGTAGCAACTGTGCCTGATCATCAGTGTAACGAGACATGCTGGGGCTGGGATAATTTTCGATAATTTTGTAAAACAATGCGTAACTTCTTTGCCGCCTCCTCCGAAGAGGAAAGACTAAAATACTTGCCCTTCCACTGGCCTTGCCTATGAACCTGCAGTGGTTGCCAAACTTGGCCAGCAATGTGATACTTGTCTGCTAGTAGAATCCTTTTCAGAAGGATAGGTGCTTGAACAGATGCAGTATTTCTTTTGCTAAATCCCTGGTAGAAGACTGTTTGGAGTTGATTTCAGTATATACTAGCCCACCTATCCTACAGTTCTTATGTCTGCTGGACCTCTGCGTGTGCAACAAGAGTATCAACTGGTTCCTCCAGGAATAATATATAACGTCTACGTGGATTGGAAACGGCTCCGGATACTACTAAAGTGCATAAACAGTCATCGTTATGCCCTGTTGTGCTGGCAAATCTCGGCAACCAAACAGTACTAAGCCTTTTACAATCATTTTACAACAGAAAGCTGGAGTCGGTCCGTCCGAGGTACAAGACGTCTGAGAACCACACCTGGTACACACGTTTATCGCAATTTTTCTCAAAATGGCCGCTCGAAAAGCCGATTCAGCAACTTCAAAGTCGTCTTGAACAGCACAGCTACTACTGACTCCCTTATAATATATTATTATTAATATATTATCCCTGGTTCCTCTATCTGTAAATTTGTCAAAGTCCTTTGTAATCCATGCATGTGACAAATTTCTAGCGGCAGAATTAGCAGAACTCATGAAATTGTGCATGCTGTAGAGCTTCAAATTGACCCCCCACTGTGCATCACCCCAGCACAGCTGATGAGGTTTGGTATTGGCCGAAACGCATTCTGCGCAGTGGGTGACTTTGCATAACATCTTAGGCCCATTTTATAAGGGAGATGTGGTTCGTTGATTGTTCATGCACATATTCAAATTATGCATACCTTCTGCAATGTCATAATATGCTTTTGATTGCACCGTTAAAACTCTCATTTCTATACTGTCACACTTGCAGTCTCATACTGCAATGAAAGGAAGAACACTTCATTATACACTCAGGACACACTGTGCACAGATGAACCTTCCCCTAGAATCCCTCTCTTTCAGCACTGGAAAAGACAACATAATCAAAGAGAGGCTGGGTATACATTTACACCTTTACTTCAAGTGTTACTGTGCTATCATCTCTAAGCTGGATAAAGCTTGCATTTGACTGATATTCACTTTTTCGATGAATGCATGAGTGTTCAACTTGCTCCTTTGGATTCTTTGTACGTTCTATCATCGAACATGGCATGCAAGTAGATCAACCTCAGACCCCTGATCCCACATGCAAAATGTCTGCATGTGCAAATGCTGCCATGTAGGGTCAACTCTTATTTTGTCCACTCTATAATGTTCATAAACAATAGTATACACGGACAAACACACACCACAGCAATGCACAGCAGTTTTATAGTTGTGCACCAAACCCAACAGTCAAGGCTCATGGGTGCGTGCACTTTTCGTCCAACTAAAAAATCAATTTTCTGGAAAAAGAATTTCAGCTGATTTCATCGTACTTTGACCTACCAGGAAATGAAAAATCAAACTCGCGTGACATATTTTCTTTTTTCTTTCCCGTGGCAAAAATAAAAACAGAATTCAGAAACGCGCGTTTCTTTTTCATTTATCTGAAGAAAGCATAAAAGGAATTCAGACTGATGCATTCCTTTTTCATTTTTCTGAAGGAAACAAAAAAGGAATTCAGAATGGTTGGTTCCTTTTTTTCTTTTTCTGACAAGAAATTGGATTTGCCTGCAACCTCCAGGTAGCCTTGTTCCCAGGCTCTCCCCCGCACACGAATGGGGATTGGGAACGAGGCTACCCTCCAGGAGTATCTTCATTAGTAATCTTTGACCTCAAGATCTTCCCATATATGCATTAGTGATTACCTGGCCTCATGGTGGGGGAGAATGGGGGTCTGGGAGATCTCGTCACATGCAGTGCACAATGTCACATCACATGGACTGAAGGTAGACGTGGTGTGTGGTTCCCCACCATTAACTTTGCATTGATCAGTCTACCTTCAGTCCATGTGACGTGACATCATTCACTGCATGTGACAAGATTTCCCAGACTACGTTCTCCCCCAACAAGAGGCTAGGTGATCACTAATCAATGTATGCATGCATGGGAAGATCTTGAGGTCAAAGATCACTAATGAAGTGCAACGTCATACTCCTGGAGGATAGCCTCGTTCCCAATCCCCATTCGCATGCGGGGGGGGGGGGGGGGGGAGGAGCCTGGGAACAAGGCTACCTGGAGGGTGCAGGCAAATCCAATTTCCTGTCAGAAAAAAGGAAAAAGGAATTCATCATTCTGAACTCCTTTTATGCTTTCTTCAGGTAAATGAAAAAGAAACGCGCGTTTCTGAATTCTGTTTTTCTTTTTGCCACGGGAAAGAAAAAAGGAAATATGCCACGCGAGTTTGATTTTTCATTTCCTGGTGGGTCAAATTACGATGAAATCAGCTGAAATTCTTTTTCCAGAAAATTGATTTTTTAGTTGGACGAAAAGTGCACGCACCCATGAGCCTTGACTGTTGGGTTTGGTGCACAACTATAAAACTGCTGTGCATTGCTGTGGTGTGTGTTTGTCCGTGTATACTATTGTTTATGAACATTATAGAGTGGACAAAATAAGAGTTGACCCTACATGGCAGCATTTTGCACATGCAGACATTTTGCATGTGGGATCAGGGGTCTGAGGTTGATCTACTTGCATGCCATGTTCGATGATAGAACGTACAAAGAATCCGAAGGAGCAAGTTGAACACTCATGCATTCATCGAAAAAGTGAATATCAGTCAAATGCAAGCTTTATCCAGCTTGGAGATGATAACACAGTAACACTTGAAGTAAAGGTGTAAATGTATACCCAGCCTCTCTTTCATTATGTTCTCTTTTCCAGTGCTGAAAGAGAGGGATTCTAGGGGAAGGTTCATCTGTGCACAGTGTGTCCTGAGTCCTCTGGTGCTCTGAAAGGGGTGCTGTGTATAATGAAGTGTTCTTCCTTTCATTGCCTGCACCTGCTCCACAGCACCAACACGGTGGGTAAAACGGCTGTGTCAGATAATTTCTTCAGGCTAGCATAAGCCTCACAGGACTTCGAGAGTAGTGAAAACTGCTTTATCGAACTTCCCTAGCACGTAAACAAGTCAACACCTGCTTCACAACAACTCCTTGGTGGTTTAAACAACTTTGTAAGGTAATTTCATTTCTTAAACAGGCTTGCACGAGCCTCACAGGACCTTGTAAATGGTAAACACTTCCTTCCAAGTCTTCCTTCGCACTTAAACAGGCCTCCACGTGCTTCACAGCACCTCCTAGGATGTTAAAACGGAGTTATCAGGTCTTTCCCATACATAAGCAGGCTTGCACGAGCCGCACAGGACCTCCACAGTGGTGAAAACTGCTTTCTCGATCTTCCATGGCACTTAAACAGACCTGCATCTGCTTCACATCACCTCCTCGGAGGATGAAACGGCGTTGTCAGGTCGTTCCAGCACATAAACGGTCTTTCACCAACCTCACAGGACTTCCACAGCAGTGAAAACTACTTTATCGATCTTCCCAAGCACTTAAACAGGCCAGCACCTGCTTCACAGCACCTCCTCAGTGGTTAAAACGACTTTGGCAGGTAACTTCCTCACATAAACAGCCTTGCACGAGCCTCACATGACCTCGACAGTCGTAAAACCTTCCTTCTCCGTCTTCCCTGGCACTTAAACAGGACTGCACGTACTTCACAGCACCTCCTCGGCGGTGAAAACGGCGTTATCAGGTCTTTTCCGCATATAAAGATGCTTGCACGAGCCTCATATGACCACCACAGAGGTGAAAAATGCTTTATCTTCCCTGGCTTGCTTCACAGCATCTCCTCGGAGGTTAAAACGGCGTCATCAGGTCGTTCCCGCATTTAAACAGGGTTGCACCAACCTCACAGGACTTCCACAATGGTGAAAACTGCTTTCTCGATCTTCCCTAGCACTAAAACAAGCCAGCACATGCTTCACAGCACCTCCTCGGTAGTTAAAACGGCCTTGTCAGGTAATTTCCTCACATAAACAGGTTTGCACGAGCCTCATAAGACCACCAGAGTGGTGAAATATGGTTTATCGATCTTCCCTGGCAGTTAAACAGGCCTACACGTGCTTCACAGCATCTCCTCGGAATTAAAAACCGCTTTACAACGTTTTCCCGCACATAAACATGTTTGCACTAAGCTCTCACTGCCTCCACAGCGGTGAAAACTGCTTTCTCGATCATCTCTTGAACTTAAACAGACTTCCACGTGCTTCACAGCACCTCCTAGGAGGTTAAAACGGCGTCATCAAGTCGTTCCCACATATAAACAGGCTTGCACCAACCTCACAGCGCCTTCACAGCGGTGAAATCTGCTCTCTCGATCTTCTCCAAGTGCTTCACAGCTCCTTCTCGGTGGATAAAACGGCGTGACCAGGTCTTTCCCCCACATAAACAGGCTTCCAGAAGCCTCACAGGACTTCCATAGTAGTGAAAACTGCTTTCTCCATCTTCCCTGGCACTTAAACAGGCCTACACGTACAACACAGCATCTTCTCGGAGGGTAAAGAGGAGTTATCAGGTCTTTCCCACACATGATCAGGCTTGCACGAGCCGCAAGAGACCTCTCCACAGTGGTGAAAACTGCTTTCTCGATCTTCAATGGCACTTACACAGGCCTGCATCTGCTTCACATCTTCATCTCGGAGGATAAAACGGCTTTGTCAGGTGATTTCCTCACATGAACAAGCTTACACGAGCGTCACAGGACCACGACAGTGTTGCAAACTTCTTTCTTGATCTTCCCTGGCACTTAAACAGGCCTTCACGTACTTCACGGCACCTCCTCGGAGGGTAAAAAGGAGTTATAAGGTCTTTCCCACACATAAACAGGCTTGCACAAGCCTCACAGGACTTCCATAGTAGTGAAAACTGCTTTCTCTGTCTTCCCTGGCACTTAAACAGTCCTACACGTGCTTCACAGCACCAGGTAAAAAGGTTTTCCCACGTCTTTCCGGCGCATAAACGGTCTTGCACCAACCTCACAGGACTTCCACGGTGGTGAAAACTGCTTTCTCGATCTTCCCTAGCACTTAAACAGGCCAGTACATGCTTCACAGCACATCCTCGGTGATTAAAACGACTTTGTCAGGTAATTTCCTCACATAAAAAGGCTTGCACGAGCTTGATAGGACCACCACAGCGGTGATAAACGCTTTCTCGATCTTCTCTGGCAGTTAAACAGGATTGCAGGTGCTTTACAGCACTTCCTCGGAGGTTAAAACCTCTTTACAAGGATTTCCCGCACACAAACATGCTTGCACTGAACTCTCACTGTCTCCACAGCGGTGAAAACTGCTTTCTCATCATCTCTGGAACTTAAACAGGCCTCCACGTGCTTCATAGCACCTCCTAGGAGATTAAAACGGCGTCATCAAGTCGTTCCCGCATATAAACAGGCTTGCACCAACCTCACAGGGCCTTCAGAGCAGTGAAATCTGCTCTCTCGATCTTCCCTGGCACATAAACAGGCCTACACGTGCTTCACAGCTCCTCGGTGGATAAAACAGCGTGACTAGGTCTTTCCCCCACATAAACAGACTTCCACAAGCCTCACAGGACTTCCATAGTAGTGAAAACTGCTTTCTCCATCTTCCCTGGCACTTAAACAGGCCTACACGTGCTTCACAGCACCTCCTCGGAGGGTAAAACGGAGTTATCAGGTCTTTACCACACATAAGCAGGATTGCACGGGCCGCACAGGACCTCAACAGTGGTGAAAACTGCTTTCTCGATCTTCCATGGCACCTACACAGGCCTGCATCTGCTTCACCTCTCCATCTCGGAGGATAAAACGGCTTTGTCAGGTGATTCCCTCACATAAACAAGCTTACACGAGCCTCACAGGACCACGACACTCCTGAAAACTTCGTTCTCGATCTTCCCTGGTACTTAAACAGGCCTACACGTACTCCACAGCACCTCCTCGGAGGGTAAATGGGAGTTATCAGGTCTTTCCCACACAAAAGCAGGCTTGCACGAGCGGCACAGGACTTCAATAGTAGTGAAAACTGCTTTCTCTGTCTTCCCTGGCACTTAAACAGTCCTACACGTGCTTCACAGCACCAGGTAAAAATGTTTTCCCACGTCTTTGCGGCACATAAATGGTCTTCCACCAACCTCACAGGACTTCCACAGTGGTGAAAACTGCTTTCTCGTTCTTCCCTAGCACTACAACAGGCCAATACATGCTTCACAGCACCTCCTCGGTGGTTAAAACGGCTTTGTCAGGTAATTTCCTCACATAAAAAGGCTTGCACGAGCCTCATAGGACCACCACAGTGGTGGTAAATGCTTTCTCGATCTTCTCTGGCAGTTAAACAGGATTGCAGGTGCTTTACAGCACTTCCTCGCAGGTTGAAACCTCTTTACAAGGATTTCCCGCACACAAACATGCTTGCACTAAGCTCTCACTGTCTAGACACCGGTGAAAACTGCTTTCTCATCATCTCTAGAACTTAAACAGACCTTCACGTGCTTCACAGCACCCCTTAGGAGGTTCAAACGGCGTCATCAAGTCGTTCCCGCATATAAACAGGCTTGCACCAACCTCACAGGGCCTTCACAGAGGTGAAATCTGCTCTTTCGATCTTCCCTGGCACATAAACAGGCCTACACGTGCTTCACAGCTCCTTCTCGGTGGATAAAACGGCGTGACCAGGTATTCCCCCCACATAAACAGGCTTCCACAAGCCTCACAGGACTTCCATAGTAGTTAAAACTACTTTCTCCATCTTCCCTGGCACTTAAACAGGCCTACACGTGCTTCACAGCACCTCCTCGGAGGGTGAAACAGAGTTATCAGGTCTTTGCCACGCATAAGCAGGATTGCACGGGCCGCATAGGACCTCCACAGTGGTGAAAACTGCTTTCTCGATCTTGCATGTCACTTACACAGGCCTGCATCTGCTTCACCTCTCCATCTCGGAGGATAAAACGGCTTTGTCAGGTCATTTCCTCACATAAACAAGCTTACACGAGCCCCACAGGACCACGAAAACTTCGTTCTCGGTCTTCCCTGGCACTTAAACAGTCCTAAACGTGCTTCACAGCACCAGGTAAAAAGATTTTACTACGTCTTTCCGGCACATAAACGGTCTTGCACCTACCTCACAGGACTTCCACAGTGGTGAAAACTGCTTTCTCGATCTTCCCTAGCACTAAAACAGGCCAGTACATGCTTCACAGCACCTCCTCGGTGGTTAAAACGGGTTTGTCAGGTAATTTCCTCACATAAAAAGGCTTGCACGAGCCTTATAGGACCACCACAGTGGTGAAAAATGCTTTCTCGATCTTCTCTGGCAGTTCAACAGGCCTGTACGTGCTTTACATCACTTCCTCGGAAGGAAAACGGCGTTATCATGTCCTTCCCGCATATATACAGGATTGCACCAACCTCACAGGGCCTTCACAGCGGTGAAATCTGTTCTCTCGATCTTCTCCGGCACATAATCAGGCCCACACGTGCTTCACAGCACCTTCTCGGTGGATAAAACGGCGTGAACAGATCTTTCCTTACATAAACAGGCTTTATCAAGCCTCACAGGACTTCCATAGAAGTGAAAACTGCTTTCTCGATCTTCCCTAGCACTTCAACAGGCCTGCACGTGCTTCACAGAACCTCCTCGGTGGTTAAACGGCTTTGTTAGGGAATTTTCTCACATAAATAGGCTTGCACGAGCTTCACAGGGCCTCGACAGTGGTGAAAATTTCTTTCTCAGTCTTCCCTGGCACTTAAACAGGCGTGCACGTGCTTCACAGCACCTCCTAGGAGGTTAAAACGGCGTTATCAGGTCGTCCACGCATATAAACAGGCTTGCACCAACCTCACAGGGCCTTCACAACGGTGATATCTGCTCTCTCGATCTTCTCTGGTGCATAAACAGGCCTACATGTGCTTCACAGCTACTTCTCGGTGGATAAAATGGCGTGAACAGGTATTTCTCCCACATAAACAGGCTTGCAAAAGCCTCACAAAACTTCCATAATTCTCGATCTTTCCTTGAACTTAAACTCGCCTACACGCATATGCTTCACAAGCACCTCATCGGAAGGTAAACGGAGTGATCAGATCTTTCCCACACATAAGCAGGATTGCACGAGCCGCACCGGTCCTCCACAGTGGTGAAAACTACTTTCTCGATCTTCCGTAGCACATAAACACGCCTATACCTGCTTCACAGCACCTCCAAGGAGGTTAAAACGGCGTTACGAGGTCGTCCTCGTATATAAACAGGCTTCCACCAACCTCAAAGGGCTTTCACAGCGGTGAAATCTGCTCTCTCGATCCTCTCTGGCACATAAACAGGCCTACACGTGTTTCACAGCTACTTTTCGGTGGATAAAATTGCGTGACCAGGTCTTTCCCCGACATAAACATGCTTGTAAAAGCCTCACTGGACTTCCATAGTCCTCGATCTTTACTGGCATTTAAACAGGCCTACACGTGCTTCACACCACCTCATCGGATGGTAAAACGGAGTTATCAGGTCTTTCCCACACCTAAGCAGGCTTGCACGAGCCGCTCCGTACCTCCACAGTGGTGAAACTACTTTCTCGATCTCCTGTACCTGCTTCAACGCACCTCCTCGGCAGTGAAAACGGCGCTATCAGGTTTTTTTCCGCACATAAACAGGCTTGCACGAGCCTCATAGGACCACCACAGAGGAGTAAAATGCTTTCTCGATCTTCCCTGGCACTTCAACACGCCTACACGTGCTTCACAGCATCTCCTCGGAGGTTAAAAGCGCTTTACAAGGATTTTCCAAACAGAAATATGCTTGCATTAAGCTCTCACGGCCCCCACAACGGTAAAAACTGCTTTCTCGATCATCTCTGGACCTTAAACAGGCCTTCACGTGCTTCACAGCACCTCCTAGGAGGTTAGAACGGCGTTATCAGGTCGTTCCCGCACATAAACAGGCTTGCACGAGCCTCATAGGACCAGCACAGTGGAGAAAAATGCAGTCTCGATTTTCTCTGGCACTTAAACAGGCCTACACGTGCTTCAGAGCACCTCCTAGGAGGGTAAAACGAAGTTATCAGGTCTTTCCCGCACATAAGCAGACTTGCACGACATCCACAGTGATGAAAACTGCTTTCTTGATCTTCCATGGCACTTAAACTGGCCTGCATCAGCTTCACATCACCTCCTGGGAGGAGAAAACGGCATTGTCAGCTCTTTCCGGCACATGAACGGTCTTGCACCAACCTCATAGGACTTTAATGCAGAGTGGAGAAAACTGTTTACTCGATCTTCCCTAGCACTTAATCGGGCCAGCAGCACCTCCTCGGTGGTTAAAACGGCTTTATCAGGTAATTTCCTCACATAAACAGGCTTGAACGAGCCTCGCAGGACCTCGACAGCGATGAAGACTTCTTTCTCAGTCTTCCCTGGCACTTAAACAGGCCTACACGTGCTTCACAGCACTTCCTCGGAGGTTAAAACCGCTTTACAAGGACTTCCCACACATAAACATGCTTGCACTAAGCTCTCACGGCCTCCACAGCGGTGAAAACTGCTTTCTCGATCTTCCCAGGGACTTAAACACCTCCTCAAAAGGTAAAACGGAGTTATCAGGTCTTTCCCACACAGAAGCAGGCTTGCACGAGCAGCACAGGACCTCCACAGTGGTGAAAACTGCTTTCTCGATCTTCCGTAGCACGTAAACAGGCCTGCACTTGCTTCAAAGCACTTCCTCAGTGGTGAACACGGCTTTATCAGGTACTTTCCGCAACTAAACAGGCTTGCACGAACCTCACAGGACCTCGACAGTGGGGAAAACTTCCTTCTCAGTCTTCACTGGCACTTAAGCAGGCCAACACGTGCTTCACAGCACCTCCTCGGATGCTAGAACGGCGTTATCAGGTATTTCCCGCACATAAACAGGCTTGCACGAGCCTGATAGGACAACCACAGTGGTGAAAAATGCTCTCTCGATCTTTCCTGGCACTTAAACAGGCTTACACGTACTTCACAGCGTCGCCTCGGAGGTTAAAACCGCTTTACAAGGATTTCCGCCTACAAACATGCTTACACTAAGGTCTCACGGCCTCCACAGCGTTGAAAACTGCTTTCTCGATCATCTCTGGAACTTAAACAGGCCTCCACGTGCTTCACAGCACCTCCTAGGAGGTTAAAACGGCGTTATCAGGCCCTTACTGCATATAAACAGGCTTGCACCAACCTCACAGGGCCTTCATAGCGGTGAAATCTGCTCTCCCGGTCTTCTCCGGCACATAAACAGGCCTACACGTGCTTCACAGCTCCTTCTCGGTGGATAAAACGGCGTGACCAGGTCTCTCCCGCACATAAGCTGGCTTCCACAAGCCGCACAGGGCCTCCACAGTTGTGAAAACTGCTTTCTTGATCTTCCCTAGCACCTCAACTGGCCTGCACGCGCTTCACAGAACATTTTGCAATGGTTAAAACGTCTTTGTCAGGTAATTTTCTCACATAAACAGGCTTGCACGAGCCTCAAAGGACCTCGACAGCGGTGAAAACTCCCTTCACAATCTTTCCTGGTACATAAGCAGGCCTATACGCACTTAACAACACATCCTCGGAGGTTGAAACTGCTCCATCAGGATTTCACACACATAAACTCTGTCGTATAAACCTCACACGGATTCCACTGCGGTGAAAACTGCTTTCTCGACCTTCCAAACCGGCCTGCTCGTGCTTCAGAGCACCTCCTAGGAGGATAAAAAGCCGTTATCAGGACTTTACCGAACATAAACAGGGTTGCACGAGCCTCACAGGACCACTACAGTGGCTTAAACAGGCCTGCACCTACTTCACAGCACCTCCTCGGTGGTTAAAACGGCTTTGTCAGGTAATTTCCTCATATAAATAGGAATGCACGAGATTCACAGGACCACGACTGTGTTGAAAACTTCTTTCTCAGCGTTCCCTGGCACTTAAACAGGCCTACACGTGCTTCACAGCATCTCCTCGAGGGGTAAAACTGAGTTATCAGTTGTTTCCAACACATAATCAGACTTGCACAAGCCGCACAGGATTTCCATAGGAGTAAAAACTGCTTTCTCGATCTTCCCTGGCACTAAAACAGTCCTACACGTGCTTCATAGCACCTCCTCGGAGGGTAAAAAGGTGTTACCAGGTGTTTCCGGCACGTAAACGGTCTTGAACCAACGTCACAGGACTTCCACAGTGGTGAAAACTGCTATATCGATCTTCCATGGCACTTAAACAGGCCATCACATCACCTCTTCGGAGGATAAAACGGCTTTGTGAGGTCTTTCCGGCACATAAACGGGCCTGCACCAACCTTACAGGACTTCAACAGTGGTGAAAACTGCTTTATCGATTTTCCCTAGCACTTAAACAGGCCTTTACCTGCTTAACAGCACCTCCTCAGTGGTAAAACGGCTTTGTCAGGTAATTTCCTCACATAAACAGGCTTGCACGAGCCTCACAAGATCTCGAAAGTGGTGAAAAATTCCTACTCAGTCTTCCCAGGCACTTAAACAGGCAGGCACGTGCTTCACAGCACCTCCTCGGAGGTTGAAACGGCATTTTCAGGTCTTTCCCGAAAATAAACAGGCTTGCACGAGCCTCATAGGACCACCACAGTGGAGAAAATTGCTTTCACATTCTTCCCTGGCTCTTACTCAGGCCTACACGTGCTTCACAACACCTCCTCGGAGGGTAAAAAGGAGTTACCAGGTCGTTGCCGCATATATACAGTCTTGCACCAACCTCACAAGGCCTTCACAGCGGTGAAATCTGCTCTCTCGATCTCCTCTGGCACATGAACAGGCCAACACGTGCTTCACAGCTCCTTCTTGGTGGATAAAACGGCGTGACCAGGTCTTTCCCCCACATAAACAGGCTTGCACAAGCCTCACAGGACTTCCATAGTAGTGAAAACTGCTTTCTCGATCTTCCCTGTCACTTAAACAGGCCTACACGTACTTCACAGCACTTCCTCGGAGGGTAAAAAGGAGTTATCAGGTCTTTCCCACACATAAGCAGGCTTGCACGAGCCGCACAGGACTTCCATAGTAGTGAAAACTCCTTTTTCGGTCTTCCCTGGCACTTAAACAGTCCTACACGTGCTTCACAGCACGAAGGGAAAAAGGTTTTACCACGTCTTCCCGGCACATAAACGGTCTTGCACCAACCTCACAGGACTTCCACAGTGGTGAAAACTGCTTTCTCGATCTTCCCTAGCACTAAAACTGGCCAGCAAATGCTTCACAGCACCTCCTCGGTGGTTAAAACGGCCTTGTCAGGTAATTTCCTCACATAAACAGGCTTGCGCGAGCCCCATAGGACCACCACAGTGGTGAAAAATGCTTTCTCCATCTTCTCTGGCAGTTAAACAGGCCTGCACGTGCTTTACAGCACTTCGTCGGAGGGTAAAACTGCTTTACAAGGATATCCCGCACACAAACATGCTTGCACTAAGCTCTCAGAGCGGTGAAAACTGCTTTCTCGATGATCTCTGAAACTTAAACACGCCTCCACGTGCTTCACAGCACCTCCTAGGAGGTTAAAACGGCGTCATCAGGTCGTTCCCGCATATATACAGGCTTGCACCAACCCCACAGGGCCTTCACAGCGGTGAAATCTGCTCTCTCGATCTTCTCTGGCACATGAACAGGACAAAACGTGCTCACAGATCCTTCTCGGTGGATAAAACGGCGTGACCAGGTCTTTCCCCCACATAAACTGGCTTGCACAAGCCTCACAGGTCTTCCATAGTAGTGAAAACTGCTTTCTCGATCTTCCCTGGCACTTAAACAGTCCTACACGTGCTTCACAGCACGAAGGGAAAAAGCTTTTACCACGTCTTTCCTTCACATAAATGGTCTTCCACCAACCTCACAGGACTTCCACAGTGGTGAAAACTGCTTTCTCGATCTTCCCTAGCACTAAAACTGGCCAGCACATGCTTCACAGCACCTCCTCGGTGGTTAAAACGGCCTTGTCAGGTAATTTCCTCACATAAATAGGCTTGCACGAGCCTCATACGACCACCACAGTGGTTAAAAATGCTTTCTCGATCTTCTCTGGCAGTTAAACAGGCCTGCACGTGCCTTACAGGACTTCCTCGGAGGTTAAAACTGCTTTACAAGGAATCCCGCACACAAACATGCTTGCACTAAGCTCTCAGAGCGGTGAAAACTGCTTTCACGATCTTCTCTGGCACATGAACAGGCCAAAATGTGCTTCACAGATTCTTCTCGGTGGATAAAACGGCGTGACTAGGTCTTTCCCCCACATAAACTGGCTTGCACAAGCCTCACAGGACTTCCATAGTAGTGAAAACTGCTTTCTCGATCTTCCCTGGCACTTAAACAGTCCTACACGTGCTTCACAGCACGAAGGGAATAAGCTTTTACCACGTCTTTCCGGCACATAAATGGTCTTCCACCAACCTCACAGGACCTCCACAGTGGTGAAAACTGCTTTCTCGATCTTCCCTAGCACTAAAACTGGCCAGCACATGCTTCACAGCACCTCCTCGGTGGTTAAAACGGCCTTGTCAGGTAATTTCCTCACATAAATAGGCCTGCACGAGCCTCATACGACCACCACAGTGGTTAAAAATGCTTTCGCGATCTTCTCTGGCAGTTAAACAGGCCTGCACGTGCCTTACAGGACTTCCACGGATGTTAAAACTGCTTTACAAGGAATCCCGCACACAAACATGCTTGCACTAAGCTCTCAGAGCGGTGAAAACTGCTTTCACGATCTTCTCTGGCACATGAACAGGCTAAAACGTGCTTCACAGATTCTTCTCGGTGGATAAAACGGCGAGACTAGGTCTTTCCCCCACATAAACTGGCTTGCACAAGCCTCACAGGGCTTCCATAGTAGTGAAAACTGCTTTCTCGATCTTCACTGGCACTTAAGCAGGCCTACACGTACTTCTCAGCACCTCCTCGGAGGGTAAAAAGGAGTTATCAAGTCTTTCCCACACATAAGCAGGCTTGCATGAGCAGCACAAGACCTCCACAGTGGTGAAAACTGCTTTCTCGATCTTCCATGGCACTTAAAGAGACTTGCATCTGCTTCACATCACCTCCTCGGAGGGGAAAAAGGTTTTACCACGTCTTTCACTCACATAAGCAGGCTTGCAAGAGCCGCACAGGACTTCCACAGTGGTGAAAACAGCTTTCTCGATCTTCCATGGCACTTAAAGAGACCTGCATCTGCTTCATATCACTTCCTCGGAGGATAAAACCGTGTTGTCAGGTCGTTCCAGCACATAAACGGTCTTGCACCAACCTAACAGGACTTCCACAGTGGTGAAAACTGCTTTATCGATCTTTCCTAGCACTTAAACAGGCCAGACGTTGCCAGGTAATTTCCTCACTTAAGCAGGAGCCTCACAGGACCCCGACAGTCGTGTAAACTTCCTTCTCAGTCCTCCCTGGCACTTAAACAGGCCTGCACGTGCTTCACAGCACCTCCTCGGCGGTGAAAACGGCGTTATCAGGTCTTTCCTGCACATAAAGATGCTTGCGCGAGCCTCATAGGACCACCACAGTGGTGAAGAATGCTTTCTCGATCATCCCTGTCACGTAAGCTGGCCTATACGTGCTTCACAGCATCTCCTCGGAGGTTAAAACCGATTTACAAGGATTTCCCGCACACAAACATGCTTGCACTAAGCTTTCACGGTGATGAAAACTGCTTTCTCGATCATTTCTGGAACATAAAGAGGCTTCCACGTGCTTCACAGCACCTCCTAGGATGTTAAAACGGCGTCATCAGGTCGTTCCCGCATATAAACAGGGTTGCACCAACCTCACAGAACTTCCACAGTGGTGAAAACTGCTTTCTCGATCTTCCCTAGCACAGAAACAGACCAGCACATGCTTCACAGCACCTCTTCGGTGGTTTAAACGGCTTTTTCATGTAATTTCCTCACATAAACAGGCTTGCACGAGGCACATAGGACTACCAAGTGGTGAAAAATGCTTTATCGATCTTCCCTGGCAGTTAAACAAGCCTACACGTGCATCACAGCATCTCCTTGGAGGTCAAAACCGCTTTACAAGGATTTCCCGCACACAAACATGTTTGCACTAAGCTCTCACGGCCTCCACAGCGGTGAAAACTGCTTTCTCGATCATCTCTGGAACTTAAACAGGCCTCTACGTGCTTCACAGCACCTCCTAGGAGGTTAAAACGGCGTCATCAGGTTGTTCCCGCATATAAACAAGCTTGCACCAACCTCACAGGGCCTTCACAGCGGTGAAATCTGTTCTCTCGATCTTCCCTGGTGCATAAACAGGCCTACACGTGCTTCACAGGTCCTTCTCGGTGGATAAAACGGCGTGACCAGGTCTTTCCCCAACATAAACCGGCTTGCACAAGCCTCACAGGACTTCCATAGTAGAGAAAACTGCCTTCTCGATCTTCCCTGGCACTTAAACAGGCCTATACGTACTATACAGCATCTCCACGGAGGGTAAAAAGGTTTTACCACGTCTTTCACTCCAATAAGCAGGCTTGGACGAGCCGCACAGGACCTCCACAGTGGTGAAAACTGCTTTCTCGATCTTCCATGGTACTGAAACTGACCTGCATCTGCTTCACATCGTCTCCACGGAGGATAAAACGGCGTTGTCAGGTCGTTGCGGCACATAAACGGTCTTGCACCAACCTCACAGGACTTCCACAGTGGTGTAAACTGCTTCATCGATCTTCCCTAGCACTTAAACAGGCCTCCACGTGCATCACAGCGCCTCCTAGGAGGTTAAAACGGCGTCATCAGGTCGTTCCCGCATATAAACTGGCTTCCACCAACCTCACAGGGCCTTCAAAGCGCTGAAATCTGCTCTCTCGATCTTCTCTGATACATGAACAGCCCAACACGTGCTCCACAGCTCCTCTTGGTAGTTAAGACGGCGTGACCAGTTCTTTCCCACACATAAACAGGCTTGCACAAGCCTCACACGATTTCCATAGCAGTGAAAACTGCTTTCTCGATCTTCCCTGGCACTTAAACAGGCCTACACGTACTTCACAGCACCTCCTCGGAGGGTAAAAAGGAGTTATCAGGTCTTTCCTACACATAAGCAGGCTTACACGAGCCGCACAGGACCTCCACAGTGGTGTAAACTGCTTTCTCGTTCTTCCATGGCACATATACAGGTCTGCAGGAGGTGGTGTGAAGCAAATGTTTTACCTCTGCAAACGGCGTTGACAGGTCGTTCCGGCACATAAACGGTTTTGCACCAACCTCACAGGGCTTGCATAGTGGTGAAAACTGCTTCATCGAACTTCCCTAGCACGTAAATAGGCCAGCACCTGCTTCACAGTAACTCCTCGGTGGTTAAACGACTTTGTCAGGTAATTTCCTTTCTGAAACAGGCTTGCACGAGCCTCGCAGGACCTCGACAGTGGTGAAAACTTCCTTCTCAGTCTTCCCTGGCACTTGAACAGGCCTGCACGTGCTCCACAGTACCTCCTAGGCGGTGAAAACGGCGTTATCAGGTCTTTTCCGCACATAAACAGGCTTGCACGAGCCTCACAGGACCATCACAGTGGTGAAAAATGCTTTCTCGATCTTCTCTGGCACTTAAACAGGCCTACACGTGCTTCACAGGATCTCCTCGGAGGTCAAAACCGCTTTACAAGGATTTCTCGCACATAAACATGCTTGCACTAAGCTCTCACCGCCACCACAGTGGTGAAAACTGCTTTCTCGATCTTCCCTAGCACTAAAATAGGCCAGCACATGCTTCTCAGCACCTCCTCGGTGGTTAAAACGGCTTTTTCAGGCAATTTCCTCTCATAAACAGGCTTGCACGAGCCTCATAGGACCACCAAAGTGGTGAAAAATTATCTTCCCTGGCAGTTAAACAGGCCTAAACGTGCTTCACTGCATCTCCTCGGAGGTTAAAACCGCTTTGCAAGGGTTTCCCGTACACAAACATGCTTGTACTAAGCTCTCATGGCCTCCACAGAGGTGAAAACTGCTTTCTCGTTCATCTCTGGAACTTAAACAGGCCTCCACGTGCTTCACAGCACCTCCTAGGATGTTAAAACGGCGTCATCAGGTCTTTCTCGCATATAAGCAGGCTTGCACGAGCCTCACAGGACCATCACAGTGGTGAAAAATGCTTTCTCGATCTTCTCTGGCACTTAAACAGGCCTACACGTGCTTCACAGGATCTCCTCGGAGGTCAAAACCGCTTTACAAGGATTTCTCGCACATAAACATGCTTGCACTAAGCTCTCACCGCCACCACAGTGGTGAAAACTGCTTTCTCGATCTTCCCTAGCACTAAAATAGGCCAGCACATGCTTCTCAGCACCTCCTCGGTGGTTAAAACGGCTTTTTCAGGCAATTTCCTCTCATAAACAGGCTTGCACGAGCCTCATAGGACCACCAAAGTGGTGAAAAATTATCTTCCCTGGCAGTTAAACAGGCCTAAACGTGCTTCACTGCATCTCCTCGGAGGTTAAAACCGCTTTGCAAGGGTTTCCCGTACACAAACATGCTTGTACTAAGCTCTCATGGCCTCCACAGAGGTGAAAACTGCTTTCTCGTTCATCTCTGGAACTTAAACAGGCCTCCACGTGCTTCACAGCACCTCCTAGGATGTTAAAACGGCGTCATCAGGTCTTTCTCGCATAAAAGCAGGCTTGCGCGAGCCACACAGGACCTCACACATTGGTGAAAACTGCTTTCGCGATCTTCCATGGCACTAAAACTGGCCAGCACATGCTTCACAGCACCTCCTCGGTGGTTAAAACGGCCTTGTCAGGTAATTTCCTCACATAAACAGGCTTACACGAGCCTCACTTCCACAGGACAATGACAGTGTTGAAATCTTCTTTCTCGATCTTCCCTAGCACTTAAACAGGCCTACATGTACACAGCACCTCCTCGGAGGGAAAAAGGAGTTATCAGTTCTTTCCCACACATAAGCAGGCATACACGAGCCGCACAGGACTTCGATAGTAGTGAAAACTGCTTTCTCGGTCTTCCCTGGCACTTAAACAGGCCTACTCGTGCTTCACAGCTCATCCTCGGAGGGTAAAACGGAGTTATCAGGTCTTTCCCACACATAAGCAGGCTTGCACGAGCCGCACGAGACCTCCACAGTGGTGAAAACTGCTTTCTCGATCTTCCATGGCACTTACACAGTCCTACACGTGCTTCACAGCACCTCCTCGGAGGGTAAAAAGGTTTTACCACGTCTTTCAGGCACATAAACCGTCTTGCACCAACCTCACAGGACTTCCACAGTGGTGAAAACTGCTCTCTCGATCTTCCCTAGCACTAAAACAGGCTAGTACATGCTTCACAGCACCTCCTCAGTGGTTAAAATGGCCTTGTCTGGTAATTTCGTCATATAAACAGGTTTGCACCAACCTCACAGGGCCTTCACAGCGGCGAAATCTGCTCTCTCGATCTTCTCCGGCACATAATCAGGCCTACACGTGCTTCACAGCTCCTTCTCGGTGGATAAAACGGGCGTGACCAGGTCTTTCCCGCACATAAGCCGGCTTCCACCAGCCGGACAGGACCTCCACAGTTGTGAGATCTGCTTTCTCGATCTTCCCTAGCACTTCAACAGGCCTGCACGTGCTTCACAGCACCTCCGCGATGTGTAAAACGTCTTTATCAGGTAATTTCCTCAGATAAACAGGCTTGCACGAGCCTGAAAGGACCTCGACAGTGGTGAAAACTCCCTTCGCGATCTTTCCTGGTACTGAAGGAGGCCTATACGTACTTTACAACACGTCCTCAGAGGTTGAAACTGCTCCATCAGTATTTCACACACATAATCTTGCTCGTATAAACCTCACACGGACTCCACTGCGGTGAAAACTGCTTTCTCGATCTTCCAAACCGGCCTGCTCGTGCTTCAGAGCACCTCCTCGGAGGATAAAAAGGCGTTATCAGGACTTTAATGAACATAAACCGGCTTTCACGAGCCTCACAGGATCACCATAGTGGTGAAAACTGCTTTCTCGATCTTCCATGCCTCTTAAACAGTTCTGCATCCAGCTTCACAGCACCTCCTTGATGGTTAAAACGGCTTTGTCAGGTAAGTTCCTCACATAAATAGGCTTGAACGAGCCTCACAGGGCCTCGACAGTGGTGATAACTTCATTCTCAGCCTTCCCTGGCACTTTAACGGGCGTGCACGTGCTTCACAGCAGCTCCTAGGAGGTTAAAACGGCGTTACGAGGTCGTCCTCGTATATAAACAGGCTTCCACCAACCTCACAGGGCTTTCACAGCGGTGAAATCTGCTCTCTCGATCCTCTCTGGCACATAAACAGTCCTACACGTGCTTCACAGCTACTTCTCGGTGGATAAAATGGCGTGACCAGGTCATTCCCCCACACAAACGGGCTTGCAAAATCCTCACTGGACTTCCATAATTCTCGATCTTTCCTGGCACTTAAACAGGCCTACACGTGCATCACAGCAACTCATCGGAGGGTAAAACGATAATAATGCTCACATAAATAGGCTTGCACGAGCCTCACAGGGTCTCGACAGTGGTGAAAACTTCATTCTCAGTGTTCCCTGGAACTTAAACCGGCCGGCACTTGCTTCACTGCACCTCCTAGGAGGTTAAAACGGCGTTATCAGGTCGTCCCCGCATATAAACAGGCTTGCACAAACCTCACAGGGCTTTCACAGTGGTAAAATCTGCTCTCTCGATCTTCTCTGGTACATAAACAGGCCTACACGTGCTTCACAGCTCCTTCTCGGTGGATAAAATGGCGAGACCAGGCCTTTATCCCACATAAACGGGCTTGCAAAAGCCTCACAGGACTTCCATAGTTCTCGATCTTCCCTGGCACTTAAACAGGCCTACACGTGTTTCACAGCACTTCATTAGAGTAAAACGGAGTTATCAGGTCTTTCCCACACATAAGCAGGCTTGCACGAGCCGCACTGGACCTCCACAGTGGTGAAAAATACTTTCTGGATCTTCCCTAGCAGATAAACACGCCTGTACCGGCTTCACAGCACCTCCTCGGTGGTTAAAACGGCTTTGTCAGGTAATTTCCTCACATAAACAGGCTTGCACGAGTCTCAGAAGACCTTGACTTTGGTGAAAACGTCTTTCTCAGTCTTCCCTGGCACCTCCACACACAAACATGCTTGCACGAAGCTCCAACGGCTTCCACAGCGGTGAAAACTGCTTTCTTGATCATCTCTGGCACATAAACAGGCCTATACGTGCTTCACAGCTGCTTGTCGGTGGATAAAACGGCGTGACCAGGTCTTTCTCCCACATAAACAGGCTTGTACAAGCCTCACAGGACTTCCATAGTAGTGGAAACTGCTTCTTCGATCTTCCCTGGCACATAAACAGGTCTACACTTGCTTCACAGCACCTCCTCGGATGGTAAAAAGGAGTTATCAGGTCTTTCCCGCACATAAGCATGCTTAATATTTCACAAGCCGCACAGGACGTCCACAGTGGTGCAAACTGCTTTCTCGATCTTCCATGGCACTTAAACATGCCTTCATCTGCTTCACATCACCTGATCGGAGGATAAAACGGCTTTGTCAGGTCTTTCCGGCACATAAACGGGCATGCATCAACCTTATAGGACTCCCAAAGTGGTGAAAACTGCTTTATCGATCTCCCGTAGCACTTAAACAGTACTGCACGTGCTTCACAGCACCTCTTCGGTGGTTAAAACGGCTTTGTCAGGTAATTTCCTCACATAAACAGGCTCGCTTTCTCGATCATCTCTGGAACTTAAACAGGTTTCCAGGTGCAGCACAGCACCTCCTATGAAGTTCAAACGGCGTTATCAGGTTCTTCCCGCATACAAACAGGCTTGCACCAAACTCACAGGGCTTCACAGCAGTGAAATCTGCTCTCTCGATTTTCTCTGGCACATAAACAGGCCTACACGTGCTTCACAGCTCCTTTCCTGGTACTTAAGCAGGCCTCAACGTGCGTAATAACTCGTCCTCGGAGGTTGAAACCGCTTCATCAGGATTTCACACACATAAACTGGCTCGTACAAACCTCACACGGACTTTCTGCGGTGAAAACTGCTTTCTCGATCTTCCAAATCGGCCTGGTCATGCTTCAGAGCACATCCTCGGAGGGTAAAAAGGAGTTATCAGGTCTTTCCCACACATAAGCAGGCTTGCACGAGCCGCACAGGACCTCCACAGTGGTGAAAACTGCTTTCTCGACCTTCCATGCCACTTAAACAGGCCTGCACCTGTTTCACAGCACCTCCTTGGTGGTTAAAACGGCGTGTCAGGTAATTTCCTCACATAAATAGGCTGGCACGAGCCTCACAGAGCCTCGACAGTGGTGAAAACTTCATTCTCAGCCTTCCCTGGCACTTAAACTGGCCTGCACGTGCTTCACAGCACCTCCTCGGTGGTTAAAATGGCTTTGTCAGGTACTATTCCAGTTAAATCATTTCCTCATATAAATAGGCTTGCTCGAGCCTCACAGGGCCTCGACAGTGGTGAAAACTTCATTCTCAGTCTTCCCTGGCACTTAAACTGGCCTGCACGTGCTTCACAGCACCTCCTAGGAGGTTAAAACGGCGTTATCAGGTCGCCCCAGCATATAAACAGGCTTGCACCAGCCTCACAGGGACTTTACAGCGGTGAATTCTGCTCTCTCGATCTTCTCTGGTACATAAACAGGCCTACACGTGCTTCACAGCTCCTTCTCTGTAGATAAAGCGGCGTGACCAGGTCTTTCCCCCACATAAACAGGCTTGCACAAACCTCACAGAACTTCCATAGTAGTGAAAACTGCTTTCTTGATCTTCCCTGCCATTTAAACAGGCCTACAAGCACCTCCTCGGACGGTAAAACGGAGTTACCAAGTCTTTCCCACACATAAGCAGGCTTGCACGAGCCGCACAGGACCACCACGGTGTTGAAAACTGCTTTCTCGATCTTCCCCAGCACTTAAACAAGCCAGCACTTGCTTCACAGCAACTCGTCGGTGGTTAAAACGGCTTTGTCAGGTAATTTCCTCACATAAACAGGCTTGCACGAGCCTCATAGGATCACCAGAGTGGTTAAAAATGCTTTATCGATCTTCCCTGGCACATAAACAGGCCTACACGTGCTTCACAGCTCCTTCCCGGTGGATAAAACGGTGTGACCAGGTCTTTCCCCTACATAAACAGGCTTGCCCAAGCCTCACAGGACTTCCATAGTAGTGAAAACTGCTTTCTCGATCTTCTCTGGCACTTAAACATGTGCTTCATAGCACCTCCTCGGAGGGTAAAACGGGGTTATCAGGTCTTTCCCACACATAAGCGGGCTTGCACGAGCCGCAACGGACCTCCACAGTGGTTAAAACTGCTCACTCGATCTTCCCTAGCACTTAAACAGGCCTGCACCTGCTTCACAGCATAGGACCATGCAGCACAGTGGAGTAAAATGCATTCTCGATTTTCCCTGGCTCTTAAACAGGCCTACACGTGCTTCACAGCTCCTTCTCGGTGGATAAAATGGCGTGAACAGGTCTTCCCCCACACAAACAGGCTTGCAAAAGCCTCACATTGGAGGGTAAAACAGAGTTATCAGCTCTTTCCCACACATAAGCAGGCTTGCACTAGCCGCACCGGACCTCCACAGTGGTGAAAACTACTTTCTCGATCTTCCCTAGCACATAAACACGCTTGTACCTGCTTCACAGCACCTCCTCGGCAGTTAAAACGGCGTTATCAGGTCTTTCCCGCACATAGACAGGCTTGCACGAGCCTCATAGTACCAATACAGTGGAGAAAAATGCTTTCTCGATCTTCCCTGGCACTTAAACACGCCTACACGTGCTTCACAGCATCTCCTCGGAGGTTAAAACCGCTTTACAAGGATTTTCCAAACACAAACATGCTTGCACTAAGCTCTCACGGGCTCCACAGCGGTGAAAACTGCTTTCCCGATCAACTCTGGAACTTAAAGAGGCCTCCACGTGCTTCGCACCACCTCCTAAAAGGTTAAAACGGCGTTATCAGGTCGTTCCCGAGTAGAACCAGGCTGGCACCAACCTCACAGGGCCTTCACAGCGGTGAAATCTGCTCTCTCGATCTTCTCTGGCACATATAAAGGCCTACACGTGCTTTACAGCTCCTTCTCAGTGGATAAAAGGGCGTGACCAGGTCTTTCCCCGCACATAAACAGGCTTGCAGGAGCCTCATAGGACCACCACGGTGGAGAAGACAGCTTTCTCGATCTTCCCTGGCACTTAAACAGGCCTACACGTGCTGCACAGTATCTCCTCGGAGGTTAAAACCGCGCTACAAGAATTTCACAAATGCAAACATGCTTACACTAAGCTCTCACGGCCTCCACAGCGGTGAAAACTGCTTTCTCGATCATCTCTTGAACTTAAACAGGACTCCACGTGCTTCACAGCACCTCCTATGAGGTTAAAACGGCGTTATCAGGTCCTTCCCGCATACAAACAGGCTTGCACCAACCTCACAGTGCTTTCACAGCGGTAAAATCTGCTCTCTCGATCTTGTCTAGCACATAAACAGGCCTACACGTGCTTCACAGCTCCTTCTCGGTGGATAAAACGCCGTTATCAGGTCTTTCCCGCACATAAACAGGCTTGCACGAGCCTCATAGCGACACCACGGTGGAGAAGAATGCTTTCTCGATCTTCCCTGGTACTTAAACAGGCCTACACGTATTTCTCAGCATCTCCCCGGAGGTTAAAACCGCTTTACATGGATTTCCCAAATACAAACATGCTTGCACTAAGCTCACAGCCTCCACAGCGGTGAAAACTGCTTTCTTGATCTTCCCTGGTACTTAAACAGGCCAACACGTACTTCACAGCATCTCCTCGGAGGTTAAAACCGCTTTACATGGATTTCCCAAACACAAACATGCTTGCACTAAGCTAACGGCCTCCACAGCGGTGAAAACTGCTTTCTCGATCATCTCTGGAACTCAAACAGGCCTACACGTGCTTCACAGCATCCCCTCGGAGGTTAAAACCGCTTTACATGGATTTCCCAAACACAAACGTGCTTGCACTAAGCTCACGGCCTCCACAGCGGTGAAAACTGCTTTCTCGATCATCTCTGGAACTGAAACAGGCCTCCACGTGCTTCACACCACCTTCTAGGAGGTTAAAACGGAGTTATCAGGTCTTTCCCACACATAAGCAGGCTTGCACGAGCCGCACAGGACCTCCAAAGTGGTGAAAACTGCTTTCTCGATCTTCCATGGATTAGATAGATAGATAGGTAGATAGATAGATAGATAGATAGATAGAAAAACGTTTATTTGGACAGGAGTGCCTCATCAGCTCAGTGGCCGGTCTTCCCGAGAGTCCTGACAAACAAAGGAAATACAGTACATAACAATAAACCATGAGGAAAAAACTAGAACAAGCAAATAAAGTCTAAGCACTAAGGGAAGGCTTACACAGAAATAGAGGCAAACATTACACACACACACCAAAAAAAAAAAGAGAAGAGAGACTAATTCTGTAGAAAGAAATTATACAATGTCCGCTTAAAAGCTAAAAATGAATTCATTTCATGCAAGTGGTTGGGGAGATTGTTCCACATCATACCTCCACCATACTCAAACAATCTCTTATAAAATTCAGTCCGTGGTTGCTGAAGGATTACATTCACAAACCTCCTTGTTCTCCCTGGGTTTATGGTAAATTTCTTACACAGATATTCAGGAGCGTGCCTATGAAGGCATCGGTGGACCTTACAGAGAATATGGAACCTTCTCCTATCCCTCAGTGTCATCCAGAAGAGCTTCTCACGAAGTTCATCACTAGAAGTTCTTGGTGGTGATGATGTAATCAGTCTCATAGCATAATTCTGAATTTTCTCAATCCTCTTGGTCAGGGTTTCACCACAGAGGTGCCATACACTGCTGCAAAAATCCAGATGAGGCAACACAATTGCATTGTACAGCACTATTCTCGTCGATGCTGGAAGTGGAGGGAATATTCTACGAAGCTTGGAGAGGGTAGCCAAACACTTTTTGCGTACATGCGACACTTGTTCCTTCCATTTCAGGTCCTTGTCCACCACTACACCCAGCAAACAGGCTGGCACTTAAACAGGACTGCACCTGTTTCACATCACCACCTCGGAGGATAAAACGGCTTTGTCTGGTCTTTCCGGCACATAAACGGGCTTGCACCAACCTCACAGGACTTCCACAGTGGTGAAAACTGCTTTCTCGATCTTCCCTAGTAGTGAAACAGGCCTGCACCTGCTTCACAGCACTTCCTCAGTGGTTAAAACGGCTTTGTAAGGTAATTTCCGCACATAAACAGGCTTGCACGTGCCTCACAGGACCTCGACAGTGGTGAAAACTTTCTTCTCAGTCTTCCCTGGCACTTAAACAGGCCAGCACGTGCTTCACAGAACCTGCTCGGAGGTTAAATTTTCCCTGGCATTTAAACAGGCCTACACGTGCTTCACAACACCTCATTAGAGTAAAACGGAGTTATCAGGTCTTTCCCACACATAAGCAGGCTTGCACGAGCCGCACCGGACCTCCACAGTGGTGAAAACTACTTTCTCGATCTTCCCTAGCACATAAACACGCCTGTACCGGCTTCACAGCACCACCTCGGTGGTTAAAACGGCTTTGTCAGGTAATTTCCTCACATAAACAGGTTTGCACAAGCCTAAGATGACATCGACTTTGGTGAAAACGTCTTTCTCAGTCTTCTCTGGCACCTCCACACACAAACATGCTTGCACTAAGCTCTGACGGCCTCCACAGCGGTGAAAACTGCTTTTTCGATCATCTCTGGAACTTCAACAGGCCTCCACGAGCTTCACAGCACCTCCTAGGAGGTTAATCCGGCGTCATCAGGTCGTTCCCTCGTATAAACAGGCTTGCAGCAACCTCACAGGGCCTTCACAGCGGTGAAATCTGCTCTCCCGATCTTCTCTGGCACATAAACAGGCCTACATGTGCTTCACAGCTCCTTCTCGGTGGATAAAACGGCGTGACCAGGTCATTCCCCCACATAAACAGGCTTGCACAAGCCTCACAGGACTTCCATAGCAGTGTAAACTGCTTTCTCGATCTTTCCTGGCAATTAAACAGGCCTACACGTACTTCGCAGCACCACCTCGGAGGGTAAAAAGGAGTTATCAGGTCTTTCCCACACATAAGCAGGCTTGCACGAGCCGCACAGGACCTCCACAGTGGTGAAAACTGCTTTCTCGATCTTCCATGGCACTTAAACAGACCTGCATCTGCTTCACATCACCTCCTCGGAGGATAAAACGGCGTTGTTAGGTCGTTCCGGCACACAAACCGTGTTGCACCAACCTCATAGGATTTCCAGTGGTGAAAACTGCTTTATCGATCTTCACTTGCACTTAAACAGGCCAGCACCTGCTTCACAGCACCTCCTCGGTGGTTAAAACGACTTTGTCAGATCACATAAACAGGCTTGCACGAGACTCACAGTACTTCGACAGTGGTGAAAACTTCTTTGTAAGTCTTCCCTGACACTCAAACAGGCCTGCACATGCTTCACAGCACCTCCTAGGCGGTGAAAACGGCGTTATCAGGTCTTTCCCGCACATAAACAGGCTTGCACGAGCCTCACAGGATCACCACAGTGGTGAAAAATGCTTTCTCGATGTTTCCTGGCACTTAAACAGGCCTACACGTGCTTCACAGCATCTCCTCGGAGGTTAAAACCGCTTTTCAAGGATTTCCCTCACACAAACATGCTTGCACTAATCTCTCACGGCCACCACAGCGGTGGAAACCGCTTTCTTGATCATCTCTGGAACTTAAACAGGCATCCACGTGCTTCACAGCACCTCCTAGGAGGTTAAAACGGCGTCATCAGGTCGTTCCCGCGTATAAACAGGCTTGCACCAACCTCACAGGACCTTTACAGCGGTGAAATCTGCTCTCTCGATCTTCTCTTGCACATGAACAGGCCAACACGTACTTCACAGCTCCTTCTCGGTAGACAAAACGGCGTGACCAGGTCTTTCCCCACATAAACAGGCTTGCACATGCCTCAAAGGACTTCCATAGTAGTGGAAACTTCTTTCTCGATCTTCCCTGGTACTTAAGCAGGCCTACACGTACTTCACAGCACCTCCTCGCGATCGGAGGGTAAAAAGGAGTTACCAGGTCTTTCCCACACATAAGCACGCTTGCACGAGCGGCACAGGACTTCCATAGTAGTGAAAACTGCTTTCTCGGTCTTCCCTGGCACTTAAACAGTCGTACATGTGCTTCACAGCACCTCCTCGGAGGGTAAAAAGGTTTTACCACGTCTTTCCCGCACATAAACGGTCTTGCACCAACTTCACAGGAATTCCACAGTGGTGAAAACTGCTTTCTCGATCTTCCCTGGCACTTAAACAGGCCTACACGCGCTTCACACCACATCCTCGTAAGGTAAAAGAGGACTTTCACAAACATAAGCAGGCTTGCACGAGCCGAACAAGACCTCCACAGCGGTGAAAACTGATTTGTCGATCTTCCCTAGCACTTAAACACCTCCTCGGTAGTTAAAACGACTTTGCCAGGTAATTTCCTCACATAAACAGGCTTGCACGACCTCGACAGTCGTGAAATCTTCCTTCTCAGTCTTCCCTGGCAATTAAGCAGGCATGCACGTGCTTCACAGCACCTCCTCGGCGGTGAAAACGGCGTTATAAGGTCTTTCCCGAACATAAATATGCTTGCACGAGCCTCATAGGACCACCACAGTGGTGAAAACTGCTTTCTCCATCTTCCCTAGCACTAAAACAGGCCAGCACATGCTTCACAGCACCTCCTCGGTGTTTAAAACGGCTTTGTCAGGTAATTTCTTCACATAAACGGTCTTGCACCAACCTCACAGGACATCCACAGTGGTGAAAACTGCTTTATAGATCTTCCCTGGCACTTAAACATGCCTACACGTGCTTCACAGCACCTCCTCGGAGGGTAAAACGGAGTTATCAGGTCTTTCACACACATAAGCAGGCTTGCACGAGCAACACAGGATCTCCACAGTGGTGAAAACTGCTTTATCGAACTTCCCTAGCACTTAAACAGGCCAGCAACTGCTTCACAGAACCTCCTCGGTGGTTAAAACGACTTTGTCAGGTAATTTCCTCACATAAAGAGGCTTGCACGAGCCTCACAGGAGCTCGACAGTCGTGTAAACTTCTTTCTCAGTCTTCCCTGGCAATTAAGCAGGCTTGCACGTGCTTCACATCACCTCCTCGGCGGTGAAAACGGCGTTATCAGGTCTTTCCTGCACATGAACATGCCTGCACGAGCCTCATAGGACCACCACAGTGGTGAAAACTGCTTTCTCGATCTTCCATGGCACTTAAACAGGCTTATACGTGCTTCACAGCATCTCCTCGGGGGTTAAAACCGCTTTACAAGGATTTCCCGCACACAAACATGCTTGCACTAAGCTCTCACGGCCACCACAGCGATGAAAACTGCTTTCTCGATCATCTCTGAAACTTAAACAGGCCTCCACGTGCTTCACAGCAAGTCCTAGGAGGTGAAAACGGCGTCATCAGGTCGTTCCCGCGTATAAACAGGCTTGCACCAACCTCACAGGGCCTTCACCGCGGAGAAATCTGCTCTCTCGATCTTCCATAGCTCATAAACAGACCTGCATCTGCTTCACATCTCCTCCTGGTGGATAAATCGGCTTTGTCAGGTGATTTCCTCACATAAACAAGCTTACACGAGCCTCACAGGACCACGACAGTGTTGAAACCTTCTTTCTCGATCTTCCCTGGCACTTAAACAGTCCTACACGTGCTTCACAGCACCTCCTCGGAAGGTAAAAAGGTTTTACCACATCTTTCACTCAAATAAGCAGGCTTGCACGAGCCGCACAGGACCTCCACAGTGGTGAAAACTGCTTTCTCGATCTTCCATGGCACTTAAACAAGCTTATACGTGCTTCACAGCATCTTCTCGGAGTTATAACCGCTTTGCAAGGATTTCCCGCACACAAACATGCTTGCACTAAGCTCTCACGGCCACCAAAGCGATGAAAACTGCTTTCTCGATGATCTCTGGAACTTAAACTGGCCTCCACGTGCTTCACAGCACCTCCTTGGAGGTTAAAACGGCGTCATCAGGTAATTCCCAAATATAAACAGGGTTGCACCAACATCACAGGACTTCCACAGCGGTGAAAACTGCATTCTCGATCTTCCCTAGCACTAAAACAGGCCAGCACATGCTTCACAGCACCTGATCGGTGGTTAAAACGGCTTTGTCTGGTAATTTCCTCACACAAACATGCTTGCACTAAGCTCTCACGGCCTCCACAACGGTGAAAACTGCTTTCTCGATCATCTCTAGAGCTTAAACAGGCCTCCACGTGCTTCACAGCACCTCTTCGGAGGATTAAAAGGATTTACCACGTCTTTCCTGCAGATAAACGGTCTTGCACCAACCTCACAGGACCACCACAGTGGTGAAAACTGCTTTCTCGATCTTCCATGGCACTTAAACAGGCTTATACGTGCTTTACAGCACTTCCTCGGAGGTTAAAACCGCTTTGCAAAGATTTCCCGCACACAAACATGCTTGCAATAAGCTCTGACGGCCTCCACAGCGGTGAAAACTGCTTTCTCGATCATCTCTAGAACTTAAACAAGCCTACACGAGGTTCACAGCGCCTCCCAGGAGGTTAATACGGCGTCATCAGTTCGCTCCCTCGTATAAAGAGGCTTGCAGCAACCTCACAGGGCCTTTACAGCGGTGAAATCTGCTCTCTCGATCTTCACTAGCACATGAACAGGCCTACACGTGCTTCACAGCTCCTTCTCGGTGGATAAAACGGCGTGACCTGGTCATTCCCCAACACAAACAGGCTTGCACAAGCCTCACAGGACTTCTATAGCAGTGTAAACTGCTTTCTCGGTCTTCCCTGGCACTTTTTTTTTTTTTTTTTTTTTTTTTTTTTTTTTTATATAAAACTTTTTGCATTAATGCAAGGATACACAAATAGCTGGTAAGCTAATACGAGTGTGTAACCAGTTATGAATACAAAAACAAGGGTGCAACGAGTGATTTAAATGAATTAATGGAATGTGCTGCAAGTGCTTCATGGGGTAAGTGATTCCAAACAGAAACAGAGCTAGGTACAAAAGACGACTGGAAGGCATTGGTATGTGCATGTGGTTGATGTATTAAAGGTAAGGAATAACTTTGTCTACTTACTTGAGGTACAAATACATTAGGAGGAAAGTAAAAGTAACCATGTATAATTTTATAAAGAGTACAAAGCTTTAAGTATAGTCTACGATTCTCAAGAGTAGGGAACTGAGACAGGTCAAGAAGGTCGTGGTATCCTAGGTCCCATTGTTTCAAACACATTTTTAATGCAAACTTTTGGACACTTTCAAGTTTGTTAGTGTCTTTAGTGAGGTGTGGATCCCAGACAGGGGCAGCATACTCAAGGTGAGGACGTACAAGTACACTGTACAGTTCAAGTAGGCTGTGGTCATCAATATTGCCATAGAACCTCCTGTACAGCAGACCAATCAGTTTTCTTGCCTTGGTGCAGATAGACTCAATATGTGCAGACCATGAGAGGTCTGATGAGAGGAGGATTCCTAAGTACTTGAAAGTCTCTACCTGCTCAAGTGGCCTGCCATTCAAAACAAACTGTGCATAGGGTTGGACAGAGTTCCTTTTTCGTGAGATTACCATGGTCTTGCACTTGGTAGGATTAAGTGTTAGCTTATTGCAGCTTACCCACTCACTGATACAATCAATGTCCATTTGCAGGTGGTGAATGTCTTCAATCGATTTTACAGGTTTGTACAACAGCATGTCATCTGCATAAAGATTGAGTGTGCTTCCATCTGATAAGAGAACATCAGAAACATCATCAATGTAAACAAGAAATAGCAGTGGGCCCAGCACAGAGCCTTGAGGTACACCAGAGAGAACAGGTGTGTCCAGCGATGATTCTCCACCCACAACCACATGTTGCTTCCGGTTAGTCAGATAGCTGGTGATCCATGAAAGGGCATGAGCATCAAGTCCAAGGTTGGCTAATTTATCTACCAGTGGTCTATGAGGAACAGAGTCGAAGGCCTTTCTGAGGTCAAAAAAGATGGAACACACTTCTTGTCCAGCCTCGAGTGTTTGAAACCAATCATGAGTGACAGAGAGGAGAGCTGTAACTGTTGACTTGCCAGACTGGAAGCCCCATTGTTTGTTGGATAGTGGGTGGTGTTCATTGAGATGTTTGGTGACATACTGGTGAAAATGTCGCTCCAACATTTTGCTTACTACTGAGAGTAAGGAAATGGGTCTGTAGTCGGTAGCTTCACTGCGATTTGTAGATTTAGGAATTGGAACAACAGAAGATGTTTTCCAGCACTCAGGGAAGCGACCTTGACTAATGGAGATATTGAAAAGTTTGGTGAGAGATGGAGCAATGCTGTGTGCTGTACCTTTAAGCATTTGAGCTGAGATTCCATCAGGCCCATTAGCTTTTGATGGGTCCAGGGACATTATGAGAAAAAGAACTTCATCAGCTGTACAAAGGAGCTCATCTGAGCATGGACTGAAATGCACAGTGTGATGGTCATTATCTGTAGGTGAGAGAGGAGGAATGTCTCTGTTGAAACAGGCAGAGAAACACTCATTGAGCAGACTAGCTTTCTCAGAGTCAGATTCAGCAGCAGTATCGTGATAGTGGAGCGTTGGGATGGTTGACTGTTGTTTGTTCAGGTATTTAACAGCTTTCCAAAATTGTTTTTTGTTTCTAGGATTTAGATTCTTGAAATAGGATGACTTGGCATTTCGGATCATTTTCAAAACCTTGTTGCGCAGTTTTCTGAATTTGGAGTATTGTGCAGGCTTAGCTGATCCCCTAGCAGCTTGAAATGCAGCATTTCGCATTCTTATGTGTCGAATAATGTTCTTTGTAAGCCATGGCACATTCCTCCTGCGTTTCAGTGATTGTTGTGGAATGCAAGTAGACATGATTTCCATGAACCTGTTGTGCCAGTTGATGGCAGAGCAGTCAATATCATCATTGAGCATCTGACTAATTAAGCACTTAAACAAGCCTACACGTACTTCGCAGCACCTCCTCGGAGGGTAAAAAGGAGTTATCAGGTCTTTCCCACACATAAGCAGGTTTGCACGAGCCGCACAGGACCTCCACAGTGGTGAAAACTGCATTCTTGATTTTCCATGGCACTTAAACAGACCTGCATCTGCTTCACATCACCTCCTCGGAGGATAAAACGGCGTTGTTAGGTGGTTCCGGCACATAAACGGTGTTGCACCAACCTCATAGGATTTCCAGTGGTGAAAACTGCTTTATCGATCTTCCCTTGCACTTAAACAGGCCAGCACCTGCTTCACAGCACCTCCTCGGTGGTTAAAACGACTTTGTCAAGTCACATAAACAGGCTTGCACGAGACTCACAGTACTTCGACAGTGGTGAAAACTTCTTTGTAAGTCTTTCCCGACACTCAAACAGGCCTGCACATGCTTCACAGCATCTCCTAGGCGGTGAAAACGGCGTTATCAGGTCTTTCCCGCACATAAACAGGCATGCACGAGCCTTACAGGATCACCACAGTGGTGAAAACTGCTTTCTCGATGATCTCTGGAACTTAAACAGGCCTGCACGTGCTTCACAGCACCACCTAGGAGGTTAAAACAGCGTTATCAGGTCGTTCTCGTACATAAACAGGCCTGCACGCGCCTCATAGGACCAGCACAGTGGAGAAGAATGGATTCCCGATTTACCCTGGCACTGAAACAGGCCTACACGTGCCTCACAGCACCTCCCCGGAGGGTAAAACGGAGGTATAAGGTCCTTCCCACACATATGCAGGCTTGCACGAGCCGCAAAGGACCACCACAGTGGTGCAAACTGCTCTCACGATCTTCACTAGCACTTAAACAGGCCTGCACCTGCTTCACAGCACCTCCTCATTTGTTAAAACGGCTTTTTCAGGTAATTTCCTCACACAAAAATGCCTGCACGAGTCTCACAGGACCTCGACAGCGGTGTAAACTTGTTTCTCTGTCTTCCCTGGCACTTAAACAGGCCTGCACTTGCTTCTCACACATACACAGGCTTGTGCCAGCTTCATAGGACCTCCACAATTGTGAAAACTGCTTTCTCCGTCTTTTCTAGTACTTAGACAGGCCTACACGTGCTTCACACCTCCTCCTCGGCTGTGAAAACGGCGTTGTAGGGTGCTTCCCACACATAAACAGGCTTGCACCAGCTTCACAGCACTTCAACAGTGGTGAAAACTGCTTTCTCTATCTTTTGTAGTACTGAAACAGGCCTGCACGTGCTTCACAACAGCTCGGAGGAGAAAACGGGATTGTACGGTGCTTCGCACACATAAACAGGCTTGTACCAGCTTCACAGGACATCCACATTGGAGAAAACTGCTTTCTGCATCTTTTCTGGCACTTAACGTGGCCTGGTCATGCTTCACAGCACCTCCTCGACCGTGAAAACGGCGTTGTAGGGTGTTTCCCGCTCATAAACAGGTTTTGCACCATCTGCAGAGGACTTCCACAGTGGTGAAAAATGCTTTCTAAATCTTTATTGGCACTTAAACAGGCCTGCACGTGCTTCACATACAACATCGGCGGTGAAAACGGCGTTATAGGGTGTTTGCCGCACATAAACAGGCTTGTACCAGCCTCAAAGGACATCCACATTGGAGAACACTGCTTTCTCCATCTTTTATGGCACTTACACAGGCCTGCAAGTGCTTCACAGCACCTCGTCGGCCGTGAAAACGGCGTTTTAGGGTGTTTCCCGCTCATAAACAGGTTTGCACCAGCTTCGCAGGACCTCCACAGAGGAGAAAACTGCTTCCTCGATCTTTACTAGCACTTAAAATGGCCTGTACGTGCTTAAAAGCACCTCCTCGGAGGTTAAAACGACATTGTAGGGTGTTTCCCGCATACAAACGGGTTTGAACCAGCTGCACAGGACCTCCACAGTGGTGGAAACTGCTTCGTAAATTTTTATTGGCACTTCCACAGGCTTGCACGTGCTTTACAGCCCCTCTTCGGTGGTGAAAACGGCGTTGTATGGTGCTTCTCACACATAAACAGGCTTGCGCCAACTTCATAGGACCTCCATAGTTGTGAAAACTGCTTTCTCCATCTTTTCTGTCACTTAAACAGACCTGTACGTGCTTCACAACGCTTTCTCGACGGTTAAAACGGCGTTGTAGGGTGTTTCCCGCACAAACAGGTTTGCACCATCTGCAGAGGACTTCCACAGTGGTGAAAAATGCTTTCTCAATCTTTATTGGCACTTAAACAGGCCTGCACGTGCTTCACATACCACATCGGCGGTGAAAACGGCGTTATAGGGTGTTTGCCGCACATAAACAGGCTTGCACCAGCCTCACAGGGCCTCCACAGTTGTGAAAACTGCTTTCTCCATCTTTTCTGGCACTTAAACAGGCCTGCACGTGCTACACAACACCGCCTCGGCGGTTAAAACTGAGCTATAGGGTGTTTCCCGCACATAAACAGGTTTGTACCATCTGGAGAGGACCTCCACAGTGGTGAAAACTGCTTTCTCAATCTTTATTGGCACTTAAACAGGCCTGCACGTGCTTCACATACCACATCGGCGGTGAAAACGTCGTTATAGGGTGTTTGCCGCACATAAACAGGCTTGCACCAGCCTCATAGGGCCTCCACAGTTGTGAAAACTGCTTTCTCCATCTTTTCTGGCACTTAAACAGGCCTGCACGTGCTACACAACACCACCTCGGCGGTTAAAACGGCGCTATAGGGTGTTTTCCGCACATAAACAGGTTTGTACCATCTGAAGAGGACCCCCACAGTGGTGAAAACTGCTTTCTCAATCTTTATTGGTACTTAAACAGGCCTGCACGTGCTTCACAGCCCACCTCGGCGGTGAAAACGGCGTTATAGGGTGTTTCCCCAACATAAACAGGTTTGCACAAGCTTCACAGCCCCTCCTCGACGGTGAAAACGGTGTTGTAGGGTGCCTCCCACACATAAACAAGCTTGCTCCAGCTTCACAGGACTTGCACAATGGAGAAAGCTGCTTTCTCCATCTTTTCTGGCACTTAACGTAGCTTGCACATGCTTCACAGCACCTCCTCGGCCGTGAAAACAGGGAGTTTCCCGCACATAGACAGGTTTGTACCATTTTCACAGGACCTCCACAGTGGAGAAAACAGCTTTCTCCATCTTCTCTGGCTCTTAAACAGGCCTGCACGTGCTTCACACCTCTTCGGCAGTGAAAACGGCGTTGTAGGGTGCTTCCCACACATAAACAGACTTGCACCAGCATCACAGGAAATCCACAGTTGTGAAAACTGCTTTCTCCATCTTTTCTGGTACTTAAACAGGCCTGCACGTGCTTCACAACACCTCCTCGGAGGTAAAAACGGCATTGTACGGTGCTTCGCCCACATAAATAGGCTTGTACCAGCTTCACAGGACTTCCTCATTGGAGAAAACTGCTTTCTCCATCTTTACTTGTTTATGTGAGGGAGACGCCGCTTTAAGGTATTTACTTTGTTCACCGCCCGATGACATCATACTGACGTCTGTCGTCTGCCCTGTATCGCTAGCTGTAGCATAGGAAGTAATAATATTGGTAGGTGCATTAGCGCGGTACACATTAGGCGGTGCAGTGTAGAGATTCGTCAGCAGTGCCTGGTAGCCGAATGGTTAGGGCTTAGTGTTACAGTTAGGGTTAGGGTTAGGGTTAGGGCTAGGGCCAGGGAATGGAATCCTTTACTTCTTTTTTTGTCTTCTTCTTTGTAAATGTGCTGGACATCATTTGTTGTGCTCTCCTGGGCTGCATCGTTGATATCACACGTCAGTATGACGTCATCGGGCATGAAACGCTGTGAACAAAGTGGATCCCGCCGTTTTAACTGCCGAGGAGGTGCTGTGAAGCACGTGCATTCCTGTTTAAGTGGCAGTAAAGACTGACAAAGCAGTTTTCACCACTGTGGTAATCCTGTCAAGCTGGTGCAAGCCTGTTTATGTGTGGGAAGCACCCTACAATGACGTTTTCACCGCCGAGGAGGTGCTGTGAGGCACGTGCAGGCCTGTTTAAGTGCCAGGAAAGATGGAGAAAGCAGTTTTACAACTGTGGAGATCGAGTGAAGCTGGTGAAAATCTGTTTATTTGCGGTACACACCCTATAACGCCCTTTTAACCGCCGAGGTGGTGCTGTGAAGCACGTGCAGTCCTGTTTATGCACCAGAAAAGATGGAAAAAGCTGTTTTCACAACTGTGGAGATCCTGTGAAGTAGGTGTAAGCCTGTTTAAGTGTGGGAATCACCATACAACGCTGTTTTCACCGCCGAAGAGGGGCTGTGAAGCACGTGAAGGCCTGTGGAAGTGCCAATAAAGATGGAGAAACAGTTTTCACCACTGAGGAAGTCCTGTGCAGCTGGTGCAATCCTGTTTCTACATGGGAAGCACAGTACAACGCCGTTTTCACCGCCAAGGAGGTGCCGTGAAGAACGTGCAGGCCTCTTTAAGTGCCAGAAATGTTTTTTCTCCACTGTGGAGGTCCTGTGAGGCTGTTGCCACCTGTTCATGTGCGGCACACACCGTTTTAACCGCCGAGGTGGTGCTGTGAAGCACGTGCAGTCCTGTTTATGTGCCAGAAAAGATGGAGAAAGCAGTTTTCACAACTGTGGAGATCCTGTGAAGCTGGTGTAAGCCTGTTTAAATGTGGGAATCACCATACAACGCCGTTTTTACCTCCGAAGAGGGGCTGTGAAGCACGTGCAGGCCTGTTTAAGTGCCATAAAAGATGGAGTAAGCAGTTTTCTCCACTGTGGAAGTCCTGTGAAGCTGGAGTAAGCCTGTTTATGTGTGGGAAGCACCCTACCACGCCTTCTTTCACCGTCGACGAGGGGCTGTGAAGCTCGTATTAACCTGTTTCTGTGCGGAAAACATCCTAAAAAGGCGTTCTAAAGGCGGAGGAGGCGCTGGGAAGCGCGTGCAGGCCTGTTTCAGTGCCAGAAAGATGGAGATAGCAGTTTTCTCCACTGTGGAGGTCCTGTGAAGGTGGTGCAAGTCTGTTTATGTGTGGGACGCACCATACAACGCCGTTTTCACCGCCGAAGAGGGGCTGTGAAGCACGTGAAGACCTGTGGAAGTGCCAATAAAGATGGAGAAACAGTTTTCTCCACTGAAGAAGTCCAGTGCAGCTGGTGCAAACCTGTTTCTATGCGGGAAGCACGGTAAAACGCCGCCATGAAGGTGCTGTGAAGAACATGCAGGCCTCTTTAAGTGCCAGAAATGTTGGAGAAAGCAGTTTTCACAACTGTGGAAATCCTGTGAAGCTGGTGAAAGCCTGTTTATGTGTGGGAAGCACCGTTTTCACCGCCGAGGAGGTGCTGTGAAGCACGTTCAGACCTGTTTAAGTGCCAGAAAAGATGGACAAATCAGTTTTCTCCACTGTGGAAGGCTGTTGCGAAACACACCCTATAACGCCGTTTTCACAGCCGAGGTGGTGCTCTGAATCGCGTGCAGTCCTGTTTAAGTGCCAGAAATGATGGAGAAAGCAGTTTTCACAACTGTGGAGATCTTGTGACGTTGGTGTAAGCCTGTTTATGTGTGGGAAGCACGATACAACGCCGTTTTCACCGCCGAAGAGGGGCTGTGAAGCACGTGAAGACCTGTGGAAGTGCCAATAAAGATGGAGAAACAGTTTTATCCACTGAGGAAGTCCTGTGCAGCTGGTGCAAAACTGTTTCTATGAGGGAAGCACGGTATAACGCCGTTTTCACCTCCAAGGAGGTGCTGTGAAGAACATGCAGGCCTCTTTAAGTGCCAGAAATGTTGGAGAAAGCAGTTTTTACCACTGTGGAAGTCCTGTGAAGCTGGTGAAAGCCTGTTTATGTGTGGGAAGCACCGTTTTCACCACCGAGGAGGTGCTGCGAAGCACGTTCAGACCTGTTTAAGTGCCAGCAAAGACGGAGAAATCAGTTTTCTCCACTGTGGAGGGCTGTTGCACACCTGTTTATGTGCGGTACACACCCTATAACACTGCCGAGGTGGTGTTGTGAAGCACGTGCAGTCCTGTTTAAGTGCCAGAAAAGATGGAGAAAGCTGTTTTCACAACTGTGGAGATCCTGTGAGGTTGGTTTAAGCCTGTTTATGTGTGGGAAGCACCATACAACACCGTTTTCACCGCCAGAGTGGGACTGTGAAGCACGTGCAGGACTGTGGAAGTGCCAATAAAGGTGGAGAAACAGTTTTCACCACTGAGGAGGTCCTATGCAGCTGGTGCAAACCTGTTTCTATGCGGGAAGCACCGTACAACGTCGTTTTCACCACCGAGGTAGGCTGTGAAGCACGTGAAGGCCTGTTTAAGTGCCAGTAAAGATTGTGAAAGCAGTTTTCACCACTGTGGAGGTCCTCTGCAGATGGCGCAAACCTGTTTATGTGCGGGAAGCACCCTACAACGCCGTTTAAACCGCCAAGGAGGTGCTGTGAAGCAGGTGCAGGCCTGTTTACGTACCAGTACAGATTGAGAAAGCTGTTTTCACCTCCTCTGCAGATGGTGCAAACCTGTTTATGTGCGAGAAACACACTACAAAGCTGTTTAAACCGCCAAGGAGTGCTGTGTAGAACGTGAAGGCCTGTTTAAGCACCGGAAAAGGTGGAGAAAGCAGTTTTCTCCACTGTGGAAATCCTAGATGCAACAAGCCTGTTTGTGTGTAGGAAGCACCCTACAACGCCGTTTACACCATCGAGGAGGGGCTGTGAAGCCTGTTTATGTGTGGAAAACATCCTAAAGATCCGTTTTAAACGAGGTGCTGGGAAGCACGTGCGGGCCTGGCTAAGTGCCAGAAAGGATGGAGAAAGCAGTTTTCTCCATTGTGGAAGTCCTGTGAAGCTGGTGCAAACCTGTTTTGGTGCGGGAAACACCCATATAACGCCGTTTTCACCGACGAGGAGCTACTGTGAAGCACGTGCAAGCCTCTTTAAGTGCGGAAAACACCCTAAATATCCATTTTAAACAGTTGCTGTAAAGCAAGTGCAGGCCTGTTTAAGTGCTAGAAAGGAAGGAGAAAGCAGTTCTCTCCATTGTGGAGATGCTGTGAAGCTGGTCCAAACCTGTTTTTGTGCGGGAAGTCCCCTACAACGCCGTTTTCACCGCCGAGGAGGTGCTGTGAAGCACGTTCAGGTCTGTTTAAGTGCCAGAAAAGATGGAGAAAGCAGTTTTCTCCACTGTGGAAGTCCTGTGAAGCTGGGGCAAGCCTGTTTATGTGTGGGAAGCACCCTTCAACGCCGTATTCACCGTCGGGGAGTGGCAGTGAAGCTCGTACCAACCTGTTTATGTGCGGAAAACATCCTAAATAACCGTTTTAAACTCGGAGGAGGTGCTGTGAAGCACGTGCAGGCCTGCCTAAGTACCAGAAAAGATGGGGAAAGCAGTTCTCTACACTGTGGAGGTCATGTGAAGCTGGTGCATACCTGTTTATGTGCGGGAAACACCCTAAAAGCCTTTAAACGCGGAGGAGGTGCTGGGAAGCACGTGCAGGCCTGTTTAAGTGCTAGAAAAGATGGAGAAAGCAGTTTTCTCCACTGTGGAGGTCCTGTGAAGCAGGTGCAAACCTATTTATGTGCGAAAAACATCCTATAGCACAGTTTTCACCATTGAGGAGGTGCTGTGAAGCACGTGTAGTGCTGTTTAAGTGCCAGTGAAGATCAGGGCAGCAGTTTTCTCGTCTGTGGAGGTCCTGTGAAGCTGGCTGTTTATGTGCAGGAAGAGGAAGTGCTGTGATGAACGTGCAGGCCTCTGTAAGTGCCAGAAAAGTCTGAGAAAGCGGTTTTCACCACTGTGGAAGTCCTGTGAAGCTGGTGCAAGCCTGTTTATGTGTGGGAAGCACAGTACAACGCCGTTTTCACCGCCGAGGAGGTGCTGTGATGAACGTACAGGCCTCTTTAAGTGCCAGAAAAGATGGAGAAAGCAGTTTTCACCACTGTGGAAGTGATGCCAGTTTATGTGTGGGAAGCACCCTACAACGCCGTTTTCACTGCCGAGGAGTTGCTGTGAAGCACGTGCAGGCTTGTTTAAGTGCCAGGAAAGATGGAGAAAGGAGTTTCCTTCACTGTGGAATCCCTGTGAAGCTGTTGCAAACCTGTTTATGTGCGGTAAACACCCTAAAAAGCCGTTTAAATGCGGAGGGGGTGCTGTGAAGCACGTGCAGTCCAGTTTAAGTGCCAGTGAAGATCGGGGAAGCAGTTTTCTCGTCTGTGGAGGTCTTGTGAAGCTGGTGGATACCTGTTTATGTGCGTGAAACGCCGTTTTCACCGCTGAGGAGGTGCTGTGATGAACGTGCAGGCCTCTTTAAGTGCTAGAAAAGATGGAGAAAGCAGTTTTCACCGCTCTGGAAGTCCTGTGAAGCTGGTGCAAGCCTGTGTATGTGTGGGAAGCACCCTTCAACGCCGTATTCACCGTCGGGGAGTGGCTGTGAAGCTCGTTCCAACCAGTTTATGCGATGAAAACATCCTGAAAGACCGTTTTAAACGCGGAGGTGATGCGCGTGCAGGCCTGTTTAAGTGCCAAAAACGATGGGGAAAGCAGTTTTCTCCACTGTGTAAGCCTTGTGAAGCTGGAGCAAGCCTGTTTATGTGTGGGAAGCACCTTTCAACGCCGTATTCACCGTCGGGGAGTGGCTGTGAAGCTCGTACCAACCTGTTTATGCGCTGAAAACATCCTGAAAGACCGTTTTAAACGCGGAGGAGGTGATGCGCGTGCAGGCCTGTTTAAGTACAAAAAAAGATGGGGAAAGCAGTTTTCTCCACTGTGTAAGCCTTGTGAAGCTGGAGCAAGACTGTTTATGTGTGGGAAGCTCCTTTCAACGCCGTATTCATCGTCGGGGAGTGGCTGTGAAGCTCGTACCAACCTGTTTATGTGCGGAAAACATCTTAAAAAACATTTTTAAACGCGGAGGAGGTGCTGTGAAGCCCGTGCAGGCCTGTCTAAGTGCCAGAAACGATGGGTAAAGCAGTTTTCTCCACTGTGGAGGTCCTGTGAAGCTGGTGAATACCTGTTTATGTGCGGGAAACACCCTAAAAAGCCGTTTTAAACGCGGAGGAGGTGCTGTTTAAGTGCCAGGAAAGATGGAGAAAGCAATTTCCTCCACTGTGGAAATCCTGTGAAGCTGGAGCAAGCCTGTTTATGTGTGTGAAGCACCCTTCAACGCCGTTTTCACCGTCGAGGAGGGGCTGTGAAGCTTGTACTAACCTGTTTACGTGCGGAAATCATCCTAAAAAAAACGTTTTAAACGCGGAGGAGATGCCCGTGCAGGCTTGTCTATGTGCCAGAAAAATGGGGAAAGCAGTTTTCTCCACTGTGGAGGACCTGTGAAGCTGGTGCATACCTGTTTTTGTGTTGGAAGTACCCTACAACGCGGTTTTCCCCGCCGAGGAGTTGTTGTGAAGCACGTGCAAGCCCCTTTAAGTGCCAGAAAAGATGGAGAAAGCACTGTGGAAGTCCTGTGAAGCTGGTGTAAGCCTGTTTATGTGTGGGAAGCACCGTACAACGCCGTTTTCACAGCCGAGGAGGTGCTGTGATGAACGTGTAGGCCTCTTTAAGTGCCAGAAAAGATGGAGAAAGCAGTTTTCACCACTGTGGAAGTCCTGCAGTTTATGTGTGGGAAGTACCCTGCAATGCCGTTTTCACCGCTGCTCTCTAAGTGCCAGAAAAGATGGAGAAAGCAGTTTTTACCACTGTGGAAGTCCTTTGAAGCTGGTGCAAGCCTGTTTATGTGTGGGAAGCACCCTTCAACGCCGTTTTCACCGTCGAGGAGGGGCTGTGAAACTCGTACAAAGCTGTTTACGTGCGGAAACCATCCTAATAAATCGTTTTAAACGCGGAGGAAGTGCTGTGAAGCACTTGCAGGCCTCTTTATGTGCGGGAAACACCCTAAAAGGTTGTTTTAAACGCGGAGGTGCTGTGAAGGACGTGCAGGCCTGTTTAAGTGCTAGAAAAGATGGAGAAAGCAGGTTTCTCCACTATGGAGGTCCTGTGAAGATGGTGCAAACCTGTTTTTGCGCGAGAAACATCCTATAACACAGTTTCACCATCGATGAGAAGGTGTGAAGCACGTACAGGCATGTTTAAATGCCAGAAAAGATGGAAAAAGCAGTTTCCTCCACTGTGGAAGTCCTGTGAAGCTGGAGCAAGCCTGTTTATTTGTGGGAAGCACCCTTCAACACTGTTTTCACCGTCGAGGGCGAATTTTTTTTTGAACGAGGTTTGAGAACTTAATGACATGGTTGTACCCATTCTGGTAGCTGTACGTATTTTGAATGACATAATATGCCTGTCAAGATCCGAGAAAGTCGCTGAGTTTGCCTGGTGTGTTGTTCCTTACCGTCTGAAGTTGACAAGATTGTGTCAAAAGTCGTGATTTACACACACACCTCTTTGCAGTTTTCATTACTATGGAAGTCCTGTGAGGCTTGTGCAAGCCTGTTTATGTGGGGGAAAGACCTGGTCACGCCGTTTTATCCACCGAGAAGGAGCTGTGAAGCACGTGTAGCCCTGTGTATGTGCCAGAGAAGATGGAGAGAGTAGATTTAACCGCTGTGAAGGCCCTGTAAGGTTGGTGCAAGCCTGTTTATATGCGGGAAGGACCTGATAACGCCGTTTTAACCTCCTAGGAGGTGCTGTGAAGCACGTGGAGGCCTGTTTAAGTTCCAGAGATGATCGAGAAAGCAGTTTTAACCGCTGTGGAGGCCGTGAGAGCTTAGTGCAAGCACGCTTGTGTGCGGGTAATCCTTGTAAAGCGGTTTTAACCACCGAGGAGATGCTTTGAAGCACGTGTAGGCCTGTTTAATTGCCAGGGAAGATCGACAAAGCATTAATCTCCACCGTGGTACTCCTATGAGGCTCGTGCAAGCCTGTTTATGTGCAGGAAAGACCAGATAACGCCGTTTTCACGGCCGAGGAGGTGCTGTGAAGCACGTGCAGGCCTGTTTATGTGAGGAAACTACCTGACAAATCCGTTTTAAGAAACCACTTTTCACCGCTGTTGAAGTCCTGTGAGGTTGGTGCAACCCCGTTTATGTGCCAGAAAGACCTGACAAAGCAGTTTTAACCTCCTAGGAGGTGCTGTGAAGCACGTAGGCCTGTTTAAGTTCCAAAGATGATCGAGATAGCAGTTTGCACCGCTGTAGAGGCCTAGTGCAGGAATGTTTGCGTGCGGGAAATCCTTATAAAGCGGTTTTAACCTCCGAGAAGATGCTGTGAAGCACGTGTAGGCCTGTTTAAGTGCCAGGGAAGATCGAGAAAGCATTCTTCTCCTCCGTGGTGTTCCTATGCGGTTCGTGCAAGTCAGTTTATATGCGGGAAAGACCTGATAACGCAGTTTTAACCTCGGAGGAGGTTCTGTGAAGCACGTGCAGGCCTGTTTAAGTGCCAGGGAAGACTGAGAAGGAAGTTTTCACCACTGTCGAGGTCCTGTGAGGCTCGTGCTAGCCTATTTAAGTGAGGAAATTACCTGACAAAGCCGTTTTAACAACTGAGGAAGTGCTGTAAAGCAGGTGCAGTCCTGTTTCACTGCTAGGGAAGATCGAGAAAGCAGTTTTCACCACTGTTGAAGTCCTGTGAGGTTGGTGCAAGCCCGTTTATATGCAAGAAAGACCTGACAAAGCCGTTTTAACCTCCTAGGAGATGCTGTGAAGCAGATGCAGGAGTTCCATGGAAGATCGAAAAAGCAGTTTTCACCACTGTGGAGTTCTTGTGCGGTGTTCCTATGCGGTTCGTGCAAGTCAGTTTATATGCGGGAAAGACCTGATAACGCAGTTTTAACCTCGGAGGAGGTTCTGTGAAGCACGTGCAGGCCTGTTTAAGTGCCAGGGAAGACTGAGAAGGAAGTTTTCACCACTGTCGAGGTCCTGTGAGGCTCGTGCTAGCCTATTTAAGTGAGGAAATTACCTGACAAAGCCGTTTTAACAACTGAGGAAGTGCTGTGAAGCAGGTGCAGGCCTGTTTCACTGCTAGGAAAGATTGAGAAAGCAGTTTTCACCACTGTGGAAGTCCTTTGAGGTTGGTGCAAGCCGGTTTATATGCCGGAAAGACCAGACAAAGCTGTTTTATCCTCCGAGGAGGTGATGTGAAGCAGGTGCAGGCCTGTTTAAGTGCCATGGAAGATCGAGAAAGCAGTTTTCACCACTGTGGAGGTACTGTGCTGCTCGTGCAATCCTGCTTATATATATATGTGTGGGAAAGACCTGATAACTCGGTTTAACCCCCCTAGGAGGTGCTGTGAAGCACGTGGAAGCCTGTTTAAGTTCCAAAGATGATCGAGAAAGCAGTTTTCACCGCTGTGGAGGCCGTGAAAGCTTAGTGCAAGCATGTTTGTGTTTGGGAAATCCTTGTAAAGCGGTTTTAACCTCCGAGGAGACGACGTGAAGCGCGTTTAAGTGACAGGGAAGATCGAGAAAGCATTTTCTCCACTGTGCTTCTCCTATGAGGCTCGTGCAAGCCTGTCTATGTGCAGGAAAGACCTGATAACGCCGTTTTAACCGCTGAGGTGATGCTGTGAAGCACGTGCAGGCCTGTTTAAGTACCAGCGAAGACTGGGAAAGAAATTTTCACCGCTGTCGAGGTCCTGTGAGGCTCGTGCAAGCCTGTTTATGTGAGGAAATTACCTGACAAAGCCGTTTAACCACCGAGGGGGTGCTGTGAAGCAGGTGCAGGCCTGTTTAAGTGCCATGGAAGATCGAGAAAGCAGTTTTCACCACTGTGGAGGTCCTGTGCGGCTCGTGCAAGCCTGCTGATGTGTGGGAAAGACCTGATAACTCCCTTTTACCCTCCAAGAAGGTGCTGTGAAGCACGTGTACAGGCCTGATTAAGTTCCAGAAATGATCGAGAAAGCAGTTTTCACCGCTGTGGAGGCCGTGAGAGCTTAGTGCAAGCAATATTTGTGTGCGTGAAATCCTTCTAAAGCGGTTTTAACCTCCGAGGAGATGCTGTGAAGCACGTGTAGGCCTGTTTAAGTGCCAGGGAAGATCGAGAAAGCGTTTTTCACCTCTAAAGTGCCAAGGAACACTGAGAAGGAAACTTTCATCACTGTCGAGGTCCTGTGAGGCTCGTGCAAGCCTGTTTATGTGAGGAAATTTCCTGTCAAAGCTGTTTTTACCGCTGAGGAAGTGCTGTGAAGCAGATGCAGTCCTGTTTAATTGCCATGGAAGATCGAGAAAGCAGTTTACACAACTGTGGAGGTCCTGTGCTGCTCGTGCAAGCCTGCTTATGTGTGGGAAAGACCTGATACTTCCGTTTTACCCTCCGAGGAAGTGTTTAAGTGCCAGGGAGAGCGAGAAAGCTGTTTTCACTACTATGGAAGTCCTGTGAGGCTTGTGCAAGCCTGTTTATGTGGGGGAAAGACCTGGTCACGCCGTTTTATCCACCGAGAAGGAGCTGTGAAGCACGTGTAGCCCTGTTTATGTGCCAGAGAAGATCGAGAGAGCAGATGTAACCGCTGTAAAGGCCCTGTAAGGTTGGTGCAAGCCTGTTTATATTCGGGAAGGACCTGATAACGCCGTTTTAACCTCCTAGGAGGTGCTGTGAAGCACGTGGAGGCCTGTTTAAGTTCCAGAGATGATCGAGAAAGCAGTTTTAACCGCTGTGGAGGCCGTGAGAGCTTAGTGCAAGCAATATTTGTGTGCGGGTAATCCTTGTAAAGCGGTTTTAAACTCCGAGGAGATGCTGTGAAGCACGTGTAGGCCTGTTTAAGTGCCAGGGAAGATCGAGAAAGCATTTTTCACCTCTAAAGTGCAAAGGAAGACTGAGAAGGAAACTTTCATCACTGTCGAGGTCCTGTGAGGCTCGTGGAAGCCCGTTTATGTGAGGAAATTACCTGTCAAAGCTGTTTTTACCACTGAGGAAGTGCTGTGAAGCAGGTGCAGTCCTGTTTAATTGCCATGGGAGATCGAGAAAGCAGTTTTCACAACTGTGGAGGTCCTGTGCTGCTCGTGCAAGCCTGTTTATGTTGGGGGAAAGACCTGGTCACGTCGTTTTATCCACCGAGAAGGAGCTGTGAAGCATGTGTAGGCCTGTTTATGTGCCAGAGAAGATCGAGAGAGCAGATTTAACCGCTGTGAAGGCCCTGTAAGGTTGATGCAAGCCTGTTTATATGCGGGAAGGACCTCATAACGCCGTTTTAACCTCCTAGGAGGTGCTCTGAAGCACGTGGAGGCCTGTTTAAGTTCCAGAGATGATCGAGAAAGCAGTTTTAACCGCTGTGGAGGCCGTGAGAGCTTAGTGCAAGCACGCTTGTGTGCGGGTAATCCTTGTAAAGCGGTTTTAACCACCGAGGAGATGCTTTGAAGCACGTGTAGGCCTGTTTAATTGCCAGGGAAGATCGACAAAGCATTCATCTCCACAGTGGTAGTCCTATGAGTTTCGTGAAAGCCTGTTTATGTGCAGGAAAGACCAGATAACGCCGTTTTCACGGCCGAGGAGGTGCTGTGAAGCACGTGCAGGCCTGTTTAAGTGCCAGGGATGACAGAGAAGGAAGTTTTCACCGCTGTCGAGGTCCTGTGAGGCTCATGCAAGCCTGTTTATGTGAGGATATTACCTGACAATGCCGTTTTAACAGCTGAGGAAGTGCTGTGAAGCAGGTGCAAGCCTGTTTAAGTGCCATGGAAGATTGAGAAAGCAGTTTTCACCACTGTGGAGGTCTGTGGGGCTCGTGCAAGCCTGCTTATGTGTGGGAAAGACCTGATAGGTCCGTTTTTACCTCCTACGAGTTGCTGTGAGGCACGAGGAGTCCTGTTTAAGTTCCAGAGATGATCGAGAAAGCAGTTTTTCACCGCTGTGGTGGCCGTGAGACCTTAGTGCATGCATGCTTGTGTGCGGGAAATCCTTGTAAAGCGGTTTTAACCTCTGAGGAGACGCTGTGAAGCACGTTGAGGCCGGTTTAAGTGCCAGGGAAGATCGAGAAAGCATTCTCCTCCACCGTGGTGGTCCTATGATACTCGTGCAAGTCTGTTTATGTGCGGGAAAGACCTGATAACGGCATTTTATCCACCGAGAAGAAGCTGTGAAGCACGTGTAGGCCTGTTTATGTGCCAGAGAAGATCGAGAAAGAAGTATTCACTACTATGGAAGTCCTGTGAGGCTTGTGCAAGCCTGTTTATGTGGGGGAAAGACCGGGTCACGCCGTTTTATCTACCGACAAGGAGCTGTGAAGCACGTATAGGCCTGTTTATGTGCCAGAGAAGATCGAGAGAGCAGATTTCACGACTGTGAAGGCCCTGTGAGGTTGGTGGAAGCGTTTTTATATGCGGGAACGACCTGATAACGCCGTTTTAACCGCTTAGGAGGTGCTGTGAAGCACGTCCAGGCCTGTTTAAGTGCCAGGGAAGACTGAGAAGGAAGGTTTTACCACTGTCGAGGTCCTGTGAGGCTGGTGCAAGCCTATTTATGTGAGGAAATTACCTGACAAAGCCGTTTTAACAACTGCGGAGGTGCTATGAAGCAGGTGCTGGCCTGTTTAAGTGCTAGGGAAGATCGAGAAAGCAGTTTTCACCACTCTGCATGGAAGTCCTGTGAGGTTGGTGCAAGACAGTTTATGTGCCGGAAAGACCTGACAAAGCCGTTTTATCCTGCGAGGAGGTGATGTGAAGCAGATGCAGGAGTACCATGGAAGATCGAAAAAGCAGTTTTCACCACTGTGGAGCTCCTGTGCGGCTCGTGCAAGCATGCTTATGTGTGGGAAAGACCTGATAACTCCTTTTTACCCTTCGAGGAGGTGCTGTGAAGCACGTGTAGGCCTGTTTAACTGCCAGGGAAGATCGAGAAAGCATTTTTCTCATCTGTGGTGTTCCTATGAGGCTCGTGCAAGCCTGTTTGTGTGCAGGAAAGACATGATAACGCAGTTTTAACCTCGGAGGAGGTTCTGTGAAGCACGTGCAGGCCTGTTTAAGTGCCAGGGAAGACTGAGAAGGAAGTTTTCACCACTGTCGAGGTCCTGTGACGCTCGTGCAAGCCTGTTTATGAGGAAATTACTTGACAAAGCCGTTTTAACAACTGAGGAAGTGCTGTGAAGCAGGTGCAGGCCTGTTTCACTGCTAGGGAAGATTGAGAAAGCAGTTTTCACCCCTGTGGAAGTCCTTTGAGGTTGGTGGAAGCCAGTTTATGTGCCAGAAAAACTAGACAAAGCCATTTTATCCTCCGAGGAGGTGATGTGAAGCAGGTGCAGGCCTGTTTAAGTGCCATGGAAGATCGAGAAAGCAGTTTTCACCACTGTGGAGGTCCTGTGGAGCTCGTGCAAGCCTGCTTATGTGTGGGAAAGTCCTGATAGGTCCGTTTTTACCTCCTACAAGTTGCTGTGAGGCACGTGTAGGCCTGTTTCAGTGCTAGGGAAGATCGAGAAAGCAGTTTTCACTTCTATGGAAGTCCTGTGAGGCTAGTACAAGCCTGTTTATGTGAGGAAATTACCTGAAAAAGCCATTTTAACCGCTGAGGAAATGCTTTGAAGCAAGTGTAGGCCTATTTAAGTGCAAGGGAAGTTTGATAAAGCAGTTTTCACCACTGTGGAAGTCCTGTAAGGTTGTTGAATTATTAAGCCTGCTTATGTTTGGGAAAGACCTGATAACTCCTTTTTACCTTCCGAAGAGGAGCTATGAAGCACGTGTAGGCCTGTTTATGTGCCAGGGAAGATCGAGAAAGCAGTTTTCACTACTATGGAAGTCCTGTGAGGCTAGTGCAAGCCTGTTTATGTGGGGGAAAGACCTGGTCACGCCGTTTTACCGACAAGGAGCTGTGAAGCACGTGTAGGCCTGTTTATATGCCAGAGAGGATCGAGAGGGCAGATTTCACGGCAGTGAAGGCCCTGTGAGGTTGGTGCAAGCCTGTTTATATTCGGGAACGACCTGATAACGCTGTTTTAACATCCTAGGAGGTACTGCGAAGCTCGTGGAGGCCTCTTTAAGTTCCAGAGTTGATTGAGAAAGCAGTTTTCACCGCTGTGGAGGCCGTGAGAGTTTAGTGAGCACGTTTGTGTGCCGGAAATCTTTGTAAAGCGGTTTTAACCTCCGAGGAGATGCTGTGAAGCAAGAGTAGGCCTGTTTAAGTGCCAGGGAAGACTCAGAAAGAAGTCTTCACCGCTGTCGAGGTCCTGTGTGGATCGTGTAAGCCTGTTTATGTGAGGAAATTACCTGATAAAGCCGTTTTAACCTCCGAGGAGATGCTGTGAAGCACTTGTAAGCCTGTTTAAGTGCCATGGAAGATCGAGAAAGCAGTTTTCACATCTGTGGAGGTGCTGTGTTGCTCGTGCAAGCGTGCTTATGCGTGGGAAAAACCCTCCGAGGAGGTACTGTGAAGCATGTGGAGGACTGTTTAAGTGCCAGGGAAGATTCAGAAAGCAGTTTTCACTACTATGGAAGTCCTGTGAGGCTAGTGCAAGCCTGTTCATTGTGGGAAAGACCTGGTCACGCCGTTTTATCCACCGTCAAGGAGCTGTGAAGCACGTATAGGCCTGTTTATGTGCCAGAGAAGATCGAGAGAGCAGATTTCACGGCTGTGAAGGCCCTGTGAGGTTGGTGCAAGCCTGTTTATATGCGTGAACGACCTGATAACGCTGTTTTAACCTCCTAGGAGGTGCTGTGAAGCACGTGGAGGCCTGTCACGGAAATTTTGGTCCGGCGGAAAAATTGGTCCGGGGGAACAAAATTTCCGGAATATCGGTCCAGGCGGACCATTTTTGCCTGAAAATTTTGTTCCCCCCGTGAAAATAACGGTCCGACCTGCACCACAAGCGAGTTCGCTTGCTGCTGTCTTGTGCGCTTAATAGAGCTAGACTACTACACCATGGCGGATAGCTGTAACTAACCTGCATTGTAATAGCGAGTGTATAGACATGTTTTGTTGTCATAGGCTAGCCTAGGCCTATACGACTACCGTCAAAACATGTCAAAAGCCTCGTATTTCGCCATCGTACCGTGAGCGTATTGAGAGAAGGCAGATATCAAAAAATTTTATCACAGCGCTGATATTTCCTAGGGAAATTTTATCCCCAAGCCGGGGTCCCTAGTACGGTAATGTTGGAACAAGAATTGGACAAAACGCCCGGCAAAACTTATACGGCATTTCTGCGCTGGTTGATTGGCCAAGGTATATTATAGACCCGTAAACGAGTCCATAATATCCATGGTTGGCCGAACATTGGTCCGGCGGCCGCCGGACCTGCTCCTACGGCCCTGTAAGAGGTGGTGCCACACAGAGTCCTGCATCAATGTACCATGTACAGCAGTAAGTTTCTAGCAACACTACATGGTACGGCAAACGATGTATATAAGTCGTAAGATAAGAAACTGCTCAACTTGTTTATGTTTATTCCTGTATATATATATTTTATCATGGTAATGCTCACTTCGTACAGATAATATACTTAAATTGTTAACTAACTTGTTAGCAATAAACAATGCCATACTAAGGGAGGACCAAAATTTTCAAGGTAGGACAGTCTTACCAACTTTTCCAGCACCAAAATTCCAGTGAAAGGCCTCTTTAAGTGTCAGGGAAGACTGAAAAGGAAGTTTTCACCACTGTCGAGGTCCTGGTGCAAGCCCGTTTATGTGCCGGAAAGACCAGACAAAGTCGTTTTATCTTCCGAGGAGGTGATGTGAAGCAGGTGCAGGCCGGTTTAAGTGCCATGGAAGATCGAGAAAGCAGTTTTCACCACCGTCGAGGTCCTGTGTGACTCGTGCAACCCTGCTTATATGTGGGAAAGACCTGATAACCCCGTTTTAACCTCCTAGGAGGTGCTGTGAAGCACGTGGAGGCCTGTTTAAGTTCCAGAGATGATCGAGAAAGCAGTTTTCACCGCTGTGGAGGCCGTGAGAGCTTAGTGCAAGCATGTTTGTGTTTGGGAAATCCTTGTAAAGCGGTTTTAACCTCCGAGGAGATGCTCTGAAGCACGTGTAGGCCTGTTTAAGTGCGAGGGAAGGTCGAGAAAGCATTTTTCTCCACCGTGGAGGTCCTATGAAGCTCGTGCAAGTCTGTTTATGTGCAGGAAAGACCTGATAACGGCGTTTTATCCACCGAGAAGGAGCTGTGAAGCACGTGTAGGCCTGTTTATGTGCCAGAGAAGATCTAAAGAGCAGATTTAACCGCTGTGAAGGCCCTGAGAGGTTGGTGCAAGCCTGTTTATATGCGGGAAGGACATGATAACGCCGTTTTAACTTCCTAGGAGGTGCTGTGAAGCACGTGGAGGCCTGTTTAAGTTCCAGAGAAGATCGAGAAAGCATTTTTCATCACTGTGGTCGTCCTATGAGGCTCATGCAAGCCTGTTTAGGTGCGGGAAATACCAGATAACGCCGTTTTAAACTCCGAGGAGGTGCTTTGAAGCACGCGCAGGCCTGTTTAAGTGCCAGGTAAGACTGAGGAGGAAGATTTCCCCACTGTCGAGGTCCTGTGAGGCTCATGTAAGCCTGTTCATGTCAGGAAATTACCTGACAAAGCAGTTTTAACCACTGAGGAAGTGCTTTGAAGCAACTGCAGGCCTGTTTAAGTGCAAGGGAAGATCGATAAAGCAGTTTTCATCACTGTGGAAGTCCTGTAAGGTTGGTGCAAGCCCGTTTATGTGCCGGAAAGACCTGATAAAGCCGTTTTATCCTCCAAGGAGGTGATGTGAAACAGATGCAGGCCTGTTTAAGTGCCATGGAAGATCGACAAAGCAGTTTTCACCACGCGGAGGTCCTGTGCGGCTTGTGAAATATTAAGCCTGCTTATGTGTGGGAAAGACCTGATATCTCCATTTTACCTTCCGAGGAGGTGCTATGAAGCACGTGTAGGCCTGTTTATGCGCCAGGGAAGATCGAGAAAGCAGTTTTCACTACTATGAAAATCCTGTGAGGCTTGTGCAAGCCTGTTCATTGTGAGAAAGACCTGGTCACGCCGTTTTATCCACCGACAAGGAGCTGTGAAGCACGTGTAGGCCTATTTATGTGCCAGAGAAGATCGAGAGAGCAGATTTCACGGCTGTGAAGGCCCTGTGCGGTTGGTGCAAGCATGTTTATATGCGGGAACGACCTGATAACGCCGTTTTAACCTCATAGGAGGTGCTGTGAAGCACGTGGGGGCCTGTTTAAGTTTTAGAGATGATCGAGAAAGCAGTTTTCACCGCTGTGGAGGCCGTGAGAACTTAGTGCAAACATGTTTATGTGCGAGAAATCCTTGTAAAGCGGTTTTAACCTCCGAGGAGATTCTGTGAAGCACGTGTAGACCTGTTTAAGTGCCACGGAAGATCGAGAAAGCATTTTTCTCCACTGTGGTGGTCCTATGAGGCTCGTGCTAGTTTGTTTTTTTGTGCGGGAAATACCTGATAACCCAATTTTAACCTCCTAGGAGGTTCTGTGAAGCACGTGCAGGCCTGTTTAAGTGCCAGGGAAGACTGAGAAGGAAGTTTTCACCACTGTCGAGGTCCTGTGAGTCTCGTGCAAGCCTATTTATGTAAGGAAATTACCTGACAAAGCCGTTTTAACAACTGAGGAAGTGCTGTGAGCAGGTGCAGGCCTGTTACACTGCTATTGAAGATCGAGAAAGCAGTTTTCACCACTGTGGAAGTCTTTTGAGGTTGGTGCAGGCCTGTTTATGTGCCGGAAAGACCAGAAAAAGCCGTTTCATCCTCCGAGGTGATGTGAAGCAGGTGCAGGCCTGTTTAAGTGCAATGGAAGATCGAGAAAGCAGTTTTCACCACTGTGGAGGTCCTGTGCAGCTCGTGAAATATTAAGCCTGCTTATGTGTGGGAAAGATCTGATAACTCCGTTTTAACCTCCTAGGAGGTGCTGTGAAGCACGTGGAGGCCTGTTTAAGTTCCAGAGATGATCGAGAAAGCAGTTTACTCCACCGTGGTGGTCCTATGAGGTTCGTGCAAGTCTGTTTATGTGCGGGAAAACCTGGTAACGCAGTTTTAACCTCCGAGGAGGTTCTGTGAAGCACGTGCAGGCCTGTTTAAGTGCCAGGGAAGACTAAGAAGGAAATTTTCACCACTGTCGAGGTCCTGTGCATTAGGCTCGTGCAAGCCTGTTTATGAGAGGAAATTACCTGACAAACCCATTTTAACAACTGAGGAAGTGCTGTGAAGCAGATGCAGGCCTGTTTCACTGCAAGGGAAGATCGAGAAAGCAGTTTTCACCACTTTGGAAGTCCTGTGCGGCTCGTGCAAGCCTGCTTATGTGTGGGAAAGACCTGATAACTCCGTTTTAACCTCCTAGGAGGTGCTGTGAAGCACGTGGAGGCCTGTTTAAGTTCCAGAGATGATCGAGAAAGCAGTTTTCACCGCTGTGGAGACCGTGAGAGCTTAGTGCAAGCACGCTTGTGTTTGGGAAATCCTTGTAAAGCGGTTTTAACCGCCGAGGAGATGCTGTGAAGCACGTGCAGGCCTGTTTAAGTGCCAGGGAAGACTGAGAAGGAAGTTTTCACCACTGTCGAGGTCCTGTGAGGCTCGTGCAAGCCTGTTTATGTGAGGAAATTACCTGACAAAACCGTTTTAACAACTGAGGAAGTGCTTTGAAGCAAGCGTAGGCCTGTTTAAGTGCAAGGGAAGATCGATAAAGCTGTTTTCACCACTGTGGAAGTCCTGTAAGGTTGGTGATATATTAAGCCTGCTTATGTTCGGGAAAGACCTGATAACTCCTTTTTACCCTCCGAGGAGGTGCTATGAAGCACGTGTAGGCCTGTTTATGTGCCATGGAAGATCGAGAAAGCAGTTTTCACTACTATGAAAGTCCTGTGAGGCTTGTGCAAGCCTGTTTATGTCGGGGAAAGACCTGGTCACGCCGTTTTATCCACCGACAAGGAGCTGTGAAGCACGTGTAGGCCTGTTTATGTGCCAGAGAAGATCAAGAGAGCAGATTTTACGGCTGTGAAGGCCCTGTGAGGTTGGTACAAGCCTGTTTATATGCGGGAACGACCTGATAACGCCGTTTTAACCTCATAGGAGGTGCTGTGAAGCACGTGGAGGTCTGTTTAAGTGACAGGGAAGATCGAGAAAGCATTTTTCTTCACTGTGGTGGTCCTATGAGGCTCGTGCAACCCTGTATTTTGTACGTAAAATACCTGGTAACGCAGTTTTATCCTCCGAGGAGGTTCTGTGAAGCACGTGCAGGCCTGTTTAAGTGCCAGGGAAGACTGAGAAGGAAGTTTTCACCACTGTCGTGGTCCTGTGACTCTCGTGCAAGCCTGTTTATATGGGGAAATAGCCTGACAAAGCCATTTTAACCACTGAGGAAGTGCTTTGAAGCAAGTGCAAGCGAAGATCAAGAAATCAGTTTTCACCACAGTGGAAGTCCTGTAAGGTTGGTGCAAGCCCGTTTATGTGCCAGAAAGACCTGACAAAGCCATTTTATCCTCCGAGGAGGTGATGTGAAGCAGATGCAGGCCTGTTTAAGTGTCATGGAATATCGAGAAAGCAGTTTTCACCACTGTGGAGGTCCTATGCGGCTAGTGCAAGCCTGCTTATGTGTGGGAAAGACCTGATACCACCCTTTTACCCTCCGAGGAGGTGCTGTGAAGCACGTGTAGGCCTGTTTAAGTGCCAGGGAAGATCGAGAAAGCAGTTCTCACTACTATGGAAGTCCTGTGAGGCTTGTGCAAGCCTGTTTATGTGGGGTAAAGACCTGCCACGCCGTTTTATCAACCGACAAGGAGCTGTGAAGCACGCGTAGGCCTGTTTATATGCCATAGAAGATCGAGCGAGCAGATTTCACCGCTGTGAAAGACCTGTGAAGTTGGTGCAAGCCTGTTTATATGCGGGAACGACCTGATAATGCCGTTTTAACCTCCTAGGAGGTGCTGTGAAGCACGTAGAGGCCTGTTTAAGTTTCAGAGATGATCGAGAAAGCAGTTTTCACCGCTGTGGAGGCCGTGAGAGCTTAGTGCAAGCACGTTTGCGGGAAATCCTTGCAAAGCGGTTTTAACCTCCGAGGAGATGCTGTGAAGCACATGTAGCCCTGTTTAAGTGCCAGGGAAGATCGACAAAGCATTTTTCTCCACTGTGGTGGTCCTATGAGACTCGTGCAAGCCTGTTTTTTGTGCTGGAAATACCTGATAACGCAGTTTTAACCTTCGAGAAGGTGCGTGTTTAAGTGCCAGGGAAGACTGAGAATGAAGTTTTCACCACTGTAGAGGTCCTGTGAGGCTCGTACAAGCATGTTTATGTGAGGAAATTACCTGACAAAGCCGTTTAAACCACTGAGGAAGTGCTGTGAATCAGGTGCAGGCCTGTTTCAGTGACATGGAAGGTCGAAAAAACAGTTTGCACAACTGTGGAGGTCCCATGCGGCTCGTGCAAGCCTGCTTATGTGTCGGAAAGACCTGATAACTCCGTTTTACCTTCTGAGGAGGTGCTGTGAAGCAGGTGTAGGCTTGTTTATGTGCCAGAGAAGATCGATAGAGCAAATTTCACTGCTGTGAAGGCCCTTTGAGGTTGTTGCAAGCCTGTTTATATGCGGGAACGACTTGACTACGCCTTTTTAATCCTCTAGGAGGTGCTTTAAACCACGTGGAGGCCTGTTTAAGTGCCAGGGAAGATCGAGAAAGCGTTTTTCTCCGTTGTGGTGGTCCTGTGAGGCTCGTGCAAGCCCGTTTATGTGCAGGAAATACCTGATAACGCCGTTTTATCCTCCGAGGAGGTGATGTGAAGCAGATGCAGGTCTGTTTAAGTGCCATGGAAGATCGAGAAAGCAGTTTTCACCACTGTGGAGGTCCTGTGCGGCTCGTGCAAGCCTGCTTATGTATGGGAAAGACCTGATAACTCCGTTTTAACATCCTAGGAGGTGCTGTGAAGCACGTGGAGGCCTGTTTAAGTGCGAAGGAAGACTTGGAAGGAAGTGTTTACCATTTACAAGGTCCTGTGAGGCTCGTGCAAGCCTGTTTAAGAAATGAAATTACCTTACAAAGTTGTTTAAACCACCAAGGAGTTGTTGTGAAGCAGGTGTTGACTTGTTTACGTGCTAGGGAAGTTCGATAAAGCAGTTTTCACTACTCTCGAAGTCCTGTGAGGCTTATGCTAGCCTGAAGAAATTATCTGACACAGCCGTTTTACCCACCGTGTTGGTGCTGTGGAGCAGGTGCAGGCAATGAAAGGAAGAACACTTCATTATACACAGCACCCCTTTCAGAGCACCAGAGGACTCAGGACACACTGTGCACAGATGAACCTTCCCCTAGAATCCCTTAACTTCCGAGGAGATGCTGTGAAGCGCATGTAGGCCTGTTTAAGTGCCATGGAAGATCGAGAAAGCAGTTTTCACCACTGTGGAGGTCTTGTGCGGCTCGTGCAAGCCTGCCTATGTGTGGGAAAGACCTGATAACTCCTTCTTACCCTGGTGCAGTGAAGTACGTGTAGGCCTGTTTAAGTGCAAGGGAAGATCGATAAAGCAGTTTTCACGACGATGGAAGTCCTGTGAGGCTTGTGCAAGCCATTTTATGTAAGGAAAGAGCTGGTCACGCCGTTTTATTCACCGAGAAGGAGCTGTGAAGCACGTGGAGGCCTGTTTAAGTTCAAGAGATGGTCGAGAAAGCAGTTTTCACCGCTGTGGAGGCCGTGAGAGCTTAGTGCCAACATGTTTGTGTGCGGGAAATCCTTATAAAGTGGCTTTAACCTCCGAGGAGGTGCTATGAATCACGTGCATGCCTGTTTAAGTGCCAGGGAAGGCTAAGAAAGAAGTTTTCACCGCTGTCGTGGTCCTGTGAGGCTCGTGCAAGCCTGTTTATGTGAGGAAATTACCGGACAAATCCGTTTTAACAACCCAGGGGGTGCTGTGAAGCAGGTGCAGGCCTGTTTAAGTGCTAGGGAAGATCGAGAAAGCAGTTTTCACCACTGTGGAGGTCCTGTGCGGATTGTGCAAGCCTTCTTATGTGTTTGAAAGACTTGGTTACTCCGTTTTACCTTCCGAGGAGATGCTGTGAAGCGCGTGTAGGCCTGTTTAAGTGCCAGGGAAGATTGAAAAAGCAGTTTTCACTACTATGGAAGTCCTGTGAGGCTTGTGCAGCCTGTTTATGAGGGGGAAAGACCTGATCACGCCGTTTTATCCACCGAGAATGAGCTGTGAAGCACGTGTAGGCCTGTTTATGTGCCAGAGAAGATCTAGAGAGCAGATTTGACCGCTGTGAAAGCCCTATGAGGCTCGTTCAAGCCTGTTTATGTGCGGGATCGACCTGATAACGCCGTTTTATCCTCATAGGAGGTGCTGTGAAGCACGTGGAGGCCTTTTTAAGTTCCAGAAATGATCGAGAAAACAGTATTCACCGCTGTGGAGGCCGTGAGAGCTTAGTGCAAGCATGTTCGTGTGCAGGAAATCCTTGTAAAGCGGTTTTAACCTCCGATGAGATGCTGAGAAGCGCGTGTAGGCCTGTTTAAGTGACAAGGAAGATCGAGAAAGCGTTTCTCTCCACTGTGGTGGTCCTATGAGGCTTGTGCAAGCCTGTTTATGTGCAGGAAACACCTGATAACGCCGTTTTAACCTCCTAGGAGGTGCTGTGAAGCACGTGCAGGACTGTTTAAGTGCCAGGGAAGACTGAGAAAGAAGTTTTCACCGTTGTCGAGGTCCTGTGAGGCTCGTCCAAGCCTTATTATGTGAGGAAATTACCTGACAAAGCCGTTTTAACTCCCGAGGAGGTGCTATGAAGCAGGTACAGGCCTGTTTAAGTGCTAGGGAAGATCGAGAAAGCAGTTTACACCACTGTTGAAGTCCTGTTAGTTTGGTGCAAGACAGTTTATGTGCCGGAACGACCTGACAACGCCGTTTCATCCTCCGAAGAGGTGATGTGAAGCAGATGCAGGTCTGTTTAAGCGCAATGAAAAATTGAGAAAACAGTTTTCACCACTGTGGAGGTCCTGTGCGGCTCGTGCAAGCCTGCTTATGTGTGGGAAAGACCTGATAACTCCTTTTTACCCTGGTGCAGTGAAGTACGTGTAGGCCTGTTTAAGTGCCAGGGAAGATCGATAAAGCAGTTTTCACTACTATGGAAGTCCGGTCAGGCTTGTGCAAGCCTGTTTATGTCGGGGAAAGACCGGGTCACGCCGTTTTATCCACCGAGAAGGAGCTGTGAAGCACATGTAGGCCTGTTTATGTGCAAGAGAAGATCGAAAGAGCATATTTCACCGCTGTGAAGGCCCTTTGAGGTTGGTGCAAGACTGTTTATATGCGGGAACGACCTGATAACGCCGTTTTAACCTTTAAGGAGGCGCTGCGAAGCACGTGGAGGCCTGTTTAAGTTCCACAGATGAACGAGAAAGCAGTTTTCACCGCTGTGGAGGCCGTGAGAGCTTAGTGCAATCATGTTTGGGTACGGGAAATCCTTTAAAGCGGTTTTAACCTCTGAGGAGATGCTGTGAAGCACGTGTAGGCCTGTTTAAGTGCCAGGGAAGATCGAGAGAGCATATTTATCCACTGTGGTAGTCCTATGAGGCTCGTGCAAGCCTGTTTATGTGGGGTAAGACCTGATAACGCCGTTTTATCCACCTAGGAGGTGCTGTGAAGCACGTGCAGGTGCCAGGGAAGACTGAGAAACAAGTTTTCACCGCTGTCGAGTTCCTGTAAGGCTCATGCAAGCATGTTTATGTGAGGAAATTACCAGACAAAGCCGTTTTAACCACTGAGGAGGTGCTGTGAAGCAGGTACAGGCCTGTTTAAGTTCTAGGGAAGATCGAGAGAGCACTTTTCACCACTTTGGAGGTCCGCTGCGGCTCGTGCAAGCCTGCTTATGTGTGGGAAAGACCTGATAACTCCTTTTTACCCTCCGAGGAGGTGCTGTGAAGCACGTGTAGGCCTGTTTAAGTACCCAGGAATATCGAGATTGCATTTTTCTCCACTGTGCTGGTCCTATGAGGCTCGTGCAAGACAGTTTATCTGTGGAAACGACCTTATAACGCCGTTTTAACCTCCTAGGAGGTGTTCTGAAGCACGTGGAGGCCTGTTTAAATGTCCAGAGATGATCGAGAAAGCAGTTTTCATCGCTTTGAGAGCTTAGTGCAAGCATGTTTGTGTTTGGAAAATCCTTGTAAAGCGGTTTTAACCTCCGAGGAGATGCTATGAAGGATGTGTAGGCCTGTTTAAGTGCAAGGGAAGATCGAGAACTATGGAAGTCCTGTGAGGCTTTTGCAAGACTGTTTATGTGGGAGAAAGACCTGGTCACGCCATTTTATTCACCGAGAAGGAGCTGTGAAGCACGTGTAGGCCTGTTTATGCGCCAGAGAAGATGGAGAGAGGAGATTTCACCGCTGTGAAGGC